>CM038792.1:99674172-100064535 GCA_021764765.1 Vicia sativa | reverse complement strand
GCAGCATAGCCTAAATATATGTTGGTTTCAAATAAAGATCACTTACATTGGGTGATCTTCACTTCAATTGATTTTACCAGCCTCCATATGTATTATAACTTTATGAATTATAACTTTAATGAAGACTTTAAGGTTGGACTGATGCAGTTAGTTGGATGCCATGGGGGATGGAACATTTATTCATGCAAATGAAGTCTCTAACTTTTGATTTAAGATGAGGATGAGTATTTAAGTATGCATGCCAGTATTAATAATTGGACTCTAACCAATCGTTCAGAAGTATAATTTCTAATGGATTATCCATCACCTAGTATCTATCTTGAGTTATCCATCAAAATGTGCCAACACTTTTAATTTTTGACCAAATGGAGGAGAATATATGGTAGTTGATATGCTTGTTGTCTTGAGTACTCTACTTACAAATTATGCCTATTAATTATTAGAGTGGTAAAGATCCTGACAAAGAAAGAGGTTAGTTGTTGAGTTGATTTTTGACTAAGGATCTAATTTCTAAACTAAATTTTAGAGGTAGGAGCACAAACTTTTGTGTCTGACAATTGTTACTGGTTTTTTTAGTATATACCTCTTGTCCATAGAAAATTTCTAATGTATTTTTAATTTCAATGAAGACTTTGAGGCTAATCATAAATTAGAAAAATGTATGCATACTGTGAACTACACTCTATTAGAATTATGTCACAAATATAATATTATGATTAATGTTATTATTTTAATTAATCACATTTTAATGCCTAATTAATATAATATTAAGCCATATTAAAAACATAAATGTCATGAAAGATCAAATTATCGTGTAAATACCATAAATTAATATCTAATTTGATGAAGAACTAAATTGAAATATTGAATATTAAGAAATAATTCTATGTTATTTATAAGGTTATGGTCCATTCAGATAATCTAGAAAACGATTTTATTATAAGGAATTCTCTTCATCTCCATCAGAGGAGAATCGAGAGCTACGAGGAACTCTTACAAATCAAGATCATATACACAAACCTTTGGGATTCTCAATGATAAATTGGGATACGCTCGCTTTCATTCTCATAATTGTATTCATATATAGTATAAGAATTTTATTTAGGGTTCTGCTTTTGATTCTATATTGATAGAAATTATAAGATTTATGAACAAAATCTAACAAGTGGTATCAAAGCTACTCATATCCGATTCAATTTAATTTTAGAATTATCTTCCAATTGTATAAATCATTATTCATGTATTTTTTGAGGTTTTTTTTTTTATTAGGTTTCAAAATTTGAATTTTTATCTTCAAATTTATCTAAGGTTTGGTTTTTAAAATCAATTTATATATGTTAAGGTTTAGTATTACAACCTATATTATAAATTTTTTTATATAAAGCAAATATACTACGTAAACAATAAACAAATTTTAGTAATTTAATTTATTTTAGCGTGTGCCGCAAGAAATAGTAAAGTATTAATCGGTGATATATATTATATCAGACGTGATCATAGAGATCAGATATTGAATTGTCGATTCGATAAATCTCTATTAATGAGTTTGGGGTTTGAATGAGTTGGTTGTATAGAAATGTATCGTAAAAAAATGTAAACAAAAGTAAAAGGAAAACAACTTCCGTTCTAATTACACCACCCATCACAAACTTAAACTTACATCGGCTAGTTATATCAACCTACTATATTTGTCTATGTCATCACATATTCTCTACAACCTAAATCATTTCTAACCCAAATTAAGAGACCGATCAGATCACCTCAAGAGCAATCTCTACCACCTCAATAATACAAACGCTAATCGTACACTCACAACGACGATCTCTCAACCGACACTACCAACATAGATGCATTAATCTCGTATACCCTACGTGAATGTAATTCTAAATCTATCTCTGTAGTCCAAACTAATGAGAATCATCCTAGATAATAATCTAAGCAATATATGTCTATATCTACTCAAATCCCTAACACAAAGTAAAAACCTAGGACAATAATCGACACGTATATGTAAAGTAGATTTTATACAACGCCATAAAGCATAAATATACATATGTTCGTAGTAAATATACATATCAAACCCAACAAACTAGAAATACATAGAGAGGAAGAGAGGTAAACCTAAATCTTCCTGATTATCGAGATGTCGATTTACAATCCACCTCTGATCATCCATATGCAAGCCCTAGTATTATTTTCTAAGCTAATCTATCAAAAGTATAACGTTGATGGAATTGGGAGACAAAACCACCCCAAAACCATAACATAACAAAAAGACATGGAAAGGAAAATATATACAAAATGTTGATTCGCACCACTACTCTGGGCTCCAAAGCGCTGTTTCAAGCACTTCTTATTAAACTTTGGCCCACGCTATACATAAGTAATTAGGCATAATATATATCTCTCGACGCCAAACTCACTTAACGACCTAACTCAATCTCGCCGCCTCGATTTACCTAGACGCGAGGAGAAGTCAGAGCTAATAGATTTCCACATTTTGTAACACTCCCGCACGCCCGACGCTGGTCCCGTGTTATAAAGCGCCTGTCCGCCATAACACCGCCTGACGCTGTTGACCTGACAGCAACTCTCACTTTTTCTTGGCTTTTTCTTTGCCCATTCTTCCTATTCTCAAAATCGATCTTGAGCCCATTTGTACTTTATTCCTCAATGCTCCAATAATGCAAATAAATACCTACAAAATATATACAAGACTATCAAATGATACACTATGTAATTTAAAACACACAAATACACAAACTAAATGTATTTACACACAAAGTCGGATTATTAACACGTAATATCCACAAAAGAACCGATAAGTAATAAAACTTATGTACAAAAATATTTACAATTTTACATTATCACAATTCCAACAATAGATCCTCGAATCTTGTTATCAAAGCTCAGGTGGTATGTCAATATAGGCAACCCTGCCATCGACTCAGATACTTTTCCTTCGCACTAATAGCCAATCTAAAAGTCAACAATTTCCTTTATCATTGTCTGTTGGACCAGAATGCAACCACATGTTCTTTGTTAATGGTAATACCTAAACCAAATGCTATATGTAAGAAGTATTATGGAAGAATGTACAATTTTAACGACTGCCTCGAGGACAACTGGTAAAATATGTCTAAAATCACCTCCAAAATAACAACTTATCCACCAACATATCCTTTGAGTTACTATACGTACTCATAATATCTTTTAAAGTCTTGTCAAGTGCTTCCAAAGTCATGCTTGTGTGTTGGTGCTTCGTCCCATATAATTAGCTTTGTTTGCCTCAGAAGTCTCCAACATCCTCATTGTACTCAATTTTGCAAGTATAATTTTCCATAGTTGGTACAGGAATCTTAAACTTAGAATGCATAGTTCTACTCTTCGGGAAATAATAAGGAAGTTATACCACTAGTTGCAACAGTTAGACATATATCATGTTTGACCTTAAATCTGCTGTGTTCTCCACATGTATGCCTTACCAGTACTGTCATAACCATGAAGGAAGAAGACGACTTTTGGGGCTGGAAAACTCCCATAATTTTTATAGATAGCTCTTGCTCATCTAAGAAATATTTGATTACCGAAAATAAAGATGAGTAATGATAAAAAGAAGCAATAAATAAAATGATAAGAAAAAGGAGAATGGTAATATTGAATCAAATTGATAATCTGGAAGAGTAACCTGTAAGACCACCGAACAGATTTGTGAATTACGCCATCATTGTTACACATCATAACTGCGTTCATCATATATGAGTTTATTTCCTTACTGTTGCAAAACATACCCATCTGGATATGGGATTGGTTTAAAATCTTTTCCTGAAGCAGCTTTTCAATTTATATTAATGTCAAATTCTACAATTCTGCTTCTATCAAAACCAATTCTGAAATTGAAGATAATAGAAAACAAAGTTAAGACACTAGTTAGAATAGATGTAAGTTAATTTGAAAATATGTATACAGGGTATGTTAGCTATAATTAATATTATGCATGTGTAAGGTAGGAAGCATAAAAGTAATCTGCAAGAAATCGTGTGACTTAGACAATAATTACAACCTGGATTTATTGCCAATAACCTTTGTGCATGTAGGACACCATCGAATAACAAGACCCAAGGTTCCCTCCAAACATGTGCAAGGCGATTAACAGCACTCGACAAAAGTATAACCACAAAATAATTTCAAGAAAATGACTAACTCCATTCACTCGCCTCCTTGATAGTACCGATGTATTCTTTATCATCCTCAAGAAAGACATTGTAAAGCACACATATCTAAATGTATTGCATTGGTTGTCACCAACCCATGGATTTCCTCAGAATCTTGTAGGTCCCTTCACTACTATCAACATCATCCGTAGGTAAAACAGTTCACCAGTTGTTGGTGGAACCCATATCAATCGAATTAATGGTGAATTCTTCTTTAGGCCTCCATTCTCTGTTTTATGGTAGACAAATTTTGATACAAATTGACCGTAAGGGAGTGAGCAGGTCTATTCGTATTTTGAATTTGCTGACAGCCAAGCAGTAAATTATGGAATCAGTAACTTCATGCCTCCAATATATTCTCCATACAATCGCGGATCGTGTAGTAAACAATTTTTCAATGATTGTGATAGAACACACGCCTGCCACATGTCTCTCATGAATGTTGTAAGAGTAAATCCGCCAACACAGTCCAATATTGTTGGATTTCATCAACAGGTCCGTTGTCATTCCCCGACAATGTTGTGGTTATTCCATTCGATGCCCTTCAACGTACCGGAAAAGATATCTGATAGACGTAATTTATATTTTCAATAGTGGCTTTTTATCCTATTATATTAGAATTTATATATTTTATAGGGCATTCTTCGCTTAGAAATTCAATAGTGTACATAATTATAGAAGTAAAAGTTAGGTAGTGTAATGCTGCTGCAATAAAAAGACTCTGGAAATTTGTAACGGTATATGAAGAAGTGTACTTACATGCCAAGACTTTCCCAAAACATGGTGTTTTTAATATCATACATGAGTTCATCAAACTTGATTTTGAAGACTTTGTAAGGATATTAGGTCGATCGCGTGGCTGTAATCCAGTTTGTGACAAAGCACGCTTGGTTTCTGGGCCTAGTTAGATTGCAAGTAAATGTAATGAATAAGTTAAGGAAACCTAACCTACTTGAAATGGAAAGACCAAAACGTAGGTGAAAAGACAACACATTTTCCTCGCTTTTGTTATTGGTTTGGAGCACTCACATTGACCAGTCAACCTGTTATATTTTCCAACTCTCAGTTTTGATTGATTATTCCTTAACCAGTTAAGTCTTTCAGATTCCATCATAGCATAACCATCAACTAAGAATTGTTGAAATAGACGCCTTGAGTGTAGAAATGTTTTTTCCTCATTTTATTGTTGTAACCGATAGGAAAATCAGTCCTTAATGCTTTGACGGTTTTCTTAGTAACCTCGCTTTCCTGGCGATATTGTGAAGTAAATTTTTCCTATAACCATCTTCGCCATATGCAAATATAAAGGGTACTGATATGAGAAATATGTCGGATGAAACTCATTTATACATTGCAAACCACCATCGTGCATTTGAATGATGATGTCTCTTTTGAATCAGAATCAATATCTCCAACAATGAGTGCGACAACCTCTGAAACTATAGGTCTGTTATAGACACGCCCATCCTCGGTCTATCACAAATAAGCCTCAGTTTTAAGTCTTAGAAAGAATTGTCCTTCAAAAGATCTCATACTATTCTAAACATCTTTGCATGAACCTTGAACTCATCTAACATGATCTTCAACTTGTCCATAATGTTCCTTTCAATCAGTCTATTGTCCATGCAAAGCATCAAACAGTTCTTACATTATGAATATAAAAAAAGTCTACTATCTCAATACAAGCAGGACCATGTCATCATGCAAAGCATCAAACAGTTCAAACATTATGAATATAAGTTGAAACAAAAGTCTACTATCTCAATACAAGCAGGACTATGTCATCATGCAAAGCATCAAACAGTTCAAACATTATGAATATAAGTTGAAACAAAAGTCTACTATCTCAATACAAGCAGGACTATGTCATCAGCATCAAAACAGTTCAAACATTATGAATATAAGTTGAAACAAAAGTCTACTATCTCAATACAAGTAAGGACCATGTCATCAAGCAAAGCATCAAACAGTTCAAACAATATTGAATTTTGTTGAAAAAGAAGAAGTAGTTCTACTATCTCAATACAAGTAGGGACATCTCATCAAGCATATATTAAACAGAAACATTATTGAATGTAAGTTGAAACATAAGAAGTAATAGTCTACTATCTCAATGCAAGTAGGGGAAGAGAGTAAACTTAGCGGTAATCATTCCTCATTTGGAAATTTAGCACTAACCAATTTTGATTGAATTTGACAAAATAGCTAGTTTTTCCTTCATTTCATTGATAGTTGCATCTCTTCCATTTAGTCTGTCTTTAGTTTCTTTACATATTTCCTGTGCAGTAGCAGTAGTGTGATCAAAACGGAAATTAACTCAAAATGAATAACCTAATAATCATAATGGAATATTATAACCCTAATTTGGAAATCAAAATGTAACAAATCAGGAACTTAAAATGAGTAACCTATTAATCATAATGGAATATTATAACCCTAACTTTGAAATCAAATGTTACAAATCAGGAAATTGAGAATTCAAATTAAGAAAAATCAAATAAATGAAGTAGCAAAATCAAATTAGATAACTAAGAAATTAGATCAGTAAAAAGCAGGTACCCTCAAGAGCGAGAATATGAATGTGAGAGTGGGATTGGGATTCAAGGAAGGTATCAATTCCAATAGTTTGCTAGTTTGCGATTCAGCGCTTCAAGTATCTCGTTGAGGAGATGATTGATATTTAGGCTTTTAATACGCTTAATAGGTTGGAGTGCGACAACCTCTGAAACTATAGGTATGTTATAACACGTCCATCCTCGGGTCTATCACAAATAAGCGTCAGTTTTAAGTCTAAGAATTGTCCTTCAAAATATCCCATACTATTCTAAAAATCTTTGCATGAACCTTGAACTCATCTAACATGATCTTTAACTTGTCCATAATGTTCTTTCAATCAGCCTATTGTCCTTGCAGATCACATGGAACATGAAAAGTAGTATTAACTTCATTGTTTATGTCATAGATATATCGATGAGCAATTTGGGGAGGATGTCTAGTTTCCAATAGTAGGGTATCTATCTGATGAGAGGTTTGACCGTGTTGTCTCAAAGTAAGTGGTTCTCCTATTTTCGAGTATGTTGTGTTGAATTTCATTTTAGGAGAAGGAAAGAAAACTTAGCATTGTATGTTCTAATGTTATTCTGGTAGTTTTACTTCCGACATGTTTTATTATATAAAAGATGTTGCAACAGTATTGTGGTTCCTCAAGTAGTAAAACAATGTTCCCACTCCGACAACAACGATAGGACTTTGGAACATCTTGTTTTTTTTTCGGTTTTTGAGCGCGTTCATGATACCACATACAAGCTTGACAACATGGACATTCCCATATTTGGTCTCCTATATCAGAATATTCTAGAGAGATATAAAAGAATACAAAGTGAATATGCTCGTTACATTGGGGGACAACTCTGATTTACCGTTAGTTATTTGAAATTAAATGCAAAGAAGTGTTTTGTGACATAAAATTGATAAAAAAATGTTTGTCTCCGTTGTACCATGTAAATTTTTCATATGATTTCAAAGTTTAATACAATATATCAAGGATACCTTGTAAATGCAAATTTGGTAAGGGTTCTTGTTCTGTGTCAGCATCAGAGTCCGAAGTGTTAGCCAAACTCAAATCATCCTCAGAATTAGACACTCCATCGTGGAATATTGTGGTTGAGGTGATATATCAGTTGGTATGTGTCGACCAGAGGTTGCAGTAGAAGTAGATGTGTCATTTACATTACGATTGGTTTTAACAGGGTGCCTGAAAGTTCTGACCAATGTATCTGTACTGCCAATGATGGATCATTGTTATGAACGAGAAGTTGGTAGAGACGTGTACATGATGCCACATTGTTTCAATGTCACATGAAATTTTCCTATTATCCAATATTATCCTCTTTCTTTCTAGCAGTAGTTGGATTAGATATATTTTCCAAGTTTTGGTATGCAACATGAAATGGGTTACAAATTGTTTCATTGGATGTACGGGTTGATGGAGAAGGTGGTACAACTGTTGTAAGACTAGGGCTTTAGATGAAGTAGATTGATGTATTTTGACAGCATTATGTGCGTTTTCCCCTTTCAAAATAAGCCTTCTCCTATGTCTAGCAATACAAGATTGAGTGACATTGTTCTCACAAAAAGTTGGTAGCATGGCTTCAATATGTTGGAAATTTGTATGATAATCCCGGATAACTTCAAGAATCGTGTTCAGACACTTTCTCAACAAGTATTTCGACCCTATTCTTGCCCCGGTTCACGAAATCTTGTGGGATAATTCTCAAGAACAATCGATTTTCGCAAAAGAAACCGACACGAATGTAGAGAATAAAATGTCGCTTTTCCGGTAAAGTAAACTGAGGCCAAATGACTCCTTATATAGAGATCAAAATCGAAATGAAAAGACAAACCCTGCTCGAAAACGGTTATGTCCGCCTCTTGATCTTGATAGACTTTAAGTGGCCCGCCTTGGAACCCCGCTTCAATTTTTCGATTCAATTATACATTGGCTCGACGAGCGCAGCACTCCGCATTTCCCTAACTCGCTTCCAAACTTAACGATAATTGCATCGGCCTTTAGTAAATCACATTACTATTAAAATACATTGGTGATACTAAAATCACCAAGCTTCAATACAGAGTAGGGAATTAAGTATGTGATGCAGACATAATAGTGGAGTAAAGGTGGGCCGTTATGAATTCAAGAGACATCCAACTATTAAAACTATGTATTGTTTATTGGAATGATTGAATTGATTGGATAAGTTTGTAAACTGTGTTAATAACTGAATATTAATGTGTGCTATAACTGATAGATTGAAGGTGAGAGGTCTCATCATTATAATTTGAAACATGAACGCAGGTTGAAATAACTGTATGTAGAATCAGTGGATATGTTGCATCCAAACTGCTTGATAATATTGCTGCATGTTTAACTGTTCTTAATCCCTTTGGTACTATTTCATGTTCCAGTGTAAACAAATTCAGGATGACCATCAACTGTTTAATTAATGAATAATGATTATGTTCAAATTCAACTCTTATTCATGACATAATAACTATTACAACATCTGAATATTTACCAAATCACATTCCATATCTATACATTTCAAAATGATTTTACTGAATAATTAATAGCCATATCAGTGAACTATCTCTTCATCCCCATGATTCTGTAGTACAAACTGTGCGTCTGTGCCTTGTGTTAGCTCTCATTCCATAGTTATTTAGTTTTAATATTGGCAGAGAAATCTACATGAACGACCAAGATATGGGAAGACTTATCTACTAATTAATATTGGTAGCAATAATCTGAATATTAATTAGTAGAAGTGTTACAAAATGAATTCCATTAATAAAACTAAAGAGTACATCATTACATTCTCTGCAAGGCATATAAATAATGTGTAAAAACAAATCATCAAAGGGAAATCCAAGATGCGTCAGTCTTCGGAAGCTTGGTTGAATAGAATTTTCTGCATATGCTGAGGCCAGTATAGTTGTGTTGATCAGTCAAAAATGTTGTAAAGCTTGCTTGATGAGAGTTTCTACACATGCTTATGCAATGCAAGGCTCGAACCTAACCTCACTGGGTTGTAATCTGTGTGTTGACATTAAGTTGTGATAACTTAAAGTAATATAAGTGTAATCATACATATCCAAACAAACAAAGTAACACAAGTATAATCATACATATCCAAATAAACAAAGAAAACATTGATAAAACTCAAAATAACAATCATTGTCAACATAAAACCAGAGTAAAACAACTGAAGACACATAACAAACTACAGCAACCACTAATCATTCTTTTCCACTTTGATAACTTTCTTGAGCTTGTTTGATGAAATTTCTCCATCACAAAACCATTTCGAGCTTGTCGATTTGCTTGATGCATCTGTAAATCGCCTTTGCCAGCGGGCTTAATAAGATCCAGGTTGTGGAAGTGATCTCAAGATCCTGTTACACAATGAGTTTCAGAAATATTCTGAATTACATCAATATATATATATATATATATATATATATATATATATATATATATATATATATATATATATATATATATATATATATTGGCTAGAAGAAGTTACTGTATACCAATTTAATTTATGCACAAGTCGGAAGGGTAAAGAAGGTTACCGTAACCAAATCAGTTTCTTTGAGGGCACTGGGCTTTGCCTCATCAACACTCTCCTTAATATATAGATAATCGTAATTATTAGTTACACATAATATACATGAACTTTTAACAAATACAATAAAACTTAACCACAAGCACAACAAAATATTAATGTGAGGTAAATACCTGCAGCGGGTCTGATGTTATAGAGCATAGAGGAACAGGTTCCTTTGCAGATTCAATTAAAGTACAATCAAAAGAATGGTTGTACATGAAAACCAAGAAAATGTAAAACATAACAGAATAGTATATACCTCAACTGTTTCCAATTGATTGCTGAGTTGTTTGGTGAAAGGGTCATTTTCAAGAACATAACAGTTGAACAATTCTTCCAGCGTGGTTCTACTTGACCTTAAAAGCCATTTTCATATCCAACATCTAGTCCACTGCTAATGGAAACTCCAATGGATCATGAATTTCAGCCTATATAAGGATGCAACATGATGATCGTTAGTGTGCATAAAACTGCATACATGTTAGTGTTAACGGAAAAACACTAACCTGGATCATAGTATGACACAGTTGAGATGCAGATAAACCCAAAAGAAGCTCACGTTCTTTGTTCCAAAACAGAAAGTTATAACTATTTCGCGTGAGAAACTTGAATCTCAATCTTATACCTACAATATCGGAATAATGGGCAACATAAACAGGATTAGTCACATATTTACACAATAATATTATTTTGTGCAACAACAAATATCAGATGAGAAGTAGTAACACCTAAATATCTCTGCCTCTGTCAAATGCCCAACCTCACACTCAAATGGAGGTTTGTCACCACGTGACATGCAGGAGCAAGCATGGCAGGCAACGATAATACCAACCATAGGAGACGCAACCAATATTTTAGTTTCACCAACAATTGCATAAAATGTGATCTACATATACGGTACACAAGTTTATATAATATGAGGCTAACACAATCACGTGGACAAATAAGTAAATAAATTAGGATAGCGTATAAACAAACGAGGTACATAGAGATCCAAGTTTAATGATATCAGCAATAGGCATAACAACAACCTTAGGTAACTTCTAATTAGAGTCAACTGATGATTTTGAGCTCTGTGATGAAGTTCAGAATTACAGGCTAGCTTCCCAGATATAATAATCATTGAGTCCTTGGGCATGGTGCACGAATAATAACAGACTAGTGAAATCCTCATGTAACATACCTGCGAATACATCATAAGTGATATTATAGAGAATCTACCTCGCCATAAACTGTTTGATCGGTGGAAAATCAGTATCGAGGCAAAGCATCGCGGACATTGTAGGCGCTGGTCACTGAAAGCGGAAACTTTTCTACATTAGTATAGTAACATGTAAGTCTGAGTTTACATAAAATAATTTATTACCTAAGGATATAATAAACAAACTAACCCTGTTCCTTGAATTTTGCATACCGAAGCATCACAAAAGTAGGACCGAATCATCCTTCCATTCCTGGTTGAACTTCAGGAATTGCTCAACATATGATTCCCAAAGGGTACAGTTGATAGTGTTGTTGCTACATAAACAATACATCAGGAGGATTTCAAACATGAATGGAACATATTCAAATTAGAGGAATGTTGAAGTAGATATACAAACATGTGATTCCTTAATACCATATTAAGGCTGCTGCTTTTGGCCCCTAACTGTGTCTATGAATAACCAATACCTCAACCATACCAATGATGTCTTAAAAACAAAAAAAAAGGAAACAACATAAGAGCAAAACAATATATGAAATACAAAGGTTGCAAAACACGCGATGACAATTTTATCTATCACCACATCCTTGTTAAAATTATCGGTGATTATATCAGAAAACTTTGTAAACACCAACACCTTGGCGGTATTTCATTTTGTTATCATCCCCAACAAACGCTCCTCCCGTAAACTTGACCAAAAATTTGTGCACGAAGGTCTAAAAGCCAAGACATTAGGTCAACCTTAAAATTTGATACCAAGTATGGTCCAATCTAATTTATCATCAAACAGAGACATATGTGATGTTGGGACAACAACATGTATGTCTCCACCCTGTGTAACACAAATACATAGAAAACGTTAATGTGTAACCAACAAACAGTAAACAAAAACACCATATGAATCACAAATGCACGGAAAATAAAAATTGTCGCCTTGTCCTCAAAGATCATCTCAAAATGCTCTGTTGTTAGAGAGAACCTTCCATTTGTGATGCACTCACAAAGACCTTCCACAGCTCATTGCTATCATTGATGTCACATATTTTTGCCACAGGTTTGTCCATGACGTAGAGTCGTTGTGTGAAACAAGAAAAAATTGATGGTTGAGTATTTCTGAGATGTAGATGAGGAAGAAGCGGCTAGTATAGAGGTTATAAATAAGTTGCACTGACTGGACAAACTAGTTGCAGAAAAGACATTAACCCATTTTGCACCGCCACTCGTCGCCTTCCAAACGTTGCAAACATTTGCAACAGAGGTATAGGGTGAACGTTGCAAACCCAAACCGTTGCATAAATTTTCATATGATATTACTTTTATCGGTTTAAAATGTTCTGGTAATAGTCAAATTCATACCGAGGAAATCTACTTGAACGGCTTCCTGTAGTAATTGGTTATTCAGCATCTTACAACTATTTTTTAAATTAAAATGCATAAATTATTTTACTATAATTTCACAATGTTTCATTATATAAGATATTGCATGGAGCAAACTATTATAGCGTGCAATGCTGCTGCAAATTAGTTGTGATGATGTTAAATCTTAGAGCAACTCCCACTTTTTATCAAATAGAAGAACAACAAAAGCATACTCTGAAATAAAGAAATGCGACGGATGCATTAGAAGCTAAAGTTCTTGAATTGATGAAGGATAATCCTCGAAATGAAGCACAAATATATTTGAAAGAGAATGCGAAATAGCCAAAATCAAGAAACATATTAAGGGATACAATAAAATTTATGAAAATGATAGTGTAATTTAATAATGACATATTTAGATTATTTTGGTATTTCTGAAAGGTGGGGTTCGACAAAGGACATCGTACCTTGTATGGAAAAGTGCATAACACTTAGAATACTTCACCATAAAGCTCCTTTTTGATATTTGAAAGTATCAAATCATATTTCTTTAGAGGATTATTACCAATACCAGAAAAGTGTTTCACATGCGTGGTAGGAAATTAATATATGCATATTTAAATGTCGGTAATGAGGAATAACGAAAACTGAAGAAGCTTAAAACTTATGCAACTCCAAGTACTACTTGCAATGAATCAAACAGTTTAGGTGTATAATTCAAAAGTCAACCATTAGAAACATGGTTCAACACAATTATATGATATTTATGCATAGATAATGTTAATTGTCTTATACTCGACTAAACTAATTTTATGATATTTTATTTGCAGCTAGAAAGAAAAAGTCGCAGAGGGTAAGGTCTCATAATTAGGAACATTTCCACTAAAAAGGATGTTGCTAAGCAGCAAAGGAATTGAATTTAAACATAGATCATTGTTGAATCTGCTTGCAACTATTCTTCAAGATTGGCGTACTAGTCTTATACCCATGGTGGAGGACATTTATGATTTGAAGGCATGACAAGAATTGGTAAGGAGAATTTGGAACAAGTTTTGGACATTTGACATTAGCCTGTTATCAATACATACATCGTATACTTTGATTGAACTATGTTATTTAACAGAGCAATTTAAGAACATGATCTTTTAATAATTAATGTTAATGTATTTTTATTTAGTTACACATGAAATTACACGTGCATGGATGGCTCACTTTGTTTTTCTCAATTGTCCACAAGTCAACCACCAGATGAAGTATATCGTTGTACTCCTTATTTATGGCCAGCAAAGATATAGAAAAGTTTCCATCTAACCTTTATTTAATATTACAAAGGACATTGGTTATGGTTGCGATTAATCTGTGAGAAATTGTATATTATTTGGATCGTTGGGCATGATTGGACAACACCCTATATGAAGAAGACGTTGATATGTAAGTAAGATTGCCTATAAAAATTCGTGTGATATTTAATTATTTATGTGATGATAGATTCTATAAATTCTCAAAAATATCTTAGTATCAAAATAGTATTAAAAATAAATTTAATTAATATACTTTTATTTAAAATATTTTATATATAGTTGAATTATATTTAAATATTATGTCATTTTGATATATTATTCAAGAGTATTGATATGTATTATTCGTAAAAGTTTTACATTGCGATCATCAAATCATTCATATATGTTATTTTAATTGGATTAAATAAAATTCTCAAATACATATTAAAATTTAACGGTTAATTATTAATCGACACTATTAAAATATTACACTATCAATACATTTAAATTAAATTTTACTATTAATACAATTTCTATGTAAATTTTAAATTGTATGAACTTTCTTTAGAATCATATCAACCCATTGTATTTGTAGCAATTTAGACAATATTTATTTTAAATTATAAATTATAGTTTTATATTTTTAATGTAAGTCGTGTTGAAATTTTGTAAATAGTATATGAATGAATTTTGATTTTTGTTGTTTCATAGTTATATATAGAAGATAGAGCTATTTTGTAATTCATTGTTGTTGTTGTGTATATGTTATATATATTGATGTTGTTGTTGTTTCAAGTTTATGAAAAATGTGAAAATATATTGAAGATGTATATTATGTTGTATGTTTCAAATTTTATATTGAAGCTACAAACAATGTATTAAATTTTAGTGCAAATTAATGTAAAAACTTGGTGCAAAAATGGTGAAAATCTAGTGCATATATGTTGACTTTATAATAAGTGTTAAATGGAAACAATTAATTAAAAATTTTGTGGGGAAAGTGTTTTTTTTAGATTTGTTAATAAAGCTGGAATAGCACCAAGCTTTATAATTGTCTAAAGTAGAGGAAAACCTTAATGGAAAAGCGAAGTCTAAAGTCAAAAGTGAGATGATAGTGCATTATCCAAGCGCTAAACTAGTAAGTGTTGCTAATGAGGGTATATAAGATAAGCGTTTAAGGTAAAAATGTTGCCTAAAGGGTAATAATAGAGCGCTTTTAAATAAAAAGTTATCTATACTTATATACCAATATGTTTGATATGTTGTGTGTTCTAATCCCTATTTCTATGAAACAAAGTTTCTCCAATTTGTTTTAACAAATAACTTAAATGACCTCCTAAGTTTTGTTATTATTGTATTAAAGACATTGGGATTTCTCGACAAATGATTAAAGAGTTAGAGGCATTTGTAGGCTTATAAAAATATGGTTTGTGGTTTGAGGGAGAGTCATTGTTCTCGACGGATTTGAGTTAGTTAAAAGTCATACTCAAGTAATGGATGTGAGAAAATCGAGAATCGTAGTTAACTTTTGTAGTTAAAACAACTCAAGTTATTAAGAGACAAGTTGAGATTCAAGTTAATTAAAATGTATATAATAATTTAATAATAAATTTGAAAAGTTTGATTGATTGAATGGTTCCTATAACGAGATAGTGTTTTGCTTGAGCAAGAGCTTTTCACTATAATCGAACTTGATTACAACTTGCTAAGACAAATCAAGACTTCTTTAATCATAACATTGATCCTTGCCTAAACTCACTATTCAAGACTTTCTACTCAATCACAATTGAAAGAGACTTCCTTGCCTCAAAGGACTTTGAAAAATCAATTTGATACTTTGCCTAAACTCAAAGTTGGAACTTCCTTCTTAATCGCCTTTAAAGAGGATTCTTGCCTAAATCTCAAGACTTCCTTGCTACAAATTGTAGACAAACTTACTTTAGTCCCTCCTTTTGATTTTTTTTGTCAATTTGAACCCTCTTGCACTTGTCAACTATATTAATTGTTTTTGTACAAATTTACCCTATTTACTTCACACTTTTTCTTTAGAAATAACTTTTACTAATTGGAAATAGCAAACTAGTAACTTTAATATTGGAAAGGCAACTAGTTTCAATTTGTTCTAATAAGTATACTATTAATTCTATTTACGTGGCAGAATTAAGAAACTCTATCTCCCTCAACTTGTTTGTGTGTTTAAAACTTAGCCAAATCTCGAACTGTAGACCTATCCAACATAGACAGAGGAAAATCCTAAAAATTGAAAGCATTGCTTAACATTGACAAAAATAAGTCAATTGATTCTTAAAAAATGAAGAACAAACCTATTTGAAAATGGAATCTGACGAAATTGATCTCGATCCAATCAAATTCTTTTTCTCCCCCAATTTGTTGTTTTTCTATAAGCTGCATCTCTTGTGTCATTTGTCCTCTTCAAAATGTGTTTAATGACACTAACATAAACACAATACATTAATTCAATCAAAATTTTAGCACCTCTTTTCAATTTCCCTTCATGACTGTGTTGCAATAGAAGATGAGCTATGGCCATACTGTCTTCGTTGCGTAAAAATTTGTGTCTTATCCCTTTATATTCAAATGCAAATTATGTTTAGAAGAGTTGTAACAAAATTTAAATTAGAATAAATAAACATTAAATACATTACTGTCGAAATTGATTTCTCCTTCAAATCCACTCTCTTTTTGTGAAATGTGTGTATCATCATCTTCACTCCCTTCAACATGTTGGATATATTGTTCAAATATATTGTTCAAAAGTGTGCTATGTTGAGAAAAACAAAGCATTAAAAAAAAATAGGAACACAATTATAACACAAGAACATAACGTGGAAACTGCAAAATTGAAGAAAAAATCACAATCATTGTCAATAGACAATCAGAGAATAACACTATGTGAAAATTGTAACAATACATAATATACTTTCAATTAACCCAAACCCCTCAATACACTCACATCCTATAAAATAAATAATAACTACATCTCACAACACTCTAATACAAGAGTTTAAGAGAACAAAGAAAGTTAAACACAAGTTTAAATTGTTTTTATGGGTGTATCTTATAACAAAGAAATTTGAATCCTATATATAATTTTGAACTCATTCTTCTTTCAAAAATTAAATAATGTGCGACATTTTTAACATGTATATTTTCAATCAACCCCACATAAAAAGGGGAATAAATATTAAGGTATTCGTATTCGAACTCATACATATTTATTTTAGTAGATACTTTTGTATTTATTTTGCAAATTTTTATCTTAAGTAGTATTTTTTATAGATTCCCGTTAAATAAGAGTTTGGCATTCTTAATTTTAACGGACTTTAGGATAATTAAGTATAATTTTTCTTAAAATTAATATTCCATCATTTATTATTTTGATTATTTGAACTATTTGAAATGAAACAACATTACATTTCATTGTTTGAAAATGGAATAAAACTACATGATTCAATGTATTTCATCACTTTCTTTATTTTTATTATTTTTTTAAATACTGTTGAAAACATTTAATAATGAGATCTAAATCTATGACACTACACGTTAAACAGAAATTGGAAAAACATAGCTTTATGACTTTATAAAGTTGAATTTAAGGGACCATGTTCACAAGAGAAAAAGAAAGTATTAAGTAAAATATTGTTTTTTATAGAAAAGTATGAAGGAAAAAAGCTAACCAAATAGGTTCATTCAATACTGTTAAGGAAGTTTGTAAAGGTAAATATTAGGAGAAATTTTCAATATATATCAATAATTTCAAAATAATAATTTTAATTTGACCATTTATAGAAAAGGTTTTTCTGTAATTTTGACCTTCCAATACAAATTATTACTATTTATTTTATCAGAATGGTCCTTTTGATAAAGTTTTCTGAGACATCAATTAAATAACCCTACTAATACTATAGCTTTTTTGAATTAAAAAATGACTTGCTACTTTATAACATAAAAAGGAATTAGTAAAAATCTTTCATAAATTTAAATAGGAAAAAATCTTTCATAAATTATTGTATTATAAAATTATATTTTAATAAATTTGAATTTGAAAGGAACAAGTGAAAGCATCCAAAGGGAGTTTTAGAGCGCCTTGAATAAAAATATATATAAATTTATTTGTGAAGTTTTGAAAACCTTCGTTAAATAATTTCATTATTTATTTTTTTTTTTGCAAAAAATAACTCACAAATTAATAGTTTACACGAGACTGATAGTTTTTTCGGAAGTTCCAAAATGCAAAAATAAACTATTGAAAAATTCTCGAAAAGAGTTTTGTGAGAAGTTTTAGAAAGAATTTAATTGCAGTATACTATCTATCGATGGTGTAAAGAAGTTGCATTAAATAGTAACGTTAGATTTGAAATTATATTTGATTTTAATTTTAATATTAAAAAATATTTTTTCCGTCTTAAATTATAAGACGTTTTAAACATTTCACTTGTATTAAAAAAAAAATTATTATATAAAAAAAATAAATTGTGTATGATTTTACACTGTCCTTATTTAATTATAGATTAAAGAGAAATTAAGAGAATGAAAAGAAGAAAGAGAAAAAAATAATAGATGATATATTTGAAAAAACATAATTAATATTGTATTAAAATTGTAAAGTAATTTATTTGAGACTAATTTTTTCTCCAAAATATTTTATAATTTGGAACAAAGGAAATACTTCTTTCGTTTCAAAATGAGTGTCGTTTTTAAAAAAAAATTATTTCAAAATTAATATCATTATCAGTTTTCAATGTAATAATTATAGTTATTTTTTAATTGTGTCATATAATTATTATTGTGCATACTATTTTCAATAAATTAATTTAATAAAAATATAATACTCACGACAATATAATTGTATTACTTAATTTATCTTGAAAAATCTTACTTCGACAATCATTTTAAAATAGAGCCAATAATATTTATGGATGACTAAAATCTATAATAAAACTTTTTACAGCTGTTTAAACAAAACTTCAACTATTTGACATTTATTTAGACCATGTGCAATGGTAGAGTTATTTGAAGTCAACACCATAAAATCATGTGCAATGGGTGTGTAATGTAGTGTTGAGTGTGTGTTGGAGGAGAGAGATGTTGAGAAAACTCAACACCATTTAATCTGCCACGTGGCTGTGCTTGATTGGCTGACCAGATTTTTATCCATTTAATACTTTGAACTCAATTATTTCGTTGCAAATTAATTTTATTTTATTTTTTTTTTACCAAAATTCATGATTTTTTTTCCTCTATAAATAGAGACTTGGTTCATTTGATTTGGACACAGAAAAAAAAACTAAGTTTTTCACTATCTTAATTTTATTATTAGTGTTTATTTTGAAGTTAAGTGTCTTTTTTTAGTGAAATGGATCCCAATAATCATTTTAACACTCAAAATTCTGCTAATTTTCCATTTAACCAAAATCCCAACAATTTTCCAAATCCCAACAATTATCAAAATCCCAACTATTATCAAAATCCAAATCAATTTTCCAACCAACATCCTCAAAACATACCTAATTTTGGTTTTCCACCAAATTTCAACCAGACATCCTCTGTTCCAAACTTTCAAACATATTATGGATCTATGCCGAGAAATCCATCTCAAACACCCCCGTTTAATGGTTATGTGACAATGGCGAATGCAAATTTTCCAAGTGGTGGTGTAACTGAATTTCCCGAGTTTTCAACACAACTAACTATTGGTGGCATGATAGTTTCTAATGAAGTCGGTCCGAATTCGGAGGATTCAACTCTAAGAGCGGAAAACTCGAACGAGATGGAACACCGAACAAAATTTGGTGCTAATTAGTGGGTGGATTAAATTTGGAACAAGCGTGTTGTCGGGAGAAACCAAAGGTGAAACATATTGGGGTAAAATTGTGAGTATTGTAATGAGCATTGCTCATTCGATCCTCCGTGATGGACCATGCCGAAACCGTTTTAATTATATGAACAAAGTGTTGGGTAAATGGATTGGCGCTTATGATGGCGCTAAGCGTATGCAAGGAAGTGGTTGGTCGGAGAATGATGTTTTGCAAAAGCGCAGAATTATATGCATGTGGGAAGAATGTTAGATTCACTTTAATGGAAGAATGACACGCCTCCGTGATCAACCACGTTATGGTAGTCAAGTAGGAGGAAATATTGGCTCGGAAGTAGTGGATCTAAGAGATCTCGCGAGAGTGATGCATGTGGCTCAAACACTGTAGAATCCAGTGCTCGTCCTATAGGAAGGGAGGCAGCTAAAAAAAAGGGTAAAAAGAAAAGCAAGGAATATGCCTCGGAGGTGGTGGACAAAGAATGGGCTGAATACAAAGAATTCAAGACGAAAGAGCTTGAACGATTGGACAACATAGCCTTGATGCAACAGCAGGCTAACAATATAGCCTTGGAAAAGACTAAAACCAAGAAAATGAAGATGTATCTAAAGCTAACTTCCGAAGAGCATCTAGATGACCGGAAGAACCAGCTGTTGAAAAAGTTGGAGGCAGAACTGTTTGATAATTAATTTCAATGAAGTATTTGTCAGTGTTGTGTTTGCTTTAATTATTGTTGTTTCAATATGCCAGTGTTGTGTTTGCTTTAATTATTGTTGTTTCAATATGCTTTAATTATTGTTGTTTCAATATGCCAGTGTAGTGTTTGCTTTAATTATTGTTGTTTCAATATGCCAGTGTAGTGTTTGCTTTAATTATTCCTTATCTGATAATTAACTCTATACAATAAATTATTTGAATCCGGTGGTCCACCACCCAATTCGAATCTATTCCTTATCTGATAATTAACTCTATACAATAAATTATTTCGAATCCGTCAGTGGTCCACCACCCAATTCGAATATATTCCTTATCTGATAATTAACTCGATACAATAAATTATTTCGAATCCGTCAGTGGTCCACCACCCAATTCGAATCTATTCCTTATCTGATAATTAACTCTATACAATAAATTATTTCGAATCCGTCAGTGGTCCACCACCCAATTCGAATATATTCCTTATCGATAATTAACTCTATACAATAAATTATTTCGAATCCGCTGGTCCACCACCCAATTCGAATCTATTCCTTATCTGATAATTAACTATATACAATAAATTATTTTGAATCCGTCAGTGGTCCACCACCCAATTGAATCTATTCCTTATCGATAATTAACTATATACAATAAATTATTTTGAATCCATGGTCCACCACCCAATTCAATCTATTCCTTATCTGATAATTAACTATATACAATAAATTATTTTGAATCCGTCAGTGGTCCACCACCCACATCCATTTATATATAGGGACTCATACATCCATTTATGTACCAATATCCCAAATCCCATCCAATCTACCTCCAATATCACAAAAAAATGGATCCATCACAATATCATTTTGATATCGCAGCCTACAATCAAAATCGTGAAATTGAAGAAAATTATATAGTCAATCGATTTAGAGAGCGTAGAAACAAAATATCGGAAGATAATGCACCTCGTAGTAGAAAATATCTCAATAGAGATCATGCAGCGGCAAACCAAAGACTAATTGACGACTACTTTGCCAATGAGCCTACATATGACGATGCAATGTTTCGTCGTCGGTACCGGATGAAAAAAAATGTTTTCCTTCGAATCGTTGGGGACCTTTCAAGTAGTGATAACTACTTCACCCAGCGAGTTGATGCAGCCAATAAAGAAGGTATATCACCCTTAGCAAAATGTACCACAGCAATGCGAATGTTAGCATATGGTGTGGCAGCAGATGCGGTCGATGAGTACATCAAAATAGGAGGTACTACAGCATTGGAGTGCTTACGTAGATTCTGTAAAGGAATCATACGCTTGTACGAGCAAGTGTATCTGAGAGCACCAACCCAAGATGACCTGCAAAGAATACTGCATGTTAGTGAAATGCGGGGGTTCCCAGGGATGATTGGGAGTATTGACTGCATGCACTGGGAGTGGAAAAATTATCCTAAAGCATGGGAAGGACAATTTACTAGAGGGGATAAGGGAACCACCACAGTTATTCTTGAAGCAGTTGCATCTCATGACCTATGGATCTGGCATGCCTTTTTTGGATGTCCGGAGCGTTGAACGATATAACGTTCTAGACCGGTCACCGTGTTTGATGACGTGGAACAGGAAAGGCTCCAGTGTGAATTTCTTTGTGAATCAACGTCCATATAATATGGCATACTATCTAGCTGATGGTATCTACCCTTCTTATCCAACTTTCGTCAAATCGATTAGACTTCCTCAAAGTGAACCCGATAAATTATTTGCAAAATTTCATGAGGGATGTCGGAAGGACATCGAACGTGCATTTGGAGTGCTCCAAGCTCGATTTAAAATCATCCGTGAACCAGCTCGCTTATGGGACATAGCTGATTTGGGTATCATCATGAGGTCATGCATCATATTACATAATATGATTGTTGAGGATGAACGAGATTCATATTCTCAACGTTGGACCGATTTTGAGCAATCTGGGGAAAGTGGATCTAGTGCACCACAACCATACTCGACCGAGGTGTTACCCGCTTTTGCAAATCATGTGCGTGCTAGATCAGAGTTCCGTGATCCAAATGTTCATCAAGAATTGCAAGCCGATCTAGTGAAGCACATATGGACAAAGTTTGGAATGTTCCGTGATTGAATTATTTGTGTGTTGTATTGCATTTTAAATTATTTGTATCGTACTAATTACGTTACTTGTGTGTTGTATTGCATTTTAAATTATTTGTAACGTACTAATTACGTTAATTGTGTGTTGTATTTTAAATTAATTTAAGATGATTTGTATCGTATCCAATTATTTAAATAAATTTTGTTTTTATTACAAAAAATTAAAAAATAAATTATTAAGTATTTATTATTTTAATTTAATTTTAATCGATAATTGTAATTTTATGTAATCATAAAAATAAAAATAAAATTTAAATAAGAATATGAAAATAAAAAGTGGTGGGGTAGGGTGTTGAGTGAAAAACCATTGGAGAGGGTAAAAGTTGAATGGGTGTTGAGTTATTAGGTGGAAGAAAGAGAAAATGATGTGGAGTGTTGGGAGTTGAAAAAGTGGGTGTTGAGTGTTGAAACCATTGTAGATGGTCTTGGAACATACTATAAAATAGATTAATAGAAAGATCTTTCGCAAAAACTTTTTCGATAGGATCGTTACATGAGCCAAAAGTTAATGAAAGTTAAACTGAAAATTGCCTTTAATACTGGTCTCTATAAATATAGAGGTAAAATTTGAGAATAAATTTGAGAATAAATAATAAGTTTCATAGGTATTTTGGGGTTCGGGCGGTGGTTATAACTTATAGGTCTCTCGTGTAATTTATTGTTATTGTTTTTTTATTTAAATAAATTTTTGGATTGTTTTTTTAGTTAAATTATTTTTTGGATTCTCTAAATTAGTGAATTTTTTATTTTTATCTTTTATCTTTTTTAGGTCTGAATATTTATATATCACTTTTTTGTTGGCATTGATTTCTTACGATAAAATTATGTTACAAAGACACTTATACACAAACACTTAGAGCATCAATATCCACTTAGAGCATCAGTATCCATGATACTCGTTTTGATATCTTAAATGAGTCTCATTTAATTTTAAGTCATTTTAGTATTTGTAAATATTCATATCATTTATATGAAAGTTTAAATTGGGTCCCACCAACTCTATTATATAAGATTCAATCTTTATAAAATATAGAGAAAAAACTTAAGACACGGTAGTATTTGAGGTTTTCTTATATCATGCTTTTGGATGCAATTATCCATACCATTCTAACAAGAGTGGTACATGTAGGTAAATACTATCCCCAATATTTATGCTCGATATATGCGTTGGAAATTCATCCAAATTTATGATAATTTATGATGAATTTCTACCAATCTTGATGAACAAGATTGATATCACTACACAATAATAATGAACAATTATAAAAAGAAGAAGAAAAGAAGAAGAAATGCAGAGTTTCTCTCTGCACACAAACTGTGGAAAACTTTATTATTTACTTTGTAATTGCAAAATACTATGAATGAATTCAATTATAAAAAATAGGGGTTAGTCCCTCTATTTATAGATTTAGGTTAACTTGCTCTCTAAGCCAAATATATTTGATTTGTTCCCTAAGCCAAATCAAATATATTCTATTTTAAATTTAAATCAAATCTATATAAATTTAAAATCAAATATGTGTGTAACAAACTATTTCCACACTCCTAAATCAAATCTAATCAAATATTTTCTGACACAAAAAATTATATTCAATATGGTGCCGACAATGTTTAACTAAGAAACAACATAAGTAGTGTATCAATGCTATGAGCAAGAACTCCATGGTTTGAAATCCCTTAAGGACAAATTTTTCAACGTTTTATCATGTAGCACTCATAATAATAAAATAGTAATAAATCAGTCTATGTGGAAATTAATAAAAAAAAATAATAAAGAGTTTGTCACATCCGTCGCACAAGCATTTTTGTAATGGAGGTGTATTTTCATAATTTTTTTAGCATATAGTCTTAGGATCTAATTCAAGAATCAATGTGTTTGAGATGTGTCCAAAAATATCTCTCTAAAAATTTGAAATTTTCTTCAGAAGTCTTCAAATATATGAATCTTCGGATGCACCTTAAATCATCTCATTTTTACAAAAAAATAAATAATAATTTGAAGATCCATCTCTAAAATTAAGTATAAGAAGATGACTTACTCATTTGTTTTTAATTTTGTAGAAAATAGATACGGCCAAACATGCATCTCCGAATTCTAAGAATATTTTAAATTTTCACAAAGATTTGTTAAAAGGTATAAGGGCTGAAAAATAATTCCCTAGAAAAATCTATAAAAAAAGTCCATGTTTGGTTTTTCTCTCCACATTTGCTTTGAGAGATAAAAATGGTTTTTAGAAATGCAGATAATTCTGTGATGACTACTATAGTAAGTGGGTAATAATACACGATGGGAAAGAATATAAGAGGTATTATATTATGCGACATATCTATTATGATCAACAAACTAGTTAATATCCCCTTTAGAATTTAATATATAAACAAAAATAGTATTTGAAACATTGATGTACAGGTTAAAAATTAAGACCAGAGTTGATGCTTCGTGGACTGGTATTTATGAGACTCCAAAAGATTTTCTGGTACATATGTCCTTAAGAGTGCTGCGACTCTTCACTTGATAATTATTTGTGTACAATATCATGGTTTATTGGAAATGTTGAGCTAATTAGAGAATGCAAAAGACATTTGATTGCTATGATTGCCATGGAACCTTACTAGCTTTGACATGCTAATATTACATTAACATTAGCAGAGATTTGAAGGTTCAGATTCAATCTTTTATTATATGGAGTTTATTATATTATATACGTGCACGGTATTAACAAGCAAGTGCATTGACAGTTCAGAGATCCTCATTGGGAAAAGCTTCCAGAAACTCTATTATTTTGTTTCGTTCATCCTCTGTGAGATTCGGATCATCGCCAGTCACTCTCCCCCGAAGAGAGGCCCGATCGCCGTCCGCATCATCAATGACCTGTTCAGAGTTGACAAAATATGTGAAATCAAGAACTAGCAATGTATGGTAAAAAGTTAACTAAGTAGGAGTAGTTGAAACTTGAAACTTACATCAATAAAATTGTTGACATGGCCATCTTTGTTGGGAGAGGTTATAAGCTCATCCTTATTGCATGTCCATTCGCCATCAACAATGTACTTGTACTCGTAGTGCCCTTCCTGGTAAATAGTATACAAAGAAACTTACCTTAATTCTCATAAATGTATTGAAATAAACAAACACTATCCTTTAAAATGTTTTAAGCAAATTATTCAACATTCCTTTATTTTATCGGATTGTTGATGTCAAGTTATTTGATCATTCGTCAATATGAGATGAACCTGTAAATTAACGACTGCATAGTTTTAATAAGTGAAGTGTACTTACAAACATTTCCTTCTTGAGAAACCATGAACCTTGTTTGTCATCAAAAACTAAGGGCACTCTCTGAAAAGGGATCAATAGATACTGAGTAAGTCTTTGGCACGAGTATTAGCATATATAAAACTCAGAATATTTGAATGGGAAATGACACTTCATATAGTCATTCGAGAAGATCATGTTAGCAAGACACCAAAGTTGTTAGGTCAACATAGAACATCCTAGGACCAAACTGGAAATGTCTACAGTCAGCCAGAACTCTTGATATCAGAGTGGTGAAAAATAGATATGATAGTGCTAAATAGGAAACTATATGAGCTACTGAATTTCAGAGCCTTGTGACTAAAAAAGTTCCGTCTACTAAATAAATATTGGTGCTTAAAGTGATTTGTAAAATCTGAAATAGGAATTGAACACAGAAGTTCCTTCTAATCTATTTCCAGTTCAGTGCAAAAGCCAAATATATCATGAGCTAGAGGCTACACAGAAAAGGCTATATAGCATGGAAATCCCAACTGAAAACCAAAGACTATGAGCGTGGACGGGTTTCAAAACATGATAAATGTTGTAACTGAAGTCTGAAGCAGTTAACTAGTTAATTGAGACGAGGATGCAATTTAAAAATATCTCCATGTAATGTAGCATTACACTTTCTAAATTAGAGGAACCGAGGCATTTCTTAAATGTAAATAGGAAATCTCAATTATCACCTGCCCCCATCCAATATCAAGTCCTGAAATTTCCACATTAGAGCAATTGTTGTGTCCCCATGACAAAGTGACAGGCTTCTTATTGAGTCCTGTAAGCTTTAAGGACCACAGATAAACAAAGGTTAATGATATTATTAAAATAAATCACTACATATATGTATGATAATCAAATATTTTAGTTGATATAAGCAGGGAAAATATATACAAACAACTAAAAATGCTATATTCAATCATATAGTTAAGTGTCATGCAACATCACAGGTCATGTTTCCTATTCGAAGAAAAACATTTTTACTGGTAAATATACAATTGGCATTCAAATGAAGCGGTCAAATGATCCGGTTATGTCAGAATTTCCTTTTTAATGCACACAATGGATGATTAGGTCCCTTGAAAAATCTGTTACATAAGTTCAAGAAAATATGTCTTCATTTTATGCAGAAAGATTGTCAGCAGCATTAGGATAGCTTTTCTTTTACGAGCAATAATTATACTCAACTACTTTGGAAGCGCAATATAAATAAAAATAGCAACGGAATGACAGAAAACAAAGAAAATAACTTTCGATCAAAAGCAATAGAACACAGACATATAAACGTAAAATATAAACTCACAATATCGGCCGTTGCACTTTTTATGGCATCCAGTTTTGGAAAACACGACCTTTTGCTCTGCAAGAATAAAAAACTCACATATCAACAAAAACTCAATCTCATTTCCCTCTTTTGACCAATTGCAAAAGAAATTGGTTCAGAAAAAAATACGATCATCAAACTACAGGACTGAGAATTCTAAGATGTAAAGAAACGGAAAATGATATCAAATAATTTCTAAATTTCTTAAGATGTTAATTATAAGAAAATATGCCAGAGTATTTTAGTAAAACAACCGCAGAAAATATACTATCAAAGAATGAGGGAAAACAACTAAATCTATCAGTTGATTAACAGTCCTGCTCCATAATTCACAAATAACTAAGTTGTGAACAATCTGATAATGACACAACTTTAACTGTTGCAGCATTGGTAATTGCTACCCAATCATAAAGCATAGAAATTATAAACATTGTAAAATCAATTTGACAAAAAAAAGGAAAGAGTTGCTTCTGTTTGATTCAAGCAATTAAAAAAATGGAAAGCCGTACAACATATTATCCAACAGTAGCCTCAATAAACATATACTAGAATGTCAAACAATAAAAACGAAGTACTGAGTAGAGTTACCAGAAGTAGTGTATTAGCTTCATTGAGTTTATAACCCAGAATCCAAAACATATATGTCAACTGAAACAAAACAAACTGTTAGACAATGACCAATAGAGATAAACTGATACATGTCATTTAAAATTTGGATTGGTTAACTATGACGTGAAGCACTGAGGAGGAGTATACAGTCCACAAAGCCCACATTTTATGTTTAGACTTCTCTATAGAAGCAAAATGAGCTTCAGAAAACGTCTTGAAATTAGGAGCTTATATGCACCCAAGCCAAATCAACTCAAACGACCCTAGAATACTTAACCAGATGCGTAGAGTCTGCTTATGTAACTAGAACCTGTGACCTCCATTTCACAATGCAAAGCAAATTAAAGTGTTATCGCTTATCAGTCTTAGATAGCAGAGAGGAGCAACTGACAACAGGATAGAGGATAGTGGGATGGCTGCTATTCTAATTTTTTTATACAGTTTATATAAAGTATATGTACATATAAATTCTCAAAATGCTTAAAATTATTTTCTTCAGTATACCAAGAACTAATAGTTCTGATTATCTGGTAATAACATGTATACGAAAAAGAAAACCATGAGACATACCGCAACAGCTGGAGCTCTTCCAAGTCCAGCAGTGCAATGTATATATGTCACACCTCCATTCGATTTAACTGCTTTGTATAACTTGCTAATTACAGCAGGAAGCCGCTTCCTTAAATCAAATGAATCAAAGTCCCTGCAACATCCACGTTAAATCATCATATAATGGGAAAACGTGTACGACATATAAGGCATTGGAATTTGCAATGCAAAAAGACATCCCTGTTTAGTAGCAAATACCACAAGGAAATAAATATGCCAGTATTACACAAAATCACAAAATGCAAAAATGACTGAAATTAATAGCTATGTATGCAAGGTGACATTATGAACTAGTCTAATCCAAAATCCATAATCTGTGAGAAGTACAATATATTTAGAAAACTGTAACAAAGCAATAGATTTTTTAGCAGGATTTCTCTTTTAGTCCTTCCCAATCTAAACCCAATAAGCTCTTCGGTTATTATTATCATTTTAAAAAATCAAGCTATTACGGACCTTATCTCAGCACGCAAGTGTTGAATGTCATTGCACGTCTTGGCATATTCTCGTATGGCATTGATATCAACTCCAAAATATCTACACAGTAGTAAAGAAACAAAATGGTTTTGTTTGATAGATTAAATCTGTGTACCACATCACAAATGCTGAAAATGAATCATATAAAACAAATATATTCAGCATACTCTAGGTCTGGGTCTTGTTGCAAGCAAAATATAGTTTTGACTCCGATTTTACGCAGCTTATCAATGTCTTCAGGAGTCTGGTGGTTTAAGATAAAATCAAAAAGAAGTCAGAGGACCAAACCAAACTATATTCGAATTCGACAGAAGTGGATCATCAAGAGGTATCCATAACGGAAACAAAAAGAAAACCTGCAAGCATGATCCGACAATCAAGTCTGGTAGGATGAAGTTATAGTTCATTCCTAATTCATGCCTATAAGTCAAAACTGTTTTAGCAATGTGTTAGAAAGGGTGAACAGAATCTAACAGACTGATCATGTTCATAACAGAAACAAGAGGCTGTTACAATTAATGTTGGGAAATGAAAAGCAGAATATTATGATAAAAACATACCAGCACCCATGGCTTCTGTCATGTTATTGCTGTATGTCTCAGACTTGACCACCTCCTCAACATCAGAGCTACTACTTTTCTCAGCACTTGGTATAGAACCAGAAGCAGCCTGCAGAAGAAACAGTGAATAATTCTTGTGTTTAGGGTTTTGTTAAGAAAAAAAATGAAAATGTTGAAGTTACCTTAAGGGACATGGTTGGAGATTTAGGGAGGAAGGATAGAGAAGGAGAGTGGTGGGGAGAAGGAGGAGTAACAAGTGTGTGGAATGGTAAAAGAGAGAATCTGAAAATGAAAGAGATAATAAGTAGAATAAAATATGAATATGAATATGAATCTGAATCTGAATATGAATATGATTATGAATAGAAGAATCACCTTGAAAGATTGTGAATGTGAAGACAGTTCATGCTGATTCTGATAACTCTTTCTTCTTCTTCTTCAGTTGTTTACAGTTGAGTGGAGTGGAGATAATTCGTTTAAGATCCATTTCCTTTCATTTTCTTCTCTTGTCTTCCCTTCCCACCTTCTATGTTATATATACTTGTATCTTATTGCAATTATTATTATATTGTTAGCGTTTTGTGTTTTGTGTTTTTGTATGATTCAACTTCGAACCAATAAAAGATAAGAAGAAAAAGGACAACACCCTTTTTTTAAACTCTTCCTAGGGAAAGACAAGATATTTCCATATCATAACTTGTCTCTCTAATTCACTGCCCATCACTTACAACTTACAACCGTAAACTCACAAAACCTATTTCGATGCCATTATGTGGATTATTGGTTTTGGTTTCACCATTGAAGTATTTGGAATTGAAAAAAGGGAATTTCTTTTCCCATCCAGGGGATTCTTCTCACTCTTAGTAAAATATCAAAAATATCTTCAATTTTTTAAGGTAATTTAAAAAAAAATTAAATAAGATGAATTTGTAAATTAACTTACGAAATAATTCACGATTTAAATAAATAAAGTGAATTTGTAAGTTCACTTACTAATTCACCTTATTTAGAGAATTCGTAACTTAACTTACGAATTCAACCAATATCCCAAATTTATTAGAATTAAAATACAATTTATATTTTATTATTTAATTAAAAAATTAATTATTAAGAAAAAATGTATATCTTACTTAACTATAATATGAGATGACATTTACATAAGTTTTGTTCTACCTTTTTTAATTCTAATATTAGATAACACTTACATAGGCTTTGTTCTACCTTTCTTAATCTTAATATCAGATGACAGTTACATAAGCTTTATTCTATATTTTTTAATCTTACTATCAGATGACTGTTACATAAACTTTATTCTACTTTTCTTAATCTTACTATCATATGACTGTTACATAAACTTTGTTCTAGTTTCTACTTGAGTAAGATCTCAAACCATGACTGACGAGCATTTTTATTTATTTATTATTGAATCCTAAATTTTGAATTGAGCTTTTCTATTTTGTTTATTGTAATTGGTGAGGTTTATATTTTTGTTATCACTTAGCCTTGCTAAGTGAGACCAAATAATTATATTTATGTGTTAATGAGTGTGTTAATATTTTTCTTACTTGAGGAAATTGTATCATAATAAAACAAAAAAGTGAGACTAAAAAATAATATTAAAAGTGAATAATAATAATCGATATATGTGAAATTTAAATATGATAAAGAATAAATAATGGAAGAATTTATATAATTTTTAATTATATAAATTAATAAAAAATTTATTAAACAAAAAATTCAGTGAAATATTAGAATTATGGAAAAAAAATATTTATATTATTTTATATTATATTTTTAATAGTTTTATTGACAATAATTTAATATATTTAATAACTTAAGCGATGCTAAGATTTCAAATTTCGACAATAAAGTCATTTTAGAATAAAAAATTTATATAATTTTTACGGATAAAATAAATTTGACTTGATTTTTTCTTAATAAATAATAGGATTTGATACAAAATTGTATATTATGTTTGGGTAAAAAGGATATATTAATAATAATTCAATTTAATTATATTATTAGAAATATAGTATTATACAATTAATGCATATCAAGTAAATCAAGGTAAAAAATTAATTGTATCTCTTCATATAGAAATTGATATAATAATATTAATAGGTTTTTTATTATAGACCAAATTTGATATTGATATTGATTGTATTAATAAATTTTATTATTATAGGCCAAATATAAGTTAGACTTTAATGCTTTTTTTTTAGTACGTGAAATCTTGTATATATATGTAATAGAAATCACATGAAATAATATATATATATATATATATATATATATATTTAAAATTAAATCCTAATTAATTTGGGATATTGGGTGAATTCGTAAGTTAACTTACGAATTCACCCAGAAAGATCAATTCGTAAGTTAACCTACGAATTCACCCAATAAGATGAATTCGTAAGTTAACTTACGAGGGGTATTTTTGATTTTTTAAGGATGTGGGAGAAATCCACTAAGTGGGTGAAGAAATTCCCTCATTTTTACATGTTTTGGTACTCTCTAGTATAATTCATAAAATTGATTTTAACATGCTTTAATTCTCCTTGAAAGTAAAATTCATAATTATTTTAATCAAATGTTATTTTTTATATTTAAATTAATTATTCAACCCACTTTTATAATAATTTATAATTTTTTAATATTAATTAACTTTATAATATTAATTCATTTATTTATTTTTTTGGTAAAAATATTAATTCATTTAAAATTAATATTTTTACTACACTCTCTAGCTCTTTTCGGAAGAATATTTTTGAATTCATTTAAATGAATCATTTATATAATTATTATATATAATTTGAGTAAAGTAAAATTTTTTAAGGGAGAGATTTGCCGTCTGTTGGGGTCCTCCGCAACTTCAAGAATTAATCTCTGCAATTGCATGCATAGAATATCTAATTTTTATCCAAAAAAGTAAAATCTCTTTATTACTTGATTTATATGAAAAGTTTTCAAAGAGATACAAATGATAATATGCTAAACATACGTGTGAAAGTTACATATAGTAACATCTTTAAGTAACTTTAACTACAAAGTTTTTGAGACAAGTATTTTATAAGGATAACTAACCTAACCAATTTGTTAAACCTATATAAATAACATGGATAAACTTAACTTAAAACTAGTTCTAGATGTCCTTATTATTGTGTAGTATCCCCCCTCCCCTCCCACCCCCACATGTAGGAGTAGTAGGAGGATATATATTGATCATCCTTAATTTGGATAGAAGAATGTAAAACAATTGAGGAAGTAGATGTTTTGTGAAAAAGTAACAAATTGGCCTTTGGAGGAAACGATTAATAATTTCAAAATGCTAGCTTAAAGCTTCTCTCAAATAATGTGATAATCAATCTTTAAGTGTTCAGTTCTTTCATGAATATAGAGTTGCCTATAATGTGGATAACACTAGGGTTTGTCACAACAAAGTATAGGAGATTTGGAGAAAGAGGCTTCAACATCTTAGACATTCATTAAGAGTTTGATATTCAGCCTCTGAAAAAGATTGAGAAACAATTAGTTGATTCTTGGTACACTATGATATTAGAGACTTATCTAGGAAAATATTGAATTGGGATGGATCTTTGAGATTCCACACAATCAGCCCAATCAACATATAAAAAACTAATTGATTGCATGGAAAAATCTCTATGGAAGAATAAATCATGAGCATGACATTTTTTCAAGTATTTAAGAGTTCTAGTGGATGCATTATAATGAGATGTGGTTGGATTGGTGAGGAATTGTCTCAACTGTTGTGTAATGAAGGTGGTATCATGTTGTGTGGTTGTAAGGTACAACAATATCAAACCAAGCACCTATATGCATAAATATTTATGCATGCACGACTTTTATCATGGCGTAACTTGTTTGACGGATTAATATGAGTAGTGAGTGGTTTAGATCCAAGAAGACCTATATATGAAAGAAGTTTCAAGCAATACTTCCTATGATATAAGGAAATGCCTTGCTTTGAATGAGAAACTTTGAGGCCTAAGAATTATTCCATCTAACTCGAACTCTTGATTTGAAAAGTTTGGTGAATCACTTGTTTGATTTTGTCAACTTTAGTCATTGAGTTTCTTGCAATAATGATGTCAGATTCTAAATCAGAATTAAGGTAAATGAAAAAGGAGTTTTCTTCATAAATAAATATTTAACTAAATTTGTTTGATGGTGATTATGAGCAAGTAGTAATGATATGAGTCTTTTATACCACTTTATATTGCCTTGTTAAGGCAAAGTATGGATTTTATGAGTTTTCATATTTGATTGGGTTTAAAATGAGTGATGTCAGATGCTTTGATCTACGTGAATCTACTAAAATTATCAAATATGGTTAAATTGTATTTGTGTCCATGTACATAAGAAGTTGAATAGACCTTTATATGTCAAAGTGCAAAGGTATAGAATTATTATGGTGTGTATTGTTTACGGTATTGGTAATTTTGAGGCTAGGTAAAAAATTCATGGGTGGTCTAATCTTAAGGTTGAACATCCATAATAAATTTATATCCGCTCACTTGATTAGCCAAAACAATGTCCTCGAGGACTTCATATTATGTATGAAATAATTGACAATTATGAACTTGGCTGTACAAGTTAAGGATTGACAAAAAATTTAAATTTAACTCGAACTCATGTGAATAAAGAACACTGGTGATATAAATGAATGAAGATAATTTAACATTATTAACATAGACAACTTGAACCAAGTTATAATTCGGTAAGTAAACTTTAACGTGCCTTATGCAATAAAATAACTTTAATAACTACATAAATGAACATTTATGGCCATTAGCTACATATTTAATGAGCCAACGACTAGAATTATTACTTACAGAACCATAAATAACATTGTTTGTGCCCGAGTAAATGGGATCACTTGGTGTATGATCATTATGAGTGTAATATCCCATATAATCCTTTGTACTCTATAAGTTGTCAATTTGGACCAGTAGAGTAATTAGTGAAGTCAGGAGAGTTTAAACATTTCTAAAAGAGATTGAAAACTATTAATTAATACCTGAAAGAGCATTTTTGGTAACATCAATAATTGGTCAATCATACTGGTAGAGGAACTAGTATTAAGAAATATTTTTTATTTATTTTTTCTTGTTACATGTGATCACCACCACTCATTTCCTTATCATTTCCTCTACCACGCCTCCCCACCACATGTTTCCATTTATTTCCTTTCTTGTTTTTTTAGCTACCAGTAAGAAGAAGAAAAGAAGAAAAAGTGAGATAGAAAGAAATAAGAAGAAGGAAGCGATGGAAATCTATGGAGTTCTTCACAATCATATTCAATATTCACCATCATCTCATCTCCTTCTCATCATCTTCATTAATCTAAGGTGGGTTCTAGTTAGAACATTTATAGATAAAACTATGGTTGGTTGTATTTCTATAAGCATGTTGTTAGTTGGTATCTCTTGATTTTATGACGTTGTTGTGTAAAAATCATGCTATGGTGTTGATTATGTTGATTCTTAAAGTTTCTAGTTGATTTCATGGTCCCATAGAGATGTGGACACCAAAGTGGGTTAGAGTCACATACGGTGAAAGATACTCAAAATGGGTTCAAGTCTCATACAAGTGACAATTCTTAAAAGTGGGTTCGAGTCCCATAGGGAAACCTAATATCCACATGAAAGTCGAATCATACGAACATCCGTGACCTAGGCCCTGAACTAGACGTAGTTCCGGTTTGGGAAAAAATGTTTGTCATTTCCGGATAGTGATTGTTTTGAGTGGATGCACTCAAATGTACATGTTTTCATACAATGCAAGAATTATCCCATACTTAAGTCTTCTTCCCATTTATATGACTTAAGTTAGAAAATTAGTTAGAATCCCTGTAGAGCTGAGTGGACCTATAAGATAGGGAACCCACTAAGATTATCATCTCACCCTACTATTATTGTTGTTTTTCAGGTGTTTATCATAAGTTAGGATTCAAGAAGGTATTGATGGTGTTTTTGAGGCTTTGACTATCGTGATCTTTCGTTGCATATTTTGTACAATTGTGGATGTTGTACTTAGATCTTAGAATTTTTGTTTAGGCACTATTGTATAACATGTAACATAGTTGTATTTTTTTAGTTTGGGCATGTTTATATAATGATGCCATTGGGCGCTTATGTTGTATCGGTACCAATTAATGTTGTGTATAATGTATATTCTAGACGTATATTATACATGGCGTTACAACGAGGAATGTTTGATATCATGATATGGTTAGAACTTAAACCAATTTCATGATGTGGTGAGGGAATCAAATTTTCTTATTTAAGCAAGCATAAAAATTGATACCTTTCTTGAGTCAGACCAGGAGGAGGGTCTGTAGAATTTGTGTAAAGAATTCTACTTGGGTTGTGTATATCATGAATAACACTCATAGATGCATTGATAGATGAAGTGTGTTTGTTTAATTTTGAGTGACTATATTATTTATGGTCAAATTCAACATCATGGTCATGGCTATTGCAATGCGTGCAATATCTAAAGTTGCTTTTGTTGGAGTAAGTATAAATATCCAATCAATACTGGTTGTATTTGTTTTTCTATCATGACTTTGATATATATTATTTGTTAATATATATATATATATATATATATATATATATATATATATATATATATATATATATATATATATATATATATATATATATATATATATATATTAGGTATTGTATTTATTGTGATCCTTGTATGTGACATAATAAAGTCCTTGTAATAATAAGTCTATTTAATGGTACATTAAGTGTGACTTAATCTTGAGATTTCATTAAATATAAAAATGGTATTTTTAAAGTATACGTAATCAAGTTTTCTTGTTATATAGGATAACACTAAAGCATATATATATATATATATATATATATATATATATATATATATATATATATATATATAGACTATTATGTAAGTAGACTGATGACTGTATCTTGCGGGTTATGGATATGAGATATAAAATATTCACATAAATATAAATATTAAGAGTAATATTTAGGATTGACCGACTATGAGAATACTACATAGTATGTTATGCAAGTGTCATAATTTATTCTTATAGTGATATTGGTGCATACCACTCATTCGACCTGAAACCACTATGGCCAAATATATGGAGTCGATTACTTTATTTCTAATCAAACATTTTTCGTAACACGATGCTCATAAAGATGGTTGATGGGTATTCCATAAATCATGTTGCGGACACGAGTGACCTAGACAAGATTTCTCCCCTCCTACATATACATGAGTAATATTTACAAGCCCCTTGATCGAGTATGGTTGTAAAATGCATGATTGTGCTCAATTAAATCAGTATGAGATATTTAGTTTGTTTGTTGTTATCAAGTATACTCATAGATCAAGTAATATAATATTGGACTATACAAGGGTGACACATTATGTGTCTTATGTTTAATATAAATATAAGGACAAAAGGAAAATTATACAATTGATCATTATCATAGAAAGGTTATAATAGATCACACGACATTCTTGTCACTTGGATAACAATGATGTGTTGTTAGATACCACTCATTGTTTATGATATTAAATATGTGGTTTAATATTGTTGTCAATGTTACGAGGACCTACATGATTATAGAGTATTGATAGTGGAATGAATAATTAAATTAATCAAAATTACACTAGAGGTCCTTTAAGTTATTTTTGCGTAACAAGTTGATTCTTTAAATTTTTTTAACGACTTGGTCCATTAAGTTACCATATGTGTGTAGTGTTACCTTTGTAAACATGGTAAAACTGCTAATCGTGAATGCAATTATTTTTTAGACTGACTTTAATGCATGTTTGAAATTAGGGTTGGTTTGAAGAAATTATAGTTACTTTATTATTTCAAACCCGCACTTTATTAGTTGTCAAACATATAATTAATAAATCACCTCTATACTCATTTAAGCAAAAAAACTTACTTTTACATTCATTAAAAAGTAGTTAATTTTATTAAAAGTAATCAAATTATAAACAAAAAATTAATTGCATTGTATAAATTGTTATTTCTATCCTAAATTAAAGAACTCATTCGATAGGCTTATAATTAATCATAGGATGAGTGTTTCTGGTTTTGGATTTGCTGGGTGTAGATTATGTGGAAGTGCTTGCAAAACTACCCTTCATGCCCTTCGAGACTGCAAGTCCGCGAGGTCTGTATGGGATAATAGGATTTCAGAGAATATTATCAGTGACTTCTACCAAGCCAATTTGCATGATTAGATCATGATTAATATTAATAGGACCATGCATGTAGGAAGTGATTGGTGTATGTACTGGGCAATATGATGTCATTCTATTTGGACTTGGAGAAATAAATAAATCCATGTAGAAAATTACGTAAGACCGTACACCCTCCAGACACATTTATAAGCAACAAATTTTTTTTAGATTCATTGAATCATTGATGTGTCTGGTATAAAATAATGACTAGATACATCAATGATTAAATGAATTTAAAATTTTGTTGTTGCTTATAAATATGTCCAGAAGGTGTACAATTTAAGGGGGAATATTGAGGATAGAGTTCAAGAGTATATGGAAGATTAAAAAATTAATCAAAAGATTATGGACAAAATTCAAGGGGAGAAGTCGATGAAATGGTGTTGTCCAAAACAAAATTTTGTTAAGCTAAATGTTGATGGTGCTCATGAGATTAGTGGTCTATCGGGATATGGAGGAATTATCAGAGATGAAGTTGATAATTAGTGAGGTGGTTTCTCAAAATCTGTAGGTCGTTTTAGTTCTTTAATGGCAAAAATCTTGGGGATATACAAAGGTATTAAGCTTATGGTGGAGCATGGTTACAAGAATGTTAAAGTGGAAACAGATTCCAGAGTTAATGTGCATATCATTAATCAGGTGAATAAGAATTAACTTGGCAAGAACAACTTGGTGAACCAAATTCACATTATGATGTCCAACATGGAAGTTGTTGAGTTAGTTCATACCTATAGGGAGGCTAATGGTTGTGTAAATTTGCTTGCTAAAGAAGGTAAGGACATGAAAGGGGCATAAAGATCTACCAGGATATTCTTATTTAGCTCATTGATCACTTTGATAACGATAAAGATGAAAGATATTCCACTAGAAGTGTTGTTTTGTAGTCTTTTTCTTTTTTGGGCTAAGACCCTCCTTATTATCAACAACAACAAAAAACTGTTTGTAAAAAAAAATTATCTCAAAATAATTGATCTCATTCAATTTTAAATAAATTATTAGTTATTTATGGACACTTATAAATCAATCACTTTTAAAAATAATACAACATTAATTATATTTTTCAGCTAATAACACTTGCACTCATCTTAATTCAATATAATTAACTTTAGATTTAGGGTATACTTATTTATACCAACACTTTAATAAAATAATTATTCTCTTTCTTTGATATATACTTTATTTAATTTGCGTGATTAATAAAAGTATTTAATTATTTTGAAATGGTAATAGGACTTCTCACGATAAATAGTTCCGTTAATAAAGAAAATCAGAGGGGGAAAATCTAAATCATTTAAAAAATAGTTATGAGATAAAAATATTAAGGCTAAATTACAATTTTTGTCCCCCTATTTTTGTGTTTTCACGATTTTAGTCCCTTTATTTTGTTTTTAAACACTTTTGATCCCTCATCCCTCCCTACTTTAGCTACAGAAAATGCTTATAAATCACTTTTTAAACACTTTTTCAACTGGCAGAATGTTCAAATGAGGTCATCAATACATTTTTGAAGAAAGTTAGCGATTTTCAGAAGTAACACATAGGCATTTTTTGTAGCCAAAGTGGGGATGAAGGACCAAAAGTGTTTAAAAACAAAATAGGGGGACTAAAATCGTGAAAACACCAAAATAAGAGGACCAAAATTGCAATTTAGCCAAATATTAAATATAAGTAGTTATATTTAAGATCAACAAACATAAGTCTATTACTTTTTTCACGGGGTGTGAGTTCAACTCAAATTGTCATGGTCGAATTTCATTGATTATTGTGAGATAACGGTGAAAGAAACCTAATTAAACAATTCTTCAACATTAAGGAAGAGCCAGTCTCTCGAGTTTGATGGAGATAATCAGATAAGAGGCAAGTTAACGACAACATACAAGAATCAAAGAGGAGAAATCAATGATGACGATACTTTATACTCTTTTTATTTCACATTGACATTGAAGATATACCTCAAGAAGAATAAAAGAAGATTTTATCTCATGTGACATGTTGATTGATCATTTGAGTGTGTCAAGACAAACAATGACATGGTTGGATTTTGATGATAAGATTTATGAAGACTCCCTACAGAATAATTTATTTAAGGTCCATTTCCTTTCATTGTCTTATCTTCTTTCCCACTCTTTTCATTATTATTATTATTATTATTATTATTATTATTGTTGCTGCAAAACCCACAAAGCGACAAGAAAAAAAATCAACAACTTTTACTACACTCTTCTTATGTATTATATACCTATATATATATATATATATATATATATATATATATATATATATATATATATATATATATATATATATATATATATATATATATATATATATATATATATATATATATATATATATATATATATATGTTTGCTATATCATTTAAATAGGTGTACAATACTCGTAGATCAAATATTTTTAAAAACTAGAACTATATAAATTGTTATTTGGATCACACATGTTCATGGATACGGGCCAACCCGCAAATCTACTCACATAACCCAATCCAACCCTTATTTTTACCCAACACAAACGAGTCTAATCCGAACCAACCCATTCAAACTCATTAGTATTTGGTTCGGGTAACAAGTTTAAAGTTTTAAATCCACGAACTCGTGAACCCAACCCTTTGACATGTCACTATATTTTTATTTTATTTTATTTATAAATTATCTTGCATAATTCTTACGATGCATATATATTTTTAAATCAAATTTGAGATATCAATTTTCTTTATTCAAAGATATATACCATACCTTTTAAATTATACTTTACACCATTTGTATATTTATTTGACTTGATCTAAATCATAAAAGAGTTTTAGATATTAAATGATAAATTTTATTTAAATTAAATACTAAAGTTTTATGATTTTTTAATATTTTTGTAAAATAAATGTGTTAATAAAATTGATTTTTTATTTAAAATTTGAAAAATATATTTAGTGGGTTACCCATAAACCCAACCCAACCCATTGATAAACAGGTTGAGTTTGTTTGGATTTAGTCTTAGAAGTATGGATTGAACACTCAACCCAAATTAAATACTACTGATTTGGTCGAGTATTGAATTTAATCAAATTACACCCAACCCAACCCGCGAACACCCCTAAATCTCCCCACCCTTAGGTTTGGGGAATAATGGAACATCATAAGTCGTGTAGCATGTTTGGTCCATATTGAGAGAACTACCGAGTCCAGAACTAGAGTTGGATAACTCATCACCCGAACATATAACTCACAATTTAAACATATCCTAAGTTAATATAGCAAGTTCACACGTTCATACATTTGACTAAGGCCACTAAGAACACATTTATAATGGAGGGAACATACCTATAACTTATTTGAAGTGGAAATTAATGTGCATAATTTCATGATAAGCTAGACTAATGGTTCACTCGCATTTTTATACCTAAACACTAAACATCTTAAACTTTGATCACGGTACATCAACGATGAAATATCGCATATAGTCTTTAGCAATAACATACGATGTTCATCATAGAACTACAGAAAGGTCATTTTGAAGACATACTTTCAAATACTAAGAAGATGGTGTAAGTCCACCTTCCCACGAAAAAAATTAGATTCTTCGCAATTCTGACCATTTGCAATGTCAAAATAAAGACTTCAGATGGAAATCTAAGAAATTCAACATGAGAAAGTCGAGGAAGATAATTTATAAGGGGAATAATAGGATCATCAACCCTTTTGTACAAAAATTTGGGACACTCCAAAGAATTTCAGACCACCTCATATGATTTTTTTTTTTTTATGGAAAGCGAAACTACACTCAAATAATTATTATAAGAATTGAAATACTCAAATGTTGTGGATGATCTTACCTAAAATATTATGGGGACCGCGAGTACTAACTAAATTATTATAATTAAAATTTATAAAAATCATATATAAATATATAATTTACAGTTATATTTTCTTACATTTAACCATTATATCATTTTTTTTAATGCACAAACCAATTACTAATTATACTAAGTAGCAAAAACTTATCTTTTAATCAACATTGATAATAAAATGCACAATATCATTGTTAAAAAATTAAATTTACTTATTTGCATTAACTTTATTACGTTTCAAACAATCTATCTTTACCAATCATTACTTAGATTTTGAAAAGAGAATCTTAGAAGCGATAAAGATGTGAGAAAGGCCATAAAAAGATAAATATATGAAAAATATAATATATTTAATATAAAGTTTAATGAAAGAAATATAGAAGATAAACTTTTTGATTATCATCCAAAATTAAAATGAACTCACATCAAAACTAATTTAATTTTTAAAATTTTACATCATTACTTAATTCTTTTAACTAAATAAATTCTTTACATTAAAAATTAGTGAATTTCTTAATCCATCCCATAAAAACCGTCTTTTTTAAAATCGGAAATTTATTTTCGATTTGCACCCTACTTTATTCAAATCAGGCAAAATATGGTGGCACCCTTGAATCAGTAACAAACTGTATCGGAGATTAATTTTCAGTAGAGAACCCAAAGTATAACTCCGACCATAGAAGCGGGAACATTAAATTACATGTCACTTGGATATTTTATCACGAATGTTGATTGCTATAAGTAGCAACCATGGTGATCAACACCATTTTACACTTTCTCTTCAAACCTCTCCATTGCCAATCCATTTTCTACTCCAAATCCATACTTTTTTGGTTCATCGTATCAGAAAAAGCTCAACAAAGAAGAATTCTAGGTAAACATCATCCCTTTTATCCCTCATTCCCTGCACTAATCTGTTACATTTTGCTGAAAATAAGGTTACATACCAACCATAAGTTTATATCCAGATTATAGTTGAAATAAATCGAAAGTTTATTTTCGGTTTTGTCTCAGTTTTGAAATTAGGCAGGAGATTTCACTGTGTAAGTGTATTTATGATTTTTATTATATTACATAGGTACAATGCACCCCGATAACATTCCTAAGACCGATGACACCGAAGTTGTATCATCGATCGTAGTTTCGCCTCGCGTAATTAAGAAGGTCGATGTTCGTGAACATTTTGAAAATGTTCAAGAATTTGTGTTGGGTGGATTTCAAATCCACGACATTTTATTCAAGTCTACTTGAAACCGGGATGCCCGATACCACCGACATCACCAGAGTGGGAGCTTCATTTCACAAAAGCATCAGAGACATGGTCGGACAATTTCATGGAAATGATGCAAGAATACAACAAGTTGAGGGAAATAGATATAGAAATAAATAGGGAAAAGCCGAAAGGGGTGCCACCGGTGGATTTATCCGGCGCCACTTTTTTCAGCTCTTTCAAGTAGTATAGGTAGCATTGTAATGTTAACTTCATTTTGATAATGTATTATGATGTGGAAATATACTCATTTTTGTAATTTGACCATTTGCAAAAAAAATGAATATATGAGATTTTGAGTTACATGTTATTGTTTCTGTTCTGTTTCTAGTTTTTCAGTCTCAGGCCATGTATCAGAAGTTTACTTCCGGTTTTGATATTAACTAGAAAACCGGAATTTAACTTTCGGTTTATGCCATTGAAACAAGCATAGGATTTCTATGGTCTATGTTTACATCCTTCTACTATATAAATATCCCTCATCTTATATTTTTCCATACAATAACACAAAAATCAGAAATGGACATGAAATTGAACATCGAATGGGTTGCTGGAGTTGTCCATTTTCCCGGCGATGTACTGTCTCGCGAATTGAAGATCACAGTGTACACCCCAATTGAAGAGGTACGAGAAACTTTGTTGGAACTTGTTCCTTACGGTGACGGTCGAAAGGTAGAGAAGATCGAGTACCGCTTGCCGTCAATCGACAATGAAGGAAATCTGTAGTTCATGAACCGTGAAGTGAAGAACGACGACGATTTATGGGCTATATGTTCGACTTATCGAAGTTTTCAGGAGAAAGTCCCAATCGAGCTAGATGCGAATTTATCAAGAACCGTCGATGACATTATGAGGATGCTGCAACGTCCCCCAGGATATTGATTTGTAATGTTCATTTTATGTTTAATTTTCGGTTTGTATTTGATACGTTTATGTATCTCTATGTTAGACAATGAAATGAAATATTCTAAAATTTTGTTATGAATGAAATCAGAAATATAGTTACGGTGTAGAAATGGAAATTAACTTCTGATTTGTTGCAAACTTTATCAGATGATGGTGTGAGACTATGAAAACAGTAAATAAATAAATAAAATAGAAAAAGAGGAATTTGGGAACAAATTTTCAATCGGACGCAATTTTCCCAAAAACCGATTTTTTTGATTTTTTGACTCTAAAACGCGAATTGGCCAAAATCGTAAGGAAACTAGGATCTAGGCGCGATAACACTATACCCACGACTCTAAAAATAGTTAATATTAACAAGAATACCCGACAACGACGTCAATTTGATCCACTAATCCTTCAATGGCGCCAATTTACCCGCGTTGCATGTCATAAGTTTAGGCAAAAGTCATAAAAAGTTTGGTTATGAAGTTGCAAATTAATGACAAGTAGAGTTTCCTCGCGGGAATTGTTGCCCAGCCAAAAATTCGTAAGTTAACTTGCGAACTCACCTTATTTTTTAAAAAAACAAGGTGAATTCACATATGCACTTGCGAATTCACCTTATTTTTAGAAATTCTTGGATTATTTCGTAAGTTAACTTGTGAAGTCCACCTCTGAGATGAATTTGTAAGTTAACTTATGAAACATTTTGGGGTATTTTTGGTTTTTCACCAGGGTTGAAGAAGAATCCTACTAGGTAGGGGAAGAAATTCCCAAATCATTAAGGATCAAAATTCTATTTCAAAAGCACAAATGTGGAAGAAAGTTCTTCAATAAGAATGCTAATGTTAATTGGGTATCTAGAGTAATTGTTAACAAGTTGAAGAACAATTCATGTATGAAATTGAATGAAGTTGTAGTAGATTTCAAAGCAATACAACTAGCTAGAAAGGTTGTTGAAGGGGACTCAGCCATGCAATATAGTATGTTATGGCCATATGAATCTAAATTGAGGAGGGCATCAAAAGGAAACACGTTTAAGTTAAACATTTTTGGATTTCCACCAAGGTTTGAAAGGTGCCGCACATGTTTTTGATGGAATAAAGAAAGCATTTAAGGTTTGATGTAGACCATTCATAAGGTTAGATGGAAGTCACCTAAAAAAATGGTAGAATATTATTTATTATTGTTAGCAGAGATGTCAATGACCAATATCTTCCACTTGCTTTGGGGTTGTAAAGAATGAAACTAGAAACAAAACAGAAACAACAACTCTAATAAAAAAGCCTCATGTATTCAAATATTTTACTTTTGTTCAAACTACAAAAATGGTTATATTTCCACATCATAATACATGAACAAAATGACGTTAACAATAAAATGATAGCTAACTACTTGAATGAGCCAAAGAAAGTGCCGCCGGATAAATCCACCAGTGGCACCCCTTTTGACTTTTCCCTATTTTTTTCTATTTCAATTTGGTTCAACTTGTTGTATTCTTGCATCCCTTCAATGAATTGGTCCGACCAGGTCTCAGATGAGTTTGTGAAATGAAGCGCCCACTCCGATGATGTAGGTGGTATAGGGCATCCCGATTTCAAATACACTTGAACAAAATGCCGCAGATTTGAAATCCACCCAACACATATGATATGATCATTGGGATTTGGTGTTGGAGCAGTGCGCAAAGGGAAATAAGTCTCTGAGAAACTGTAACTTGTAAGATTAATACACACCTCCTCATACGCACTTGCTATGAGATGAACCATTTTAGAGAAGCACATCCATTTACCCTTTAGTACAAATCCAACCTTGGGAGGTACAAGTGTGTGATATATTTCTTCAACCTTCTCTTTACTCCCCAGCACACGTGTGTATAATTCTCTATTACTTGTCAACTCTCTGATCAGGGTACTCGAAAAACATGGTAATACTCTTCCCCTCAATCAAGCAAACCAAAAACAACCCGGAAACCACAGTTAGAGTCACCTCCGACATTGACGACCTGTTCAATGTACTTGTGCATAAAACCGACATGTGACCGATGAATGGTATTTTGGGTGGAGTCGGTGTAAAAGATGGTTTGCTAATATGGGATCCTTTGAAAGCACTTTTCTGAGATTTCAGTGTAGGTGAATCGGGAAAAACTTTGTCAGTGTGTTCAAAATATGAAGGACTCCTTGTAGTTGAACTGTCACCTGGTGTCGGTTTCACCTTCTTAGGTGCCCCTTTAGTTTTTATCGGTTGGGATGGTGGTCTCAAGTCTGTGTCTCCAAGAAAGCAATCTTCCTCAATTGTTCTTTGACGTGGAGTTTGGTGGCATCATCGGATTTCAAAAATATTTCTTTTATCGCTTTCCATTCGATCAAGATGGAGATATTTGATTTATCAGTTTTCATTTTAGTGTCATCGTCAAAACTTAGTCTTTTTCAATGACCGGAGACCTCGTCCATACGTATTGGACTATCAACTTTTATCTTCTTAGAGATAACACAAGCATAATGGAGACCATATGTTGTCACAATTGTGCAACCACACTTTGAGTTTTCAGAACCTATATTAGAAACTCGTTTGGCCTCGTAAAAAATATAGTTCAGAGCTTCCTGATAGATGTTACCAACCAACTAAGAATATCGCGTGTTGTATTTGAACATGTGTTTCAACACCGTGATAATGTGACCAAATGTTGTCTGTACCTCTTTATGCTTGTTTAGTAGCATCTGGTTCATAGATTTCCAACCCGTAATCAAATCACCCTTGCTATTTCCCAATCAATTCTTCAGATATGCATGCGCAGACTTAACTCAATTTGTTGTTGTATTACCGAGGTGCATAATATGATCGGTCCAAGAAAAAACAAACTTATCCTTAAACTGATCAAGAATTGTGTTTTCAACATATTTTAATAGATCAGTATATTTCCCGCAAACATTCTTGAAATGTAAAACAGCACCAGCGTATAGCTCTTTTGTAGATGCATTTATTATAACATTCCACGCATCCATAATTTTCTCCACAATGACGCCCGCCTTGACTAAATTTCCATCTTCACATGCAACTTGTTTTGTCCCCACCACAGGTTTAACCTGACTTCTCACATTTTTAGTAATATGGTACTTACAAAGTAATGCATAAGAAGTGAGAAATACATTTGCAACCGAATTCATTAATGATGTATCTCGGTCGATAATGATGACTTTCGCCATATCTTCTTGATCCTTCAACATTACCTACAAACCTCTAAAGCCCATGCAAATTTGTCTTCTTTTCGCACTCTAGAAATTCAAAACCAATAGAATACATCTTCTTAGTCGACGTAACACCAATAATTTCCAACAATGGAAGCATGTACTTGTTGGTATTATACGTTGAATCAATTATGATCACGATGATAAACGTATTAAACAATTTAATAAAAATCATGATGAGTCCAATAAATATCTCTTGTTATCCATCATCACCTCGTCGGTGCCTCCAAACATAATTGTTTTCATAGAGAAGTTTCAAAAGGTGTTGCATCTCGGTTTGATCCTCCCTAAGCGTTATTTTAGTTTGATAGCGCTTATTGTAAACTTGTTTGATATTTGATGTGTTCTCAGATCTTTTTGCGCTTCAAGGTTGCAAGCATGTTTTTGGGCGGTACCAAATTCAAAGTCATATCAGAAACACATATCTTCTCATCCGGAAGGAGCCGCCATGCAGTTGAATGACCCGCTAACTTTTGACTTAAATCATGATTGTGTAAAACGCATAGCATATTAAATTTCCATTTCTTATTTGCCATAAGATAACCACACAACCTAAATGGACATTCACCTTTTCTTGAATGGGTGTCGTCGCGTTTCAAACTTTGGATACAACATATGTATTTCCCACTTCTTTCGCATGTCAAAATCACAAATGCATTTCTACTATCCGTACCATTATCAGACCTTCCGATCACAATACCAAATCCTAGTTCTGTAGCCTCTAAACGAATTCACTGCAACATGTCTTCACGTAATTCAAATTCTTCTACATTTTTAAATTGCTCACGAACATCTATCACCTTAATTGCGAGAGGAGAAACTACGAGAGGTGAAACAACTTGAGACACATTAGGTTTGAGACTATTATCGGGGTGCACCATACCAAATGTTAGATAAAACACAAAACTTATTAACATGTCACATTGACAAAGTGCTGTCAAAATAATCACAGACATAAACCATAAATTAACTTCCGATTATGTTCAACTAACAACCGAAAGTATACATCTGATTTGTAGGTAACATTTTTCTACAATAAAGAACAAATTAATGTAGGGAATAAGAGTTGAAATGAATAAACTTTACTTGAAATTCTACTTTCTTGAGTTTTTTCTGATATGATGAACCACAAAAATGGTGATTTGGAGTGAAAAATGGATTGAGAATGATGAGGGTTTTTGAGAGGTTTTAAGAAAAGAAAGATGCAATGGTGGTGATCAAAGATGACCATACTAGTTACTGTTTTAAGTAACCTGCATCGTCTATTAAACCAAAATTATACTTTTGATTATATATGAAATGTCAAGGTGGCAACAAAATTCAATCTTTCCGCTAATCGAACCGAAAGTATACCTCTGGTACCGATTTTGCATTTTGAAGGGTGAAACCACATTTGACCAGTTTTATGCAAAATATGATGCGAATCAAAAATGCATTTCCAATTTTCTGAAAAACAATTTCGAAATTGCATAAGGTGTCCCTTTTCCATATGAGATGGGGTAAGAAATTCCCATTTTTAACAAAGGATTTCTATTTCGAATGTAATGTCATACAACATTTATTATTGCCTAAAAAAAATATATAAACAATACCTAATATAAATATTTTAAATTTCAAAATCTTAGTGGAAAAATGCCCCAAATGTCTTTAGTCGTAGATTTATCCATGGTTACATCACAGCCTCTAGAGCAACTTAAAATATTTCAAAAACCAAGTTGCCTATTCCTATTTATAAAATTAAATTACAAATTTATTTAAAAACTTTCAGGCAAAAAGAAAAGGAAACCAAAGTAAATGCAATCAATTGTCTAAATCTACAATGTATAATCCCCTTGAGATCAATGTCGTTACCACTTACATTACAACTACTACTGATACTGCTTCCAATCGAACAACATCGAAGAATGTCGATGCGGTTACATATCTACCGGTCCCCAGGAGTTTTGATCATCAAATGATTGAGGGTCTCTTATCATTGGCTTAAACCTTGGTCTTGCTTGTTGGTTTTTTCCCACAGGAAATCCCCAGAATGAATCAGAGTTTTCAAAGAATACGTAAAATGCAACTGCTGACACTAAAAATAGTCCTAAAAGCACCAAGTATATCTGCCACTCTGCAAGTTACACAACAAATTTAAAATGTCAAATTCAATGAACATTGCATTCTGAGCTGTTATTTTAATACACATATTTGACAAAAATTAGGTGATTAATACAGCTTAAATACATGGTTGTCTGTGTTTCGTGGGATGATTAACTAATATAACAAGGTACTGCAACTCATTAATCATCCACTCTAGGCAATCAACCAGATTTCCGAATGTCGTTTACCATAATTTTTCAAGTGTTTATTTAAACAATGATTGCAGTTAATGGATATCATGTTTATTTTATCACCTGATGATCGTGTATATTGGAACAAAATTTGAATGATTGATGAGTATCATGTATATTTGAACACTTGAAAATCGTGGTTAATGACGTTCAAAATCGTGATTAATTATGTTCAATGAACGGTTAATGAGTTGAAACACCTTGTGTGTTCTTTAACCATTCAACAAAAATAACAAACCACATATTTGAATTGTGTTGACCATAAAAGTTTTTGTCAAATTTGAGTTAAGATATTATTTCCGTTATATTGCGTGCATGCGTGAGAGAGGGGAGGAGGGGAGAGAGAACCTTTCCAATCTTTAGGTACATTAAGTTTAGTGACCAATGCTCCCCATTCTACTGAGGTTGTAAGTACAACCCTGCATAAAATAATAAAAGCTCAGATGAATAGTCAAGACCAAGAGAGTTGATTTATTAGGCTAATAAAAATGAAATTTTTGGCATATGATGCTTGATATCTATAAAAAAATGTGGCAAATTAAACCAATAGAGCTCGGACATTTACCTTTCACTAGGACAGAACTCCAATGTTGCAATAGTTGTACCAAGGTGTAGCCTCTTGCTATAATGGTGTATCTGCATCTTTTTTACTTCAACAACACATATGTCTCCATCTTTACTTGCCCTAAAATTATAGAAATCTGATGAGCTCAAGATTATACAAGCAAGGTGCTCAATATTAAGAAAAGGTAAGGAACACAAAAGTTAAAGAACTCGGCAATTAAGCAAAACAAAAAAAATATGATTTGGTAATTTGTCTGTGACCTAGGTCCTAGATGACTTAAATGTGCAAAGGTTGAAAGGGTTTACAGGAGAAGAAACTCAAAGAAGGAATCACTGCAAGCTAAACTTAAATGCAGTGTGCTATAGGTTGAAAAACAGAGGCCATTTAATAAGATGGAAAATCACAATCAGTGCAAACATTCTTTTCTTCATTTAGTTTTGGCAACATGACCAAAATCAAAATCCCACCTTGCAATTCAAATGACTTAAATGTGCTTTAATATAGACAATGTGTTATCAATCAAATAAGAAAACGATTGACACGTATTACTACAAGGCAAATATAGGTTCTTACAGAGAAAGGTATTTCCCATCGTGGCTAACAGACATTACTGAAGCTGACTTTCTAAGCAGCCTCTTATGCCCAATTTTGTTCCACGTACCCATGTCCCAAACTGCGGTTAGAGACTTATCCCCTGCTTAAAATTAGAGGCATCGATTAAGCCCGTAGTTGATCAAAAAAGATTTGACATGTATACAAAGATACACTCAAAACAGGTATATTCCCCTAGAATATACTCAAAACAAGATACACTCGTATACCTTTTTGAACGGCACAAAATAGAAATGGTTTGGTTCCATCCTTGGAAAATCGGCATAATTCAATTTTTTCATCCTAAAGAAGAAAAAAAAATTAGATCAAGGGGGTACGAGTAACAGCACAGATTCTTGTTTTAAAATTAAAAAAAAACAGAGAAGGCTCTGAAATGAATAACACTATACCGAGTTGCGAGACAAAGTAGTCACAGGAACACCATCTTCAACTTTCCAGATTCTTGCTGAACCATCAGTAGAAGTTGAAGCTAGAAATTCAGAGTCTAGACTGATGTAAGACAAAACGAAGTGTAATACAGTAAGTATTAATGTCATCAAAATTCAGGATCAGGATGTTTATAATATAAGCACACTGTAATTGTCTAAAACATTGTATCTACATAAAATTATACTAGATGCATAAATTCTGATAGAGTTTGCTCAGTAATATTCTACCTGAAATCCATATCCCGGACAGATTTGTGTGCTTTAGGTTCATCCAAAATTGTGCGCATGCTAGGCCACTCCATAATTCTGAGACGTCCGTCCTACACGAGTTAAGGATCGAAGTAAAACATACAACTTACAAGACTCAGTTTGGAAGCGCTCAAAAGTGTGACAAAAAAATAAATGCAATGGGTTGGAATCTAGAGTGATGCTTACCAACCCACCCGCAGCAAATTTAGATCCATCAACACTAAATGTAATACATGTTTGGGAACCAATACCCTGTAGAGGAGTTAGTTCCTTGGGCAACAGCTTCATGTTTGCTTCATGACCATACAGCTCAAACAATCTAGAAGCCAGACAGAAAAACATCAATCTACATATGTTTGGTTTTGTCTCCAATGAAGAAACAACAGTAACTCGAGACAAACTATCTGCTAGCAATGCTTAAGAAACAAAGTAGAGCTTATAACTATTATGTCATATACACTCTCCTAGCTCGAGGAAATAAGAACAAGTGGCAGTATGTAGTAGATGTTATTTTGAGAAATGCAAAATGCAATGTTGAAACAAGTTATGGAAGTGTTAGATAAGAGAGCAAGGTTTCAAATCCCACAATGATTAGAAAAAGAAGCTTACTTGCAGCTACCATTGCTTAAAGAGCACATAAAATCATCTCCGTTAGGGTGTACAGCAATAGCAACAGGATCAGCGTCCTCTGCTTCTAACACAAAACTGGTCTGAAGGATCAATCAAACACTAATGTCATTAGAACAACATACATGAGAGTAGCTTCATAGTATATAAACACATAGATACACAGATTCAACAACAATTAGATGATCCATACTCATACAGAAAACAGAATAATGTTTGAAATGAGTAACTCAAGTCACTCAATACACACACATAAATATACAGATACATATAGATTAAGAATTGAAGAGTAATACCAGAGGAGAAGTAGAGATGGAAACAGTTTTAGGGTCAAAGGAGAAAATCTGGAGCAAAGAAGGAGAAGAATTCCCGCGGCTGGACCTTCCGAGAACAACTAAATTGAGATTTTCAGGCCTCCGAATCCATGAGCCGCATGTAACCGGACCCTGAGGTGAACCTGAATCATTCCCCATCCAAAATATTGTGAAATTGGAAAACAAGGGTTTTGTTATGAGATCGTTGATTCGGAGGGAGAGAGAGAGATGTATATATGGCGGTTGTGAGTGAGAAAAGAAAACAAGGTCAATGAATTGTGGCGCAAGTAGGACACAGTGTTTATATTACTATCAACTAGACATGTCTCACTTTTTGTGTATCTGCTTTCACAGTTATTAGGTTTATCAGATTTCTCGTGATGTACCTTTAATTAAAATATTAAGTAGATAGTTGAATTAATTCATTTTAGCAATTACTACTAATAAAGTGTTATTATTTAAAACATGTTTGAATATTTGGAAAGGATGATGGGTTCGGCTAACATTGTCAACTCTGAGAATATTCGGTAAAGATTACGCGGCATTGTATAGAGAGATGCTTGAGATGTGCCGCATCGTGACAATTTCACCTTCAACAATGCTAAAGTACAACATCTCCAAAACAATTAAACTACAATTTGTTTAAGTCTTTGATTTTTGCTATGCGATTCTTTTGTACAAAACTGTTGATATATACATATATATATTCTAACACTCTATTTTATATTAGTTTATTTTTAAAAAATATTAATAAATTGTCGGTGATTTTGTCTATTTTATTTGAGAAATTTTTCTGTCAACTTTTTTTACCTGTTACCCCTTATTTTTTTATATTCCAAAAATAAAAATTTTAATTTTTTTAAAAACAATATTTACTGTTATCAAAAATTAAATTTTTGGTATTTCAGATCAAATTTTCGGTATCTTTGTGGTGCATATCAAAAATTCTTTGTATTTTACAAAGTTTTTGGTATCTATTTATCGGATATTTTCAGATTTCTGGTGCAATCTACCAGAAATTTAAATAATTTGGTATATTTTAGAAAAAAAATTATCCGTACCGGAAATATCCTAAATTTTTGGTATAAAAGCAATACCGAAAATTTTATATTTCCGGTATATTTTATTCATGTATAAATTTATATGTTTAAAAAACAATAAAAATTAAGTCCCAATATTATCGAAAATTTGAAATTTCCGATATATAAAAAAATACCGGAAATTTTAAATTCTCAGTTATTTTTTGTATTTAAACCATACCAGAAATTTTAAATATCCGGTATTTTTTCGATACCGGATTTTTGGAATTTCCGTACGAAACATCTGTCACAGTAAAAATGGTAAATTTAACAGAATTTCCGATATTCCCTATGAAATTTCTGGTATGTACCAAAAATCACTAAATATCCGGTATTTTTTTAGGGATATTTTGATAAAAACATCATACTTGGTGGGTGGCAGGTCTAACTGTGGGGGTAACAAGAAAAATTCTCATTTTATTTGATTGATAGGTTGTGATAGTTAAATATTTTTGTGGAGCGAAAGTTAATTGAAATAAATTATACTTATTTAAAATTATTTTGATAATTAAATAATAAGATTCTATTTAATTAAATTAAATAAATAATAAAAATAATAGAAAAATAAAAGTGTGTAGAGAAATTGAGAGCAAAGTTAGAATTAAGGAAAATATTGAGGGTGGTAAGTGAATATTCTAATTGGTGAATTAAAATTTTCTTTAATTAAGAAGGATGGTGCGTAGATAAGTGAGAACAGACAAAGTTGGTTAGAAGTAGGAGAAGAAGAATTTCAAAGAGAGAATCTGCTTGCTTGTTAGGAAAAACAAAGTAAATGAGAGTTGTACTTTTTTAATGGGTGTAAAAATATGAGGGATAGATAGAGGGACTCTTAACCTCTTTAGGATTGAGTGTTTTGATTCATAATTCTGAATTGTGATGCTGTGATAGTTGTTATATGATGATTGTTGTATTTTCTCATGAATCAATGTTTGAATGATGAGTTGTGGTACTCATATGTATGATTGTGTGACAGGAATTATATTTGATTTATCTTGATTTTATATGTATGAAAATTTGTCATTGATGGATGTTTGAAGCTTATGACCTTAAGTGTGTTAATGGTGATTTAAAGATGATGAAAATGAAGATATTGTTATAGTGTATTGTTGATTCATGAACTCATGGAGTAATGTATGAGATTGAGACGCAGTAACAATATGAAATTAGATTAATTTGATAGATTTTCATAGAATAAGTTGTCACTACTATAAAAGTACATTCATAACACCGCCAAATTTTATTTCACCGGTCAAACCCCAATGTTTTTGTCAAGAGTTCGATTTGGCCGATGTTGACACTTTGTGCTTGTTCATATTTATCGCTTACCTCGACCATTTATATATTGGTTAGGTGTTTAGTGGCTTTGGACATTCACTCCCCGTACTTTATACTTCTTGTCTCGATCATTTATATCTTGGTTAAGAGTAGCATTCAATACCCCATCTTGCCTTGGTTATTCGATACATGTGGTCAGGAACATCCCTACTTTATACCTACCTCGATCATTTATATCTTGGTTAGGCGTTTTAACTTGAGCTAGTGTGCACTACTTATGACACGTGTGCGCTATCTGATAGAGCTTGTTGATTGTTTATTCTCTTTCATAGATATTAGGTTCCCTTATAATTCTCTCGACTCTTTTAGGCTAGTGTTCGAGATAGACATTATGATAATTATCCATGCATGCTGATTTAGTTAGACATTTTCCTTTCATTCTCAATGTTATGACCAATCATTGCATCATAACATCAAGGGTAGAACTAGTTAGTCTCCCTTAGTATTTTCTTTCTCTTGTACGTATGCATTAAAACTAAAACCTTTATTTTTCTTCTAAACTTCATAAAACACTCTTAAACAACAAAAAAACCTTTTTCAAGATAAAATCAATCAAACCAATCCAAATTATTTCCGCCTTCGGGCCTTTCATTAAAACTTTCAAAAAGGTGTTTTAGTTTTATTCTAGGTGATACGACGCGTGATTCTCCAAAAGTCGGGTTGCACCATGTCTACTTACCAAAGAGTCGCGAACGAAGCATTATCCGCCTTAGGGCATTTTTCTTTTAAAGATACCTCGTTAGGTATGAACATGTAAGTTCCTTTCTACTACAACCGCATGAGTCTCCAAGGGTCGAGCAATGATAAAATGTGAAACTTAGCATCGTTCCATTAAAAAAAGACAAAACAAATGGAAACATGTGAGCCGAACTACGACACTATGATTCCTCAAAAAAGATACGTAGGCATTAGGCCGCAGGGTCTAAGCGAGCACAATTTTGTAAATATTTCCCTCTTTTACCCGTGTTTTATTTTGCATTCATGCATTCCTTTTCATCTTTTAGCATTAAGCTTTAGACATGGATCTTTACATACCCTTTAGATAGATAACAAAAGTGGAAATGTAACACCCCATTTCTATCCAACGTTTATTTAATAAAATCAGAGTGTGGGAATTACAACAAATGAGGCATCACATTCACCATTCAAAACCGTCGTCATAAAAGCACGTCATAATGGATACGTAGCACATTTAATTCCAAGAATTTATAGTAATTATTTATTCATCAAAAATACTTCATATTTATTCAAAAACTACGCAGCGAATTTATAATATTTTCAAAACTCCAAACGGAAAGTAGCATCTTTCAAAACAACTTAATTCAAGGAACAATTCTCAAAGTATTAACTTCAATAATGCAACGGAAAACAATATAAAATCAAATATGCGTTCATTTCCCCCCGAGTGCTACGTATCAGAGCGACGACGCCATAAGCTACTAAATGCTTTACTCCTCGTTACCTGCACGTTACCAATATAAAGGTAACAACCAACAAAAGAAAGGGTGAGATATCTACCAATATAAACAGGTGTATGATAAATAATATATTAGGATTAATTCATATAAAATTATCACAACACAATTAACACGTCACATTTAATTCCCAATCCATCAACAACACAACACTACTTCATCGTTAGCAACAACATATAATTACTTCGCAATTAACAACGACATGACTTCAAATGCGACTCAAACAATGCAAATGCATGTGGTACCGGTGGAGTAAACTCCCTTCACTAAATTGCCAGTTATCAGAGGCACAAGGCATAAGCCTTCTTCACAAATTCGCCAATACAGGTCTTCACAAATGCAAAATGAAATGCCATGCTACAACATGCAAATAACAACATAAATTCTCATCACAAGGCATACGCCTACATCACTTTTATTACCAATAATCAGAGGTAACCATCGTCACTTAAAATATCCTGAAACTTCATATAATTCAACATACAACAACATATTCATCGTTAATTATTCGCAAACACAATCGACAACACAATACCTTCACACAAATCCAACATGGGTCGTTAAACCTACAACTCAAACATCTTATTAAACGCTAACGCTACTTATTTATTAAATATCCTCTACTAAATCAATTAATTATTCAACTACTTGATTTTCCATAGATAAGATAACCGATATATTCGACATACGCGACATCGTTCCAACTCTTCAACCAACCAATAATTAACTACACGCACATACGAATTTCTCCGACAATTTTCGGTTAATTCCGGACAACTAAATTTACCGTTTAAATTACTATTTCGGCTTTATTTTCGGTTGTTACTATCGCTGCCAATTACCATCTTACTTCTACAGATTTTATTATACTAATTAATTTTTCTGCATTCCACATTCTTACTGTTATTAAAATATCAACCCTGCTATCAGACCTGCTAAAAATTCTACAAGTATGGCTACCTGCAACCAAGTCTTGTAAACTCATCCTTGTCTTATTAAATCATTTAACTTGTACTATTTTCCTTGATATACTTCTCTACCTTCCATCACTTAACTATACTTACAAGTAGACAAAATAATAAGGCATGTAACATACAAGTTCCCTTAAGTACCACTACAGTACCGTGAATATTCATGCATATATATATATATATATATATATATATATATATATATATATATATATATATATATATATATATATATATATATATATATATAACAATGTCACCATTCTAATGACTATCATTATTAAACAATTTAAATATATACATGCCTTCATATTATGCTAATTGTTACTCCCAGTATACCATACTAATTATTAATCTAAAATAGGTGAGTCACTTTAAGCTACAGGAACCATGTCTTATATATGTATACACGTGATGCTACAATAGACTACCAGAACAATCAATTAATTAGCCAAACACTAGTGCCATAAGAAGACAAAGCAAAACAAGAGTGATGCCTCTCGTCACAATCCCTAGAAGGCGCCTGCCTTCTCTCCAAGGCCCCCGTCTCCATGTTCATTAATTCTATCCTTCTATTAACAGCAGCAACCATTAATATAATAAATCGATCATTTAATTCACACACGGTCTACACAAACAAAGATAATTTCATGTAAATTCATCCCCACATATGATTTATCATAATCCCGTTTAGAAAGTTAGAACCCCACCCCTTACCTTAAATTTGACGGTGGTTATAACTCCGATTGAATTTCTACTTTCCGGTTCCGATTGTGCACTTCCGGTATCCTCTCCTAGCCCTTGTGCCTCCACTTTCTCCTTGAATTTTCCTTTTCTCACGTACAAACCTTATTCCTATTATTTCCTTCCTTTAAATACTCCTTAATTTCATACTCTATTATTAATTAATTATTTATTCTACTCCTTTAATAATTCAATATTTATTCTACCATATATTCTATCATTTATTCTATTATACATTCTATTTGGCCAATTTAATTAATACTTCCCATTTTATTCCTCACATTATAATAAAACTCCCTAAATACTTTAAATTAATAGTTTCTACACATAATAATAATCCTCCGATTAAATTGATTATTCACTTAATTTCTTCTTCAACTAAATTCCAACTAATAATTCCTTAATAATTCATTTAAATAATTAAATGATTTTCCGGGTGTTACAACTCTCTCCCACTTAGAATATTTTCGTCCTCGAAAATTCATCCAACACATCCATCCTTAACCTTGTCTCTACGTCTAACCTTCTAACATAACCACAATTTACTACAATTAAAATTCAAAGTACATGCGCAATTTCATTTCACTTAGACATCACCAACCATAATAATCAACGGAGTTAGATCCATGAAAACATACCTCTGGTATCTCTGTCCGTTGGAGTCTCAACCAACGCGAACACCTTCACACCAGACGTTTTCCTTAGTTTCTGACAATGAGGACTAATATGCCCTTCTTCACCACAATTGAAGCAGACATCAGCCTTATGTCTACACTCAGGAACTGCATGTTCAACCTTGCCACAGCGGAAACACCTCTTCACATCAACAGCAGTGCACACATTACTCTTGTGACCAGGTTTCCCACACTTGAAACAAGTCACACTACTAGTTCTTCTCGGCAATTTTTCCTTGGAGCATCATACATCCTACCACGACTATGATTCTTGCTCCTCTTTTCAGTAACCACCTTGTAATGAGCATTGTTATCTTCTTCAAAGATCCGACAACTATCCACCAAATCAGAGAAAATACGGATCTTCTGATATCCAATTGCTTTCTTAATCTCAGAGCGCAACTCGTTTTCAAACTTGATGCACTTCGAGAACTCAGCAGTTTCCGCGCTATAATGCGGATAAAACTTGGCCAACTCCACAAACTTAGCAGCATACTCGGTAACAGACTTATTACCTTGCTTCAGTTCAAGGAATTCAATTTCCTTTTTACCCCGAACATCCTCAGGATAATACTTCCTCAAAAATTCCCTACGGAATACAACCCAAGTAACCTTCTCACCTGCAGCTTCTAATCTTGCATTCGTGTCCAACCACCAGTCATCAGCCTCACTAGCTAACATGTGAGCTCCATACCAAACCTTCTGCGCAGTAGTGCAATCCATCACGCGGAAGATCCTCTCAATTTCCTTCAACCATTCCAAAGCATCATCAGGATCATGCTTACCCTTGAACACTGGTGGATTCTCCCTCTGAAAAGATGCCAAACTTCGAGATCCAGCATCCCCGCCAGCATTCGGTTGATTCTCTAGAGCATGAGCCATTGCTTCCAAAGCAGCATCATTCACAGCATCGTTCCTTCCAGCCATTTCAACATAGCACTACAACATATTCAACAGTTAGATAAAAGTAATTAACAATACTCGATTGTTAACGACACAACAACCTGGTCGGACGGACCGACCTGCTCTGATACCACTAATGCAACACCCCATTTCTACCCAACGTTTATTTAATAAAATCAGAGTGCGGAAATTACAACAAATGAGGCATCACATTCATCATTCAAAACCGTCGTCATAAAATCATGTCATAATGGATACATAGCACATTTAATTCCAAGAATTTATAGTAATTATTTATTCATCAAAAATACTTCATATTTATTCAAAAACTACGCAGTGGATTTATAATATTTTCAAAACTCCAAACGGAAAGTAGCATCTTTCAAAACAACTTAATTCAAGGAACAATTCTCAAAGTATTAACTTCAATAATGCAACGGAAAACAATATAAAATCAAATATGCGTTCATTTCCCCCCGAGTGCTACGTATCAGAGCGACGACGCCATAAGCTACTAAATGTTTTACTCCTCGTTACCTGCATGTTACCAATATAAAGGTAACAACCAACAAAAGAAAGGGTGAGATATCTACCAATATAAACAGGTGTATGATAAATAATATATTAGGATTAATTCATATAAAATTATCACAACACAATTAACACGTCACATTTAATTCCCAATCCATCAACAACACAACACTACTTCATCGTTAGCAACAACATATAATTACTTCGCAATTAACAACGACATGACTTCAAATGCGACTCAAACAATGCAAATGCATGTGGTACCGGTGGAGTAAACTCCCTTCACTAAATTGCCAGTTATCAGAGGCACAAGGCATAAGCCTTCTTCACAAATTCGCCAATACAGGTCTTCACAAATGCAAAATGAAATGCCATGCTACAACATGCAAATAACAACATAAATTCTCATCACAAGGCATACGCCTACATCACTTTTATTACCAATAATCAGAGGTAACCATCGTCACTTAAAATATCCTGAAACTTCATATAATTCAACATACAACAACATATTCATCGTTAATTATTCGCAAACACAATCGACAACACAATACCTTCACACAAATCCAACATGGGTCGTTAAACCTACAACTCAAACATCTTATTAAACGCTAACGCTACTTATTTATTAAATATCCTCTACTAAATCAATTAATTATTCAACTACTTGATTTTCCATAGATAAGATAACCGATATATTCGACATACACGACACCGTTCCAACTCTTCAACCAACCAATAATTAACTACACACACATACGAGTTTCTCCGACAATTTTCGGTTAATTTCGGACAACTAAATTTACCGTTTAAATTACTATTTCAGCTTTATTTTCGGTTGTTACTATCGCTGCCAATTACCATCTAACTTCTACAGATTTTATTATACTATTACAATTAATTTTTCTGCATTCCACATTCTTACTGTTATAAAAATATCAACCCTGCTATCAGACCTGCTAAAAATTCTACAAGTATGGATACCTGCAACGAAGTCTTGTAAACCCATCCTTGCCTTATTAAATCAGTTAACTGGTACTATTTTCCTTGATATACTTCTCTACCTTCCATCACTTAACTATACTTACAAGTAGACAAAATAATAAGGCATGTAACATACAAGTTCCCTTAAGTACCACTACAGTACCGTGAATATTCATGCATATATATATATATATATATATATATATAACATTGTCACCATTCTTATGACTATCATTATTAAACAATTTAAATATATACATGCCTTCATATTATGCTAATTGTTACTCCCAGTATACCATACTAATTATTAATCTAAAATAGGTGAGTCACTTTAAGCTACAGGAACCATGTCTTATATATGTATACACGTGATGCTACAATAGACTACAAGAACAATCAATTAATTACCAAACACTAGTGCCATAAGAAGACAAAGCAAAACAAGAGTGATGCCTCTCGTCACAATCCCTAGAAGGCGCTGGTCTTCCCTCCAAGGCCCCCGTCTCCATGTTAATTAATTCTATCCTTTTATTAACAACAGCAACCATTAATATAATAAATCGATCATTTAATTCACACACGGTCTACACAAACAAGGATAATTTCATCTAAATTCATCCCCACATACGATTTATCATAATCCCGTTTAGAAAGTTAGAACCCCACCCCTTACCTTAAATTTGACGGTGGTTATAACTCCGATCGAATTTCTACTTTCCGGTTCCGATTGTGCACTTTCGGTATCCTCTCCTAGCCCTTGTGCCTCCACTTTCTCCTTGAATTTTCCTTTTCTCACGTACAAACCCTATTTCTATTATTTCCTTCCTTTAAATACTCCTTAATTTCATACTCTATTATTAATTAATTATTTATTCTACTCCTTTAATAATTCAATATTTATTCTACCATATATTCTATCATTTATTCTATTATTCATTCTATTTTGCCAATTTAATTAATACTTCCCATTTTATTCCTCACATTATAATAAAACTCACTAAATACTTTAAATTAATTAGTTTCTACTCATAATAATAATCCTCCGATTAAATTGATTATTCACTTAATTTCTTCTTCAACTAAATTCCAACTAATAATTCCTTAATAATTCATTTAAATAATTAAATGATTTTCTGGGTGTTACAGATTCCGTATAGTACTACAAACGTGTGGGATGCTAACACTTTCCCCTCGCGTAATTGACTCCCTTACCCGATATCTTGGTCGTAAGACCATGATTTCTTCCTTTCAGGTTTACTCGATGTTTACCTTTCTTTCTGCGGGATAAAAAACGTTCGATGACGACTTCATTGATTTCTCTCGATGATTTTCTCAGTTACTTTAGATTTCAAGACATAAAAAATCTTCAATATTTTTCTATATGGTTAAATATGTTTTTTAGTCCCTATAAATATGTGACCCTGCAATTTTGGTCCCTCTAAAATTTTCCTTCGAATAATGGTCCTCGCAAAATTATTATTCATATAGTTTTAGTCCATGTTGTTCGATGTGTATTTTTGAATGATGATTTTACAGATGTATGTAGAATGTTATAAAAAGTTCCTCGAAAAAAAAGGAACTCAAAATTTGATTTCTAAATCAAGATTTTCATTGTTTTAATCAATATCTTTTGAAATTTAAAAATTCATATTTAATTCTTCTCATTTTAAAAAATTCTAATATTTAGTAAATTAATATTGTATAATATTCTAAACACATATAAAAAAATTATTCAAAAACTTAAAAATTTAAAGGTAATTAAACCGTTTTAAAATTTTTAGAAAATAATAAGGACTAAAACTGCAAGAAAAAAAGTTTGCGAAGACTATTATTCGAAGGAAAAGTTTAGAGGGACCAAAATTGCAGGGTCGCATATTTACAGGGACTAAAACATATTTAACCCTTTTCTATATAGAACAAAACATTTGTATGTCTTTACAATCTATCTCTCATAATGGTGTTGATGTTATTGTTGTTGTATTTTTGCTCATTTGATATATTGCAAGTGCAAAAAATCAATCTTGCTTCAAAGATTTGTTGTACATTTCCAACCAAAGAAATAGTATGACATTTCTTATGTACTCCCCTCTCTTCAAACAAAGAGACTACAAAAAAAATGGTGAATTTGAATGCAAAATTCTGACATTCAAGCAAATTTTTTAGAAGTTAGAAATTGAACAGAGAAGGGAGATTCAACTTACACAAAGAAGGGAGCTCAACATTTAAAAAGATTTGTTGTAAATAATTTATCTTAATATTCTATGTAAATAATATAATATTAAAAAAAGAATTATTTATACCTCGATTTTATAGTTAAACTCAATTTTATAGTTACATTGAGGTTTTCTTATAATCAATTTTTACTATTAAAACATTAATTATACTGAATTTAACCTAATCATTAATAATTTGAAGTTGTCCCAAAGAGAGGAAATATTTACCACCAATATAGCATAGACTCAGATGGATTGCAAGTGCAGAAAATAAAAATTCTCATTGGCAATAGAAACAGACCTCTAGCATCTTGCATGAGACCTCTAGCATCTAGATCTTTATATCATCGAATATTTGTTTACAAAAAGAATTTTTAATATTTTGTGAAAACAATGTAATTAAAAATAAAATGTGCATTCACCTCAGTGATTTGTCATGACTGAGATGATAGTTAAGAAATTTTTTTCTATACTATATACGTCGGCCTTAACAGATCTTTGTTGTCCATTTAATGATTATCAACGCTCAAGACGATGCCATTAGTGATCCGCGTGAAACTTTTGGGACATCCATAAGCATGTTGAATTTTGAAAACCTAACCTAATTCTTCTTCTTCTTCTTGTTGTTTTACTGCTGCATTTTTTTTATTAACTAACATACAACAACAGTTGTTTAATACAACCACTACTACAAATAATACATTTCACGATGAAGCTTTCACCACATCCAGAAAAAAGAGGTATTGTGCCTAGGTCTACTATGTTTTATTTTTTTATAATAATAAAAACAACATATTCTTATTCAGGTGAAAGACAAGTAATATGTGCTTATACGAACTAGATTAGAAATTTGGGAAACAAAACTACTAATAGAGTCGAATATGCACATTCAACATTAAAGAAATAGTTGGGTGATAAGAAGGAAGATTTTTTGTATAGAATGAGACACAGTGAACCAAATGCTCCAAAACCAACATAATAAAATCCAAACTACTTTTAGCCAGAGCATAATTATGGTAAAACACTGATTCAAAGACATACACTCTACTCACAATTGGTTCTCAAAATATCCTGCGCAAGATTGAATTTCATTTTTCATGAAGCCAAATGAACCGCTACGACAGGATCAGGTATTTCTAAGTGTGGATGTACAATTTGGAAAACTTATGGGCTTCCTTATGCTTGTCTCATTTATAAAAAAAATGAAGCTAAAACCCCCTATGTATGGACAAGGTCTACAGTCATTGGAAAAGACTATGATTTGATGATTACGGTGCGACGAAAGACGTTACATCGAGTATAATCATATTTGTCAAGTTGGAAGTGATCATGGATAGATTTTCTAAAGCGGATGACACTATGAGAATGAAAATTAAAAAACAGTTGAGGAAAATGGCATATCCATAAACCACTAATTTGAATCCTCTTTCGCAACTGGTAAAAACCAAAGGTGCCATAAAAAAGGTGAAAAGTACACAAGAAGGTGACAGTTCAACTAAGCAGACTCTGTCTTACCATAAAGTTATTGGTTCAAATTTCCCAGATTCTCTAACCCCAAAATCATAAAAAGTGTTTTCAAGGGAGCTTACATTTCAAAACCTCCTCGTACACCGCCTATTAAAAAACACCACTTACACCTACGATCGAAAAACCACTAATTCCACCACTGATTATCCACATTGATGAAATGTCACTTTTTATGCACAAACACATAGAAAGAATCGTAGATGTCGGGTGATGGTAATTGCAGGTTCTAGGCCATGTCTGGTTTACTTAGTAAAGGATATGAGCATAATTTGTATCGGGTATCTTAGATCTCTCCATTTTGTTCAGGTTTATTTGAAATTAATCTGTCCTATTCCGGCTACATCAATGGAGTGGATGACACATTCCGCAAAAGTGACGAAAACTTGTCAGGATCACTTTTTGCAAGAGATGGTAGAGTTCACAAAATTGACGGAGTTTGAAAAATAATAAAATAGGGAGAAGTCGAAGAAAGAACCATTTTTAGATTTAAGAGGTGAAAATTCCTTTGATGCATTTTAGAATGTAACGAAACCATTTTTGAATGCATTGTCGTGCAAAATGTAAATTCTATACGATTCAATACATATATAAAATATATATTCAACATTTTATCGTTGTTTAAGTTTACCTATTTAATTTTTCTCGTGTTTCTATGGTAATGATTCTACTAGACCTTGATTCTGCATAATTCGAATATGCATATCCGAAATAACATTCACTTTAAAAAACAATAGGGGTTGTTTCATATATGCCTATACGAAATCCTTACTTTCGTAATAAAAGGGATAAATTCAGAGATTAATATCCGAAACATGCTCTGGTGGTAGGATAAAAATTCTTGGGTTCAAATTACTCCAAATCTTCTATAAATAGGATGTCCAAACCATTTTTTCAACATCACACACCACAAACAAAGATGAGTCAAACACATCCTCACCTTGTTTTTGTCTACTTAAGTGATGAGAAGTCACCACTTTAATTTAGGTTCTCCAAGGACATGCCTCTCAGCGAGCTGATTACCATGTTGAATTCTTTTCTACAATATCTAGAAAACTGAAAGGTGGTCAAGCTCGAGTATCGTTCACCCTCACTTGACACTGTAGGAAAGATAAAATTCACCCAGTTTGCATAGAAGACGGGTGACAATTTAAATGTTAAGTGGAGTATTTTTTTAATGATACTCTGCTAAGGATCCGATTGAAGTGGATGCAAAGCTTCAAAGATCGAGAGAATATGGTTTCAAAATGTTGCGACGTCCTTAACTACCTGTTTATAACAATATTTACTGTTAAATTTTTGTTCCACTGTCTATGTAATTTCGATTATTTATATTAAATTTATGTTAAGTCACTGTTGTTTTAAGGTTTTTGATTCTATTTGGAAGTCGGTGTTTATTTCGAATATGTGTGTCCGAAAGTTACCATTTGATGGTTTCCGATATACATCTCTGAACTTATTCGATAAAAGTTGTAATGTGATGAGTTCGGATATGCACATCTAAAATAAGAAAGTATTATGAGAATTTTGCCAAGAACCTCTAAGAAAACATAATGGTATATTAAGAAATTGTCTTAAATGTTTTAAAACCTCTCAAAGTCTTATTAGACTCCTTAAGCATGTAATTAAATAAAAAGAAGAAAAAATGTTTAGCTTAAACTTAGGAGGATTTAACACGACACTCCCTAATTATACATGGTACCGCCAAAGAGTGTGAAAATACTAAATTATTCAAACCTAATTTTTTTTTAAAAATTCCAAATTTCCAGTACCACATCGCCTATTTTAAATTTACTGGGCGATATCAAAAATTTCAAGGCGATACCAGAAATTTCAGGAAATAGTAAGGAATTTACGATGGATTTATGAAATTTCTAGTATTTTGTATCGGAAATTTCAAAATACCGATTTTTTTTAAATTTTGGGTAGTTTTTATTTTCCTAATTCCCCCTCATTTTATTCATTATTTCAGTGAGAATCAGACGTAAAAATGGTTTTGTTGTTGGCAGGGTGGCCAATAGAGCAGAAGCTCAGGCCCAATATGACGAGGCACATGCTTCTAAGCTATGGGATTGACGACGTCTTCTGACCAGTTATCACCGAAAATAGATGACAGAGTAGCAGGCGCAGTTACGCACACCCTGCCATCGAGGAGTTACAGTTTCTATTGCCATGAGGTACATGTTCCTACTACTTTGTATGTGTCTATAATTGAGCCAACTTTTAAGTAGACTATTGAAGAGGTTGTACTTGATGTGGACCCGATTTCTAAGCAGGTTGTGGAGCCTATTTTTGAGCAGGTTATGGAGTCAGTTGCTGAGCAGGTTATAGAGAAGGTTCACAAGATTGTTGTTGAGCGCGTTAACAAGGTGTCTCCCACTGATACAAACACCATAACTCACGCATCTACGAAGCCATCAATTCACCCCGATGAAGCATTTATAGGATGACCTTTAAATAAGTTCATGCTCACAAGATTTGTCGACCATGTTGCTTACGGATATGGCATGACGATGTATATATTTTATGTATAATATTTTATTTTTGCTTTCAACAGGAGCATTCGATGCTGAAGATGGATACCCTGAGTGGTTCATAATGTATCACACTCTCAAGTCATACCACCGACTATATTATCTAATATTCCAGGGCCTTCACGTATTAGGGTTTCCATCGAGCCGCCACCATCACCACTACCATCTACAGGTGATCAGGATAATTGCCTACAGTTTATTGCAGTTCATTTAGATAACCTCTCGAGTTTGGTAAACCTTAATGGTGAGATTTATACATATTTAACTAGGTTAGTCGACATAGCCCGTGGAGGGCCTATGTAGATCTATTTTATTTTGATTGTATTATATGTATATTTTGTGACACACAAACTTCTTATTTATCGCATAATATTTTGGCGTTTACATGTTTCGAATCGATGATGAACATAACATAATACAATACAACAAACAAAAACTAAAAACAACTAAACATGAGAATCTAGGAACTACCAGATGATTCTAGATGTTTCAGCATCGTGATTATGTTGCCCACGAATTTGCATATCTCCACATACAAGTCGATCATACCTTTAGTTATGCTACAGTGAAATGATTTCCATATACCCTTCACATCTTCACTGATCTTCAAGTCAATCAGATTGTATTTCACCCTTCTATTTTTATCAATCCAATCTTTCCGAAACTCGATTCTTGTCACGCTCCTGTTATCGATTCATGCATCATTGCATTCAACGTTTGTTTTAGGGTGGCAAGGAATGTGCTGCCACCTGAAAACTTAAATTCAACAACAGAGCTGCACCTGTTGTAATACACTTATGCCTTAATTAGAAACCGAAGAAGAAACATTTTTTAAGATATCTTTCTCCATAACACATACCCTTATTTATACGGATGACAATGCATTTTAGACGACACAAAATGCCGGTACAATCAGAATCATTCAAAGATGTCGGTAAAATCTCGATCGTTAAAAAACTTGAATAAATAAACTACCATAAATTTTAGTATAACACAAATTTTCAGTGTTGCCTAGTAAATTATGAAAGTATTAATTAAAATGGAAGGTGACATTTTTAATTTGGAGGGTCACATGTTAAATTTTTAATTTAGGGTTCACACCATTAGGGGTATTCGCGGTGCGGTTTGGGCGGTTTTGACACAAAAAATCATCCGAACCACAAGAGAAAAAGGCATGCGGTTTGGTTTGGTTCGGTTGACTTTTAGGAAAAAAACCAAACCAAACCAAACCAATCCAATGCGGTTTGGTTCAGTGCGGTTGATTCGGTTTTTTACAAATAATTTGTTGAGTCATACATTCACATATATATGATAACATAATTTGTTGAGTCATACACTACTAAATTATAACCAAAAAACTAATCATATTTGGACAATGACTTCTCATTTAATATGTAAAAGTTAGATTAGACAAAAGTGAAATAATAAACATAAAATAATAGTATAAAACAATATAAAAAATATTATAATAAAAAAAATAAAATAAAAGAGATGAGAAATTAGTGAAGATGAAAAAGAAAGAACATAAGAGAGGAGAGATTAGAGATAAAGATGTGCGATAAAATGAAATTGAAAGAGAGAAAAATTGCATAAAAAATAAGAACGTGCAAAGGAAACAATGTAAGAGAGTAAATATTAGTTAAGAAGAGGCAAGATGTAAGTGGTGAAAATGAAGTGATAATGTTAGGAGATATTTAAGAAGATTGAAACTGAAATCATAACTGTAAAAATGAGAAAATTGTCTGTAATCATAAGGCTAATGTATAATAGATTTAGGTTTGGGTTAGATGTGAGTTACCTAAAATTTAGGTTGTAACATAATGCGGTTTAGTTCGGTTTGGTTCGGTTTGTAAAATACAAACCGTAAACCGAACCAAACCATGCGGTTTTGATAAAAAATGATCCAAACTAATTCGAACTAAATGCGGTTTTTTTACGATTTCGGTTTGATTTGGTTTGTGGTTTTCTATTGGATTGGTTTGGTTTTGAACACCCCTACACACCATAACACAGCCGTTTCAAGAGCGGGGGATTTTTCTGCAATATTGAAAACTGTACAAGGATATCCTTGTAAACCTATTTTATTACACTAATACCCTAAAATTGCCCACGTCCCCTGCTCTCACAATACAGACGGAGGCAAGAGGCACAATCGTTCTAAACCCCAAATAAACCCTTCCATCACCGCCGCCACCGTCAGAAAGATATTGCAGCTGTATCAATCACGGCACGAGATGGAGAAAACTCACGACAAGGAAGCTCTTCCAAACAGCAAGCCTCCCACCGAACAGGTAAAAAAAAACACCTAAACCCTAGTTTCCATCTTCCAATATCACACACTGGTTAATTGCTAGTATGCATTACTCAACGAAACTTGTAACTGTAACGGAGGAAAAAAAAATGAACTATGCCTTCGAATGAATTGGATCTTACTCAACTAACTGCTATTAAGATTTCCGACTCACCTTTCAGAGTTAGGAGTTATCATTATTCACTCCATTTCGTGTTTTTCATGCTTGAATTTTAATATTCTAGCATAGTTTTAGGTTAAGATGAAGCATGCTTCTTATTTTCTACATTGCTTTGCAGGACCTTGTTGATGAGCTAAAATCGAGATCAAAGAAGTATCTCAGAGGAGAAAGTGCTAATTTGAAGGTATTAGCTTTGAGTTTATTGAAATTTGAAATTTGAAATTGAAACATCACCTCTCGATTATCACTTTGTTGTTTAACCTAATTAATTAATTTGTGAACCATGGTTTATACAGGGTTTAAAGGATAAAAAGCTTAGGAGTCAGTTAGTTGCTAGAGAGAAATTATATGGAGCATCTGCACAAGCTGCTGCCAAGGCTGAGAAAGTTAGTTATTTTTTTATTTGGCTTTCCTGCTTAATGTAACTCATCTTTGTTTTTTATTTTCTTTTATGCATCAATGCTTGAGTGAATTATTTTAAAATGTTTTTTTGTGGATGTTGCTGATAATGAATTATTTATCGTTGTGCCTGGCCAACCTAAATATTTGTTGGTACGGCTTTACTTGATAAAAATAAAACTGAAAATTTGTATGAGAAGAGTTTTATTGAATGCGATACCATCAAATTTTGATAATTTAAGGATGATTGATTACTTAAACATGTTTATTAACTGACCTTTTTTTTTGTGGTCAACATGGACAATTTTGTATAAAAATGTCATTCCTACCCTTGTGTAGCGGTTTTCTAATTATGATTATGCAGTGGATTATGCCTAGTGATCAAGGTTTTTTGGAGGCTGAAGGCCTAGAAAAGACGTATAGGATCAAGCAGGAGACAATAGCCCATGAAGTCGATATTTTAAGCTCAAGGAACCAATACGATATTACTTTACCAGGTACTGCAAAATATTGCTTGTTAATAGTATTTCACCATGATGCAAAGGTATGAGTACGGTACTGGATACGGGTACTGGTATGTAGGGGTGGAAAAACGGGCCCTGCCCGTTCGTTACGGATTTCCTGGAACATATCGTCGTATTTTTCTCCGAGTTCGTATCGAAGATATTCAGTGCCTCATACTACAAGCTAACCCAGAACCTAGTAGTGGTGTCCTTTATATGCAAACCAGAGAACAGGGGACCATTCCCTTGACTCCTGTTGATGATAGGACTCCCCGCAACGTTATACAAAAAGCTTGGGACTTGTCCAGATTCTTGAGTGTACCAATGGAAATCGTTCCATATTCTTGAGTATACCAATGGAAATTGCTGTATCCAAAAAATTTCATTTTTCATTCATAGCTTTTGAAACACTTTTTTTATTCTTCATTCAAATTGGCAATGGCTTCTTTCGTTTTCTTATTTGATTTCTATATTCTTTTGGATTCTTTTTTCAAATTGAAGGAAAAAGAAACTAACCTTCGAATTACAGAATAAGGAATAGAGCTTAGCCTAGAATATATCAATTTCAAATTTTTTCGTTGGGCATGTCCGTTTTGTCCGCACTTTTACACGGGCCGGGCCAAGGTTTTAGGTCCGCACCCTCTAATATGTCTGTCCCATCCCAACCCACCCCATTTTTTTTTGCAGGTGCTGGCATTAATATAAGTTTTTGCAATTTTTACCTCACACAATGTCCGCTTGCTCTATTTTTTGCGGGGCAGACCTAATTAGTGTGGGAATGTCCGTTTGCCACTCCTACGGGTATGGGATAAGACATTTAAAAAAGGGTATGGGTACGTCAATAAAATAACCAGAGCTTATCTATAAATTATAAAATATCTAGAAAGAACTTGTATGTTCTATTACCAAAACATCACAATAAAGCTTAGAAAGTAAAAAAATGTGTTAAGTACAAAAACAAATAAACTAAAACATTATATTATACTATTCTATGAAAAACCATAATTTCACTCAAAGCGGAATAACGAGAAAAATAAAGTATCACAATCTTGGTGCATCAATACTGGTACGTACTCGGTACAATTACTTCACTATTTTAAAAGTACCCGTGCTTCAGAGCATCTTTGGTTAGGTCATATTTATTATGTTTCTATTGTAAGTTGTAATCTCTCTCTCTCTCTCTCTCTCTCTCTCTCCTACATATACAGTGAGAATAACACTTGGGTTTCCTTCAACATTAACACTTAATAACTTATTTTAGAATTGAAATTAACTAATCAGACTGTCTGATATATGAATTTAAAGCAAACCTGATTTCGATAACTTCATGAATTGTTGGGGTACATAGCACATGATATTAGAAGCATGGTTTATGGAGTTTATTTCTGTTCTCTGTACTCAAATATTGGAAAATCAAATTTCTAGCTGCAAAAAGGGGAGATTGAGTCTTCATAATCAGTTAAGTTGCATAAGAGTTTGAAAGCAAATCTAACTAGCTTGTTGTTGCTCCGATACTTTTCAAGATAAAACAAATATCTCTTGGGTTTGAGGCTCGTTAATGCTGACTCCTATTATTGACAAGTCCTCACTTAAAATACTTTAAAATGACTTTAATGTCACAACAAGTTGTTCAAGCAGCGCACTTATCATTTTTTGGATCGCAGAAATAAAGTCGATGTTTACTTTCTTTTGGCCTTATCCTTGTAAAAGTTTGGCTTCCATGTCTTATTTTAATATCTTATCCCATGATTTACTGATGCACAGAAGCTTTCGTCAATAGAAGAATTTTGTTCTCTTCAGTCTGTCATTTATTTTATATTTTTGCAATGAATATATGCAGAGCTTGGTCCATATACTCTAGACTTTACTTCAAGTGGCCGGTATATGGCTGTTGGCGGTCGTAAAGGCCACCTAGCAATTGTGGACATGATGAATCTGAGCCTTATCAGAGAGCTTCAGGTATACTTAATCAATGTTGAGATTCCTTTGTTTGCTTTTACCAACAATTCAAAATATTTTTATTTAAAAATGTTTGATTTGATCTTCTTTACTGGGGATACTTGTCATGCCTTCTTTAGATGGGACCATATAGTGTTGTTTATTTTCAGAAGCTAATGTTTTTAAGCTACTAAGAGAAGCACTAAAACTACTTCTGAGGTTTATTTAGAAACATCTAATTATCATAATTACTTTTAATCATACATATTAAGCAAAAGTTCCACTTTTTCACAAACATGAAACAAATAAGTCCTACATATCTAATGTCGGAGAGAAATGGTTACATTTTAATTTTACTGTTTATTTTTTGAGTATTTTGTGAAATTATTCTTGGATTTTTGTTTCAGGTAAGAGAAACTGTGCGTGATGTGGCATTCTTACATAATGAGCTCTTCTTTGCTGCTGCCCAGAAAAAGTAATTTATCATCCCTGGTTTGCTGTTGTACTGTTTATCTATAAATGTTTGGTTCTTAGTTGAATGGGTCTGTACAATTAAGGAAATATGAGTAGCTCAGGGATGGCTAAGCAGGGAAGATTTATAAAATTTGTTACATAGACTTAATAAAACGTTTGGGGGCAGAGGACCTCAATGCATATGTCACACCACTCCTTTGCATTTCTGACTCTTGCATGTGTCTTGGTCTCTTGGACCCCACAATATTGCTTCATGCATCATTTATGTTTCTTATTACGAAGCTCCAAGTGCTTCTGATTTTACTTGAAGTTCAGAAATTGGGGCTAGTAAGATTTTACTTGTCTTATTTTGTGGTAGGATGGCGAGCTTAATAATCAATGTAAACCTTATAAAAGATTGTTTGTTGTTTGATATTTGTTATCACTTGGAAAAGTTGGTTACTGTTTTTCCCAATAAAATATTATATGTGGGGGCATTATCTGTGTTGACTGACTTCATAGTTTTCAAAATTTGACAGGTATTCATACATATACAGTCGTGAAGGCACAGAGCTTCATTGCCTAAAGGTTGGTTAATTGCTTTAATATTTTAAAATTTAGCCAATGATGATGTCAATGTTTCTACGTATTTTGATAGCTAAATGTCTTTTAGAGTCAAACCATCCAGTTAGTGTGCAAGTGTATTTTTATTTGATGGGGTATCTATTTTCCTTTCTTATCCACCATTCATCTGAGGGTGCGTTAATTTTTGTTAGCAATATTACCCTCAGTAGTCAGTAGTCAGTTCACAAACCTGATTTTGATGTGTGGATATGTCTGCCTATTAGTGCTGCTTCAAATGGTAATAAATCCCAATCCTCATCTGAGAACATCCACTACTGAATGAACCAGGTTAGTGTATAGAGTTATCATTCAGGCGTGTTCACTAGCGGAACACCTGGTATAGATATACATCCTACACTGTGCCGGTTTTCTTTAGTATTCAACTCTTTGAAGTTTCAAAATAGTTAAAATGGTTGCCTTTTATCGTCTCCTGAAACTATATATATGGGATGCATCCTTAAGGAGTCTGTGTTCTATTTTCTTTTCAGGATCATGGTTCAGTGTTGAGGCTGCAGTTTCTAAAAAACCATTTTCTCTTGGCTTCTACCAACAAATTTGGGATGCTTCTTTATCAGGATGTTTCAACGGGTGATATAGTTGGGAAATATCGAACTGGTTTAGGACGTACAAATGTGATGCAAGTAAACCCTTACAATTCAGTTGTTTCTTTAGGTCACTCAGCCGGTACAGTTACTATGTGGAAGCCAACTAGTTCTTCTCCCCTTGTCAAGATGCTATGTCATCAAGGGCCAGTCTCGGCACTGGCATTTCACCCAAATGGCCACATAATGGCCACAGCTGGGAAAGATAAAAAAATTAAACTCTGGGACTTGAGGAAGTATGAGGCTTTTCAAACATTACCAGGCCATGCAAATACTTTGGAGTTTAGTCAAAAAGGCTTGCTTGCTTGTGGTAATGGTTCATATATCCAGGTTCTTAGAGATGTTTCTGGTGCACAGAACTATTCAAGGTACATGACTCATTCAATGGTAAAGGGTTATCAGATAGGGAAGTTAGCTTTCCGACCATACGAAGATGTTCTAGGCATAGGGCATTCAATGGGTTGGTCTAGTATTCTTATTCCAGGAGCAGGAGAACCCAACTTTGATTCGTGGGTTGCGAATCCATTTGAGACACCTAAACAGAGAAGAGAAAAGGAAGTTCAGTCTCTTCGTGATAAGCTTCCATTCGAGACAATCATGCTAGATCCCAGCAAAATCGGTACTGTGAAATTTTCTAAAAAAGAGAAGCTAACTGTGGAAGAGATGGATGCTGATATGGAAGCTGCTGTTGAAGCTGTGAAGGGCAAAAAACTGAAAAAGAAAACAAAAGGAAGAAGTAAGGCAGGTAAAATAATGCCTAAAAAGCAAGATGCAATTGCCACGGCAAAGAGGCCTTATTTGGAGCAGAAAATTCAAGAAGAGAAAAATGCATCTAGTAAGAAACAGAAAACTAATGAGGGAGTTGAACTACCAAAATCCTTACAGCGGTTTGCTCATAAGAAACCATCATCATAGTTAAATTTGCCAAGATAATTTTTGAGGTTTTATTATCGTGTAAGCTTTTTATTTGTATTTTGTATTCTCTGATATTGTAGCCCTTGGCCTTAGAAATCGATATTTGTTGCCTTCCATGTAAGGCATATCCAATTTTTGCCTTTAATTCCCTTGTTCATTTTTATTTTCAATATTTATACGCATTCTTTAATAAAAATAAATAAATTGAAAACCTAAACAATAGAGAACGTCATTTATATATTGTCAAACAAAGAAGATATGTTGTTTAGTGCATTGCCTAACGTACATTTTGGGTAACGATGCTTCCTCCACATTTGAAGTAAATGGTTCTAAAATATGTGTTGTTTTTAGTTTCCAAATGCAATTTTAGTTTGTATTTTTCAAATTATATCTTCTAATTAATGCTTTTATTTTTTTATTTTGCATTAATGATAATTTGAATATAATAAGTTTTTGGTTCCTCTAAAATTTTTCAAATTTCGATTTTAGTTCCTCCAATATTTTCCTTCAAGAATTGGTCTCTTCAATATATTCCGTTTGAAGAATTAGTCTCTAACGTTAAAAATCATTAACGTTGGCAATACATGTAGATTATATTTTTTTTCTTTTTTTTTTCTTTCATGAATGATAGCGTGACCTTTATCCCTTTGCCTCATTATAATTGATTCAGATTCATTGCTTTGTTCACTTTTATCCCTTTGCCTTTATCCATTTGACCTAATTTTTCTTCTCTTCGTTCACTTTGTTCTTTCACACATCTTCGTCCTCAACCCTTCAGCCTGAAAACGTTATGTCATCTGCTTTAGTGAAATCACGAGTTGGGAAGCTTTGTGGATGTCATTATCGGATGATATCATATCAATGCAGGAATGAACCAAATAAGGGTAGGTTGTTTTGGAGATGTCCTAATTGGAGTAATTCTGAAACCTGTAATCTCTTTATATGGGATGAAGATCTTGGTGAAAAATCTGGAAATGAAGATGGTACCATTAGGAACTTAGAGTTGGATGACTTGGCATCTGGGGGTTATATGAAGTCCTTGTATGAAGTTGAAAGGAAGAAGAAGAAGAAATTGAAGAACAAGTTGAAAACTGAGGAATTCCATGGAAGATTAAAGATGATGTTTCTTGTTGTGTCCTTTTTGATAAACATGTATTTTGTTATCAATTGTAATTGCTGAATTGTGTATTGTAATGAATTTCAAGTAACTTGGTTCAATGTACTTGGCTTAATGTAGTTTTTTAATGTAATGAAATGCAGTTGTTTCAATTTTGTTTGTTATGATTGTTGTTGAAATAAATTGCAATACATTGTTTGTTACCATTGAGTTGAAATAATTTGCAATACTTTGGTATAAAAAGCTTGTAATCTGACTGTAATTGGTAAGGTTGAGTTGATATAATTTCACTAAAGCTTGTTTAGATTCAACATACAAAACATAATAGATTCATAGTACACATCAAAAGGATTGATATCTTCATTGTACAACATAGATGCATAGTACATAATTTCACTAAAGTACATAACAAAATAGATACCAAAACACTTGGTTCATAATACATCATACATTTGTTTGATTCATAATACGTAACAAAACACTAGGTTTAACCAAAACAGTTTTGTGTCACTCATGAGTCTTCACTAAGTCATGCTCTTCTTGATGTCACTCAATTTCTTCTTCCCACAAGCACTGCCAATAGTTGATTCTTCTTCAGGAATTACAAATGGATCATCTGGATCCCTTCCAGGCCCCTTTATTTCCTTTGTCTTCAAAGTCCCAATTCTGTCACTTTTTCTACTTGGAGATGCAACAATCTTTGACTCTTTCTTTGGTGATATCATCATTTTCACCTGTTATGACAACAAAGAGTTACATACTTGTTTGACAGCATGCCAAATAAGTCTATCAGTACAAGATACAAACTTACGTGGTCACCATGGTCGGCTTGTTGGTCAAGTAGATACTTTGTGATTGGTTTAGCAGACTTTGAGACCTTTGGACATTTACCAATAAAGGTTTTGGGACCAAACTTATTCTTTTTTGCAGGACTAGAATCAATTCTTAATGGTTCAGTATCTAGTATTTCATCATCATTTAGCAAGGCTTCTAACTCATCAGGATCTATACCATAATACATCCTCATTGCCTCACATGAGCTAACAAAAGTCTGTGACAGGTTTACCCCAACACTAGTTGGTGCAAGTTCAGTAACACTAGTTGGTGCAAGATCAGTAACATGAATAGGTTCAAGGCCAGTAGCTTGACTTGGTACTTCAGTTTCATGAATAGGTGCAGGGTCAGTAACTTGACTTGGTGCTTCAGTTTCATGCTCTTGTTTTCCATTGAAAGCTTTCCGCAATCTTTGATATGGATGAAAATGTTTTAGAAATTTCCGATGCCCGAGATAAACAATCTTCTTTCCTTTTCAAGCTGATGGTAACATGTGTCTTGTTCATATATAGGACATATATTGAACTGTTCGCCAGAATACGAATAAAAAATATCCACCCCTTCCTTCCACAACACTCTTAAATCATCAATCAGTGGACTTAGATAAACGTCCATGTCATTTCCTGGTTGTTTTGGGCCCGAAATCATCATCGATAACATAATATATTTACGCTTCCTACACAACCTAAGAGATAGGTTGTAAATCATTAGAAGAACATGCCAAGAACTATGGTTAGTACTTAGATTACCAAACAGATTCATTCCATCAGTAGCAAGCCCAATTCTAAGGTTTCTCTACTCTTTGCCAAAATTTGGAAACAAAGAATCTATTTTCTTCCATTGCAAAGAATCAGCTACATGGCGAATTTGTCCATCACATTTTATTTCTTCTGCATGCCATCTAAGATTCTTTGCGTTGTTTGCATTAGCGAATAATGTCTTGAACCTTGAAATTATTGGTAGGTACCATACCACTTTCGCGGGAGGACCCCCTTTTGACCACCTCATCATCATTTGATCACCATCTTTCTTTTTATAGCACGACACCTTGCAATTCGAACAATGATTATAGTTTACATACTCTTTTATGTATAATATACAATCATTAGGGCATACATGTATCTTTTTATACTCCAAACCCATCAGACACAATATTTTCTTTGCTTCGTAATAACGATTTGGCATTACGTTATCTTCTAGAAGCATTTCAATCAACACTTCAAGCAATTCGGTAAAACTTTTGTCAGTCCACCCGTTATTTGCCTTCAGATTAAAATTTTTAACACGACTAACAAATGTGTAAATTTTTTGCATCCCGGGTACAACGGTTTATCCTTGTCATTACATAAAGTATCATACACATGTGCCCTCTTAACCATATTTTGTCCAATATCACATATCATATCTTCCAGACGATCATCCATATCGACACTAACATTATCTCTTTGGGACACATTTGGCTTTGCTACTACTTCACTGGGCAATATCCATTAGATGATCCATGATTTCTTTCTTACTAAGTTTCGGTTCTTGATTTGCACAACAAACACATGGACAGAGAAAAAGTACAAGAAGACTTTTTTCAGCATTACTTTTAGTAGGAGGATGTTGTAACACCCCTTCTAATTACCCTGCGAATTATATATCTTTAATCAGAGTTTAACATAACAAAGGGCGTCACAATTTAAAAATTCCAAATAACCAATTAACAAATAACAAATCAGTATTCATGCATTTACTAAAGAACTTATTAAATATAATTCAAAACCAACGGTTATGTTTTACACAACGGAAAGAACATAAAATCCTGAATAAACTCAATTCATAATCATTCCAAACATAAACCAAAAGAAACAAGTTTAATCCCTTAAAATTCCAAAAAAACGACCGTTCCCCAGTGTTACATCTACCAGAGCATGACACTGACACGCAGACAAATCTAAATAGCATAGCTCTATAAGCCATCCTCACCAAATCCTGAGCAGCTAATCACGTCAATCTAAAATTATCAAAGTAAGGGTGAGATTTCATCAAAATTAAAATGCATTATACGTTTCTTTAAAACAATAAAACAATCAATGCATTATTCCACTCGCATTAGCATAACCAGATAACCATCCACAAGATACGATGTCATACAGTTCATTATGCACATATATACAATCAATGCAATTACAACACTGGAAAACATCCTAACATGTTATAATTACATATGCAATGCAGACCCAAATGCATGTGGTACCAAAACGTGACCAAGTCACCAACATCGATTTGTCCACAATCACTCGGACATGAATCCAGCCTCACCACCCAAAAGCACCTGGGTACGGTTATTGGCAATACGAGCCAAATTCCACACAATGGGAATTAACTCCACCAGAATGCATATGCATGCACATCATTAAGCATGCAACATTCAATCCACAGAATATGATTACAACATAATTCCACTCCATGCCATACATAGCCACACCATCAATCAACACATGATAACAGCAAGTCATGACATATAACATTAATTACAACACATGAAATTAACGTACAACAAGTATACCCAACGGATAAATACGAATTATAACGAATCCCTACATACGGAAACCAAAACAATCCTTCAGGATCTCAACTAATGGTTTTAAAAATGTTATTAACAGATAGTATTCGTTCCAAGCTTTCCAACGATACAAACTATGCCTAAATTGGAGCTACGGTGGAAAAGATATGGCCGAAACGGTTTCAAAAAAATTCATGTTTCAGCCCAACACAGTATGCATCGATGCATAAGGCTATGCATCAATGCATAAACAGCTTGCATCGACTCAAAATTGGTATGCATCGATGCATAACATAAAATTTCTGCATTTTTAAAATTTTCTTCAGTATGTGTCGACACATATGCATCATGTGTCGATGCATAACTTCCTTGTGTCGATCCATAACTTCTTTGCATCGATCATGCGATGCTTCCTATGAGTCGATGCATAACTTTCCAAAGCTTCTGGTTTTCAAAATTTTCACAACATGCATCGATTCATATTGTCTTGTGTCGATTCATACAGTTTGTTTTCACCCAAAACCCAGTTTTTCTTCACTGTTACGAATCACCATTACATCCAAACTTCACCAAACCTCATATCATCATAAAACAGAATTAATTACTGCAATTTTTCATCCAATTGATCACAGAATCAAGTGTTCCAATTAGCTTATATTCATATTACACAAATTCACCGTTCATACCAATTCCAATCAAGGTTTTACGTCGGATTATAACGCTAGGGCACACTCAATTATCCTAATTCGAGATTCCTAACAGATCGATTCGTTCTATTGATCATCAAAACCTATAAGGCATAATAATCGATTCAAATACGCGATGAATCTTCAAATTTTCAAATTTTTGGCTTTTTTCTTTCTTCTTTTCCAAAAGCACGTAGTATGAATCCTAAGTTTCTCCAATCCTTCTCTTATTCCTCAATTCCTTTATTTATTCCTTTTTATTTGCCAAATAATAGAAATAAATAAATTAGGATTAAGTAGAGCTTTTTACTCCATACACCCTACAATTCCACTTCACACCCTCAACACTTCCATTATTTAATTAATTAATTAAATCTATTAATTCAAAAATGCCAATAATTAAACCTTTAACTAAATTAATAATTAAATTTCTAATTATTTAATAATTGAATTAGTTTGGGGTGTCACAGATGTTGTACCCCAAAATTTACCCTATTCATTTTAACCTTTTTTTGGCTTATAGTTCCACTATCATAAACATACATGCATATCATTGATCTCATGGTTATGAGGTTAAGAGCATCTTAGGATGTGGAAGAAACTGTGCGTTTCGGCCAATTCAGACTATTTGAACCAGAAATTGATATTTTTCGGTCCGTGTGCTTGATTTATGATCTTCTGGTCAGAAGATTATCTCGGGTTGGTTCTACAGATGTTGGAACCATTTTATTATTTCCTCTACTTTATCTGTTCAGATTGAAAGCCAATTCATCAAGGAAGGACTCCGACGATTCATTTCTTAATAAAGGGGAATTCAGTTTCTTTTGTGTTTCGGACTCTCCAAAATTCATAACTCTCATCTCCTTGGGTATTTTTGGCTGATTTTCGAATGGCGATTCCATCTCGAATTTATCTCTAACTTTCATTCTTAGGTCGGAAGCTAATTGTGTGAGAAAAGCCTCAAGAAAAATTAATCTTTCAAGTGGAATAAACTGAGTTTTATGGCTGAACCGTGTTTACTATATACTAAAAAATTCATAACTCCCGACTGGAACGTCTAGATTGAGTGGTTCCGGTGCCTGAAATTCCGTCTCGACGTCGTCTTTAAATTTTGTGTTCGGGATGAGAGCTAATTCCTTACGGGTCAATACCATAATTTTATTCTTTGAAGGTGTATTTGAGCCGAACTGAGCATTATTTCATCTGATGCGCAACATTCAAAAAATCATATCTCGCTCAATTTTTATCGGATTATGATGGGACAGGTGTCAAAAGTTCACAAATTCCATTGGCTTCAATCTTCATTCACATCCCGAGTTTCAGATTTTGATCAGAAGATCCCCGTTCAGAACATTTTCCCCAGGTGGCGCTATTAAAATTCTGCATGTGTCAAATGTCCGTAATGTGAGTTGAAAGTTAAAAAATCCATATCTCATTAACCGTTAGTTAGATCGAGTCGAAATTTTGTCTTCCACGACACAATTTTTCGTTCGGGACATTTTTTGTGTTAGGCCCGATTTCAAATTCGACACGGTTCTCGAGGTCGGGTAATGTTCACGAAAATTCGTCGGATAAAGGCAATTTGGGCCCAATCTTGAGTCCAATTCACATCAAGCCCAATGTTTCACCTATAAATCAAATTTCACTCTCAAAATTTGGGGAGGAGAATTCATTTGTTAAATTTTCACTCTCAAATCACTCTCTTTTCTCTCATTTGTTCTCTCAACTCATATAGAAAAAAGTCAAAAAGTCAAAGAGGAATTTCTCTCCACATTGCACCACCTTGCTCCTTCTCCTACTTCTGGCCAGCCTCCGATCGGCCAACCGCTCGCCGCCTCCGACCGACCTCCCTCCACCCGATCTCTCACCGCACCGATCTCCCACCGGTCTCCCTCCGGTCTTCCTCTCTTCGTCCGGATTACCCCCTCCGTCCGACCTCCCTCTGCCTCGCTCACTTTCGGCCGCCTCTCCTCCTCTCCGATCAAGATTCTGACCGGTCCTCATCCCTTCCTTCTATAATTCTTCAATTCTCCTTCAAGCTTCAATTCAAGTAAGTGTTTCTTTCAAATAAGTGCTTATTTTAAGTGATTTTTCATAATTGTTTTTTCTTGAAATTGAATTTTGGAATAGTATATTCATGTGTTAATTGATTCTTATATTGATTAATTGAATTGATTTTACATGTTTATTGCTTGATTCTTGAACTCGAATTGTGTCGAAGTGTGAAATTGATAAACATTGCACATTCATGAGTTGATTTATTTGCACATAAGGTGTTTGTGTTAATGTTTAAATTGTAAATAGCATGTTCATGGATTGATTAATTCTTCCATTGATTGTTTGTATCGAATTCGCATACTAATTTCTTGATTCCTGAACTCGAAAGTGTGTCGAGGTGTAGTTTAATGCACAATTTCATGAGTTAAATTGCATATTGTGGATAATTGAATTGGTGCATTAAAACATGGTTAATTCTTGACTTGTGGTTGATTTTAATTCATGTGCAACGTTATGTCGAAGTGTGACATTGGTTGATTGTTGAATGCTTGCATATGGTTACATGTTGATATGAAATTGCATTCATGTAGCATTGCATTTAATAGCAACATTACATGAGTAAATAAACATGGTTATGCATTGTCTTAATTCAAACAATTCTGATTTTGGCATATCAATTATAAAATAGATTGTGTGAGTTGTTTGTATGTCATGTGAGTGATTTAATATCCAATTCTCTGCTCCATTTCAAAACACAAAACAAGTAGGAATTGGAAATTAATCCGGTTCATGATTTTCACCCTTTTCATGCACTTTCATGCATTTTTGTGAATCAAAGTCCATTTTTCATCAAAAGTCCAAGGTAGTAATACTTGTCCTAGACGTTTTGGCATGTTTTAAAACCGATTTCATGGTTCCGGAACCAAATTCCATGCGCATCACGCCTAAACAGACCTGCTTCCCAGCCACCTGAAACCTTATAAAAACGTCACTTCCACTCAGAATTAATTAAAACCGATCACATTTTTGAATCCGTTGGCACGTTTGTATGATACCATATGATTTTTAGCTTATTCCGACAAGTTGAATTTTTTGCCTAATTTCCGAATAAGTGTTTTTCCAAGCCGATTTTAGAGTTTTTATTTCACTTCTTGCATGCTTATGTTTGTATATTAGCTCGTGAATAATCAATTTAGAGCTTTGTTCTTTGGATAAGCACTTTCTTTGTTAATTCTAACACTTTGTTACTTGTGCAAGGTAACTTTAGTTTGTTTTCGATTATGTAACTTTATGTTACCATGGATAATCGGAAAACAATGCATGTTACTAATTTGTAACATTTGTTCTTTGATAGTGCCTTGCATGAGCCGAGTTTTGTGCAGGTGTTTCATCACGGATGTGTCGTACACATACCATTTTACCGCAATACATTGGTTAATGTATTCTTGCAGGTTTCTATGATTGATTTGGATATGTCCGCATATTCTTATATGTGTGCATTTTTTATTTATATTACTGGATATTTATCTCTTCTAGTGTTTATTTTGTTTCTTTTGATATATTCACATATCTCGATCTTACACATGTGTGCATATTTTGTTTACATTGCTTGGTGTTTACCTTTTGCAGGTTTCTATGATTGATTCGAATATGTCCGCTACATATTTTTATGCATATGTTTTTGCATTGTGCGGATGGTTATCTCTTGCAGGTTTATATGATTTATTTGGATATGTCCGCTACATATCCTGGACATGTATACGATATGCATGCCCCCATTGTCTGTATTGTCTGAATGGTTATCCCTTGCAGTTTTTCTATTGATCTTCGGATGTGTACGACACACATTCCGATCATGCTCATTGATGCTTCTACGCATTACTCACCAGATTTCTTTATTGCTTGTCAGCAGTTCACAAAGTTTTCTGGAGTATTTTGCTATTTGCTATAGCTTTTACGGATTGTTATCCGTTTGGTATTCTCTTACCCTTTTACAGCTTTCTTTACCGCATTCTTAGATATCATGAGAAGTAGGGTGTTTACTGCTTTCTAAGATATCATGAGAAGTGGGAAAAGAGCATGAGCTCGAAAGTTGTTGTTTAAAGACCTGTAGTAGGCATTCTGCAGATTGTGTGCTACTTGTGTTTGGTTTGTTTAAATTCCTGCCTGAGAGTAGGTACTTTTCAGTAAGTGTTTACTATATGTGCTTGCATAAAGGTATATTGGTCAGGAAACCTATTATGGCACCATCATTAAGTCCTTATGAGAAAGACACGCGGAAAAGGGTTAGCAACCAACCCCCGCCTAGTTTAGTCCGTGTCAGCTCAGCTCACGCGATTCCTGCCTGAGAGTAGGTAATTTTCAGTAAGTGTTTACTATATGTGCTTGCATAAAGGTATATTGGTCAGGAAACCTATTATGGCACCATCATTAAGTCCTTATGAGAAAGACACGCGGAAAAGGGTTAGCAACCAACCCCCGCCTAGTTTAGTCAGTGTCAGCTCAGCTCATGCGAATCGTGAAGCTTTCTTCATCGATTCATATATATAGTGGCAAGGGTTCCCTATTCTGACCCTCCACGCTTTGTCTGGAGTTCGCGTTGTCATGCACTAATATTCGCACACATATACTCTTCATACTTGGTAATTCATATCAAGGCGTGAATCCCTTTCCCACATGAGAAAACTCCTGGTTGACACGGTTTGTCTAGCCGTGGCTATGGTTTTTCTCCAAAAGAAAGCTCCTGGTTGACTCGGGTGACGCGTCTCCCTTGAGGCGATGGTCTTTCTTTCATCTGTACCCCGCACTTCTGTGTATCATTTGTTTGTGCATTGTATTGTTTGTGTGCTTCTGCCAAAGCACTTGCTTGCCTCCTCCTTTTGTATCCCTTGGTTGGTCAACTAAGGTAGATATTAGTATAGTTCCCCATAGGACCACTCGGCTAGGATAACTTTCGAGCTTAGACATTAGGATGGTCATCCTTGCATGCCAACATAGGTATAGATTCCCTTTTCATTCTTGACTTAGGGCCACCTTTGTATGATAACATTAGGGGTATATCTAGATAGTTTGTCCTTAGATGTTTTTCTTCCCTTTTTTGCATAATAAAACTAAAACATTTTCTTTATCAAATATCAAAACATCTTAATAAACTCAAATCCTTTCGCCAAGGTAAAAACAATCCACGAACTTTAAATCATGTTGTCTTCGGACCTTTTTATATGTAAACCTTTTCGATAAGGGTGTTTATTTTCAAATTCAAGCGAATTGCTAAGTGTGCGAGCGGCCGCGCATAAGACTTTCGATAAACTGTAACGCCAAGCACGAATTGCAATCGTAAGGACGAGAAATGGAATTTCTCATAAAAAATATTGCAACCCACCAATTTTTTTGAGGAGAACTACGCTGTGTTTTGATCCCTAATTGCATGAATGGGGTACATAGGCACTAAAGGTTCGCAACTGCGACAAGCACGACTAAAAAACCTTTCTTTTTGTACATAATACTTTGCATTCATTTATTTTGCCTTAGATATAGGCATAGATACCTACACCCAATAGATTGAAAGTAAATGTGGATACTGTAGAGTACTACGGACGTGTGGGGTGCTAACACCTTCCCCTCGCGTAACTGACTCCCTTACCCGATCTCTTGGTCGAAAGACTATGATTTCTCCCTCTCAGGTTTACTCGATGCTTTCCTTTCCTCTTGCGGGATAAAAGATGTTCGATGACGACTTCATTGATATTCTATCAGATGATTTCACCAGTAGTTTCAGAGGAGGAATATTTTTTCCAGCATTACTTTCAGCAAACTGTAGAAATTCCATCACTCCATGTTCGTACTCAGAACTTAATCAATTAGCTTTCATCCAACTACGATCCATACCTATGTTCACATGGAGGAAGGTTTGACGAAGGGTGTTCCCGCGGAGGCGCTACTTCACAGAGATTCCGAGATCGCATTGTTAGTTCAAATGTATTCAATTCTAAGAAAAATAGAATCTAATTACAATGGCAAGACTATAACTCAGCCATAGATTTTGAAATGAATCCATCAATTGAATTTCCACTAATTGAATCATGTCAAGATGCAATAACATTAGCAAGTATTATACATTATGATCATAATCAATTATCTCATCAAACTAAATACCTATATTTATTTCTTTTATAAATCGTATATCATAATATTTTTTGAATCTTGTCAAACTCCCCAATAATTCAACAACAACTTCATTATTAACATTAAATTTCGACAATAATATCACCACCATCTTCAACATTTAAATAAAACAATAATGTCATCACTTCAACTTCAACAATTAGAACAAAACAATGTCATCACCAACAATTATCCATCAACAATGTCGATTAATTTTAACAATTCATCATCAACATTCAACGTCAAATTCACCATAAATATTAGTATTTATCATCTTCAACCTTTCAACAACACCAAATTAAATTTCAACTTTAATTTTTTACTAACAAATCATTAAAAATAAACTCACAATATATTCAATATCAACAACATCCAATAGTCTTAAAAATTAAATTCATTAATTTCAATCAATAACTCAACACAAAACAACATCACAATAATCTTCAATCAATTTCCACAATCTTGCTTAACCAATTCTATATTTTTTTATAAAATGCCTTGGTATCTTATTATTCAAATTCTAGCCGTTGTCAGTGATGATCCTGCTTGGCACACCATACCGATAAATATGAGATTCTTCTTGATAAACCGCACCACAACTTACCTAGTAACGTTGGCATATGAAACCGCTTCAACCCATTTGGTAAAGTAATCTATTACTACTAAAATGAAACGATGTATATTAGAAACCTCTGGTGTCTATAATTTTGAATATCAATACATTATTCCCCTTGATATTATGATAGAACACTAAAACTAATTTTGACTTGTTTATATCACGTTGGTTGGAATTCGTTTTTCTACTCAAGATAGGATTCTTCCACTCACTGTTACTTGAACATATCCAAACATAAACTCATTTTAATGAGAAGTATCTCTATTTTATTTATGTTATTTCGTGATTTACTTCATAATTTTTTAAAAGTTAGAAAATGAAGTACCGTTAGAAAATGAAGTATCTCTATATATTATAATAACGAAAAACAATTAATCTGCACTGGTAGAATTAATGAAAACAAAAATGAAGTACACCCTTTCCTTTGTATTTCTAAAGCAAAAAATTTATTGCATACAACAACACATTACATGATTACATTCCCTCAAACTTAGAAAATACAAATATAAATAATCTATTTGCTCTCACTATCATCATCATTCATCAATAAACTGATATTTGCAAACTATTTGAACACTTCTTAGCAGTCTTCAAATACCTCGCACGTGCATATCGAATTTCTGTAAGACCATCATCTGCACTACAAATATGAATGTTAATCTGTTCCAACACTTTCCCTGCACGCATCAAAAAGTACAAAGTTGTAAGTTCAGAGTCTGTGGTTTTCGATTTATTCACTTCCACCACCTTCAAACTTCTTATCAAGCAGTTAGGGACCACTCTTATACTTTGCCAGAATTTTTTAAGATCTACATCAAAGGGATGTTTATAGTCCTGCAATATGCAAAAATGTTAACAAATCAAACCATATTAGTATATTACAAATGCATAAAATGTAAAGTATATTTGACTCACTCACCTCAAATATAACTCCAGATCCTATGTTCATTGTGAGTTTTTCCATTAAAGGACAACTGTTGAGTAAGAATTCCAATCCACCTAACTCATTAGGATGCATTTGAGTGTTCAGAATCAAATGTTTTACATTCAAGTCTCCTTGTATTCGCACCGGTTCGTCTCCAGATGGAATAACCTATACGCATAACAAAGAATTAAAATGTTTCAGAATTAACAATAAAAATATCATAATCATTAACGAGAAATGAATAGTATAGTACCTGGAGTAGATAACTGCAAACTTTTAGAATCTTAGCTGCAGAAAAATCTAGCAGAATTCGGCACAACTCATTGCCACATTCTTTGAATCTTGATTCTAGGGCAAAATCTATGTCTACCTCTTCTATATCTCTTGCTTTTATATCCGAAGTAAACATATTTCCAGAATACTTAAAATATTTAAGTATTGGTGCATTAATTGATAAATAATCTGATTCTATGTCGCATTTATTAACCACCAATCTTGTTAAACTAATTGGATCATAACCCAAATCAAAGTGTTCCAAACCCCAACACTTTTCAAGGCTTAAACTCTGAATAGTCTTACAAGTTGACAACAAAGTTTGAAGAGTTTTGATTTGAACATCAATCCAACTCAAAGACAAGTCTCTAAGTGCATTGAAGTTCAGAGAATTTGGTACATGGAAACCACACGAACTCAATTTCAGTGATTCGAGCGACGATCCAAGTTCATAAACTTGCGTTGGCATCGGAAACAAAGCATTATTGTTATTATTATTGAAGTTTTTCTTGTCTGAGAAATCTAGGGTTAAGTCTTTCACCCTGCGCTGTGTGGCGAACTCAAGACAGCTTTCAATTGTGTTGCGACAAGAATGAGGATTTGATATCTTGAGAGAGAATTTGTTAATCTTGCGGTGAGTGAAGTGTGCAATCCAATTTGTAATGAAGTCGATGAAAACCTTTCTTTGTGCTTGCTTGATTTCGTCAGAAGTTGAATCGACGAAGAAGTTTTCATCGAAGTCAATGTCATTTCCGGGTTGCCATACGTTCAACCATTTTTTGTTGAGTATGCACGTTCTTGCTGCGGCTTCTTTGAAAGATAGGAAAGAAACGATTGCAAGAAGAAGTGATTCTGGTAGCAGAGAGAACAAATCCAAGTTATTGTTCTCTGTTGCCATTGTTATTATGGTTTTTGATGAATGGCGATAATATTGTGTGAATTTATATACAGTTGAATGGATGCAAGTTTCAGTGTATAGAGATGCAACGTTTGGAGGAAGGGTGGCAGTTGATTAAGGTATTAAGTTGACGTTTTAATTTTGAGAGATTAAATATTAAATCACACAAAATGGATAATCTTCGGAATTTTTTTTACATTGTCAATCAATCACAACAACTCATATAATAATTTTAAAATAAATTATATAACATGACATAATATCATATTTTTATTTGATTATAGTGTAAATTTTTACTCCAAAAGGATATTTCCTTTAAATTTTAAATCAATTACTATATCCACTTTACAACCTTACAAATGAAATTATGACGTGGATTTATAGAAATATCACTTATTAAGCAAATCACAAATTCTTATAATATAAAATTTATCTAATTATTGCTTTGTTTTTTTTCTCCAAAAGGAATGTACTACGTATCTAATAAAATAAAAGTAATGTAAAAAGGAATGTTTGTAGACAAAAAAGAGAAAGTTATAAAGTAAAATAGAAACACTTTTAATTAGAAATTAATCCAAAATAAAAGAATTTAATTGATAATGTAAAGAACTTTTATACTAAATTAATCATAACCGTTAAATATTCCAAATGAATTGTTGTAATGCATGAATAATGTAAAACTGTTTACACTAATTAATGACAATGCATATCAATTAATCTAAAAATAAAATTGTAAAGAAGTTTTAAAAAATTAAAAAAAACGCATACGAAATCAAATATTATTAGATGTTTTATTATGTCGGTCTAGAAGAAATTTGTTGGGTTGCAATGATACTTCCTTTGAGAGGGTTCCATAGGTGGTTCAAGTTAGCGTCACTATATTATTTTTGACTTATGACCACGCTAAATTTTTTCACAACTCAAAAACTGTGGCCACATACAAGCTTTGGCTAGGGTTTTCAAATCGTAGACATATGTTTTGAAATATTAAATCCGGAGTGTGAAACTGTGACATTTTCTTCAATTACCACAATTACAAAATCACACTTATATTTAAGGTACAATTAACAAACTATAGACATTTTAAGCCACAAAGAAAATCCACGAAATTATAATTTTTACTTTAAACTGTGGCCCGAACCCAAAAAAAATACTCCGCCAGAATTTCCTTTTTTTTTTTGGTTAGTTTCCCTCTCTTAATTAATTACTTTTCTAATTTGTTTAAGATTAAAAAAAGATTTTCTTTTTGAAAAAGTAAATACTCTTTTCTAACCTAGAATCCTCTCTCTCTTTCTCGCGTCTCCTCAGTTTCTCCTCCGCTGTTCCTCTTCTAGAATTCACTTCCTCACGTCTCCTCAATTTCTCCTCCCCTGTACGATCCACTTCTCTACTTCTCCCCTTCTCATGTTCCTCTTCTAATGTTTATTTCGTGATTTTATTTTACAAGGATGCGTGAAGTTTTTGTTTTGCAGTTGACCTGATCTATATTTTGTTTTGCATCACTAGTGTAGATAAGAGATTTAACACCAGTGTTTTAAAGATTTAATACCTGATTTTTTCGGTATTGTTGCTACCGATATTGTAAGTATGATTTTTGACACCGGTTTTAAAAAAGGTATAGTAAATCGATTTAACACCGATGAGGAGGTGGTGTTATAAGTGTTTCACGTAGGTGTTAAAACTAACATTCAACACCATTTTTAGAGGTGTAAACACTTATATCTTGTACCTAATTTTTTCAAAAACCAGTGTCAAAGTTTAATGGAGAATAGTTTGATTAGAAACCTTCTCATGACACCTATTTTTTCAAAAACAATAGGTTTTAAAAGTTTAATAGAGTGTCATTTGGTTAGAAACCAACCTTTCATACAAGTTTTTTTTCCTTATATTGGATGTATAAACTTTTTTAATAATGTTTGTATAGCGTATGTATCACACCTATTCTTTATTAAATTTAGTGTTATAAATGATCTGGAGAGTTGTTTGATTTTAAATGAAACATCAACAAATATTATTCTCTAAAATGGATGGAGAAATATATAACACAATTGTTTAGTCTTAAATCAAGTTGAGGTCATATATGGCAAAAAAAATTATTATGTTTCAATTAAGGAAAATTAAACTCTCCAATTTTGATTTAAACTTAACAAATTATACCGAAGAGTGTAAATCCAAATTCAAGAACAAAATTATATTAAAGAACAATGTTAATTAACAAGTCAATAATAATTCCTATAATACACTTTTTTTTATCTAACACCTTGTTTCTTTCTCTTCAAGTTTATCTTGTTCTTCAACTATTTGCAAAAATAATTGAGTCCAAAGTTGTCGGATATTATCAACAACTTATTTTTCATATGATGATGGATCTTCATGTATCTACAAATGAAAACAATAAAATAAATTAAAAGAGAACATATTAAAACATGAAGTGATATAATTTACATATTAGTTATTGAAATATTTTGTTATAACTTCGTGTAATCCTTGCAATATACCCATTTAGATAATGTCACATATATTTTTTATTACATGATAACCACAGGCCCAATTATTGTCTTGTTGATGTACCTGCAAAGTAATGGAATAACAAACACATAATTTAAAACAATTGACTTACCTTGATAGATATAAAATTAGGCTTTTTATTTGTAATAAATCTTCTCAGGATATATATTATAACCTCTCACAACCCTAATAAAAAAATACATTAGAAGAGTGCTTGAAAGAGGGAGTTTGTATTTGCAGCGGTCAATAATCTTGATGCGGAGGCATGAGTTGCAAGTAGAGGAGAGATATATTCTTAATTGATAGTGAAACTAATCAACAATTCCAATTTGAAGAACGATTGAAGAGGATTTTCAAAGTTTAATTGAGAGAAGGTTTGAGAGAGAAGATGAAAGTAAATCCTAATCTGATTGAATGAGGGTTTTATGTGATAAGGTCTTAAGTTTTTCAAAAGTGCATGTATTTCAAAATCCCAAGTTTGGTAAAGAAGAGGATTTTCAGCGCGAATTTTTGATATCATACCTATTTTCGATTCCTTTGTTTAGGTACCAACATAAGCTTTCCATTGTCTATTACCGTTAGAGTTACCTGTGCTAATACCGAAGGTTAGGGTTTCATTTTTAATTTTGTTATGGTTTCATTTTTACCCGTTTTATTATAACTGTTGTGTTTAGTAACATTAGATTTTGTTATGGTGATTTGAAACTTAGTGGATTGAGGTGAGTAACTAGGGTTGAAGGTCTTGACAATGAGTGACACTGAGTTTTTTTAGGGTGAGTAACTAGGGTTGAAACTGATATAGAATTGAGGTTGAGAAAGTATGTTAGTAATTGATTCAAGTTAACTGCTATGTTATGTTGGTGTTAGTGATGTTAACTGTTAGTTAGTTCAACTGTTCTTATTAATTTTTCTGTTAACTATGTCAGTAATTTCCGTTAAATTGTTAGATTGTTAGTCTTGTTAAATTGATTTTCTGTTTGGATAGGGTGGAATGTAGTTGGTTAGAATTTGTATTATTGTTTATGTTCTTGCTTATGTGTTTATAATTTGGATAGAGTGTGATTTGATGCATGCATGTTTGCTGATGTAAACTGAAGTTTATGTGTTTGAATTGATGTTTAAATTATGAACTGATTGTATTTATGTTGGTTAGTACTGATGTTTATGTGTTCAGAACTGATGCTGATGTGAACATGAGAATCAGTAGGAGTTAGGCTAAAAAACTCTACAATGCCACAAAACACCTCTATGAACTATATCACTTATTGATGAATATCATTGATTCGCATAAAATTGATGCATTTTTTTCTACATATATTGGTCATGTTCATATTAAATTTCACGAGTTTAACAAACTCACCCTTTTCTGGTGCAAGTGCTCCAGCTAAACAATAGAAGAAAAGTGATCAACACAACACTTTCTCCAGGCTTTTTTCCATGTATAGTTTACCTTAGGTGATACAACTGTGTAGCTTTTGAAAATTATAGTTATTTCAGCACATTAATAATTGTACTGCAAATAACAAGTAATCACATTGGTCCTGTTAGTATAGCTCTAAAGATATTTGTTTTGTATATGTTCATGTATATGTTATGTATGCATGTAGTTTTGAATTTGTTATGTGTTGTATGTTTCAATTATTTAGATTATAAAATGATGGACAAAGAGTGGACTAAATTTCCAAGGTCTATTCAAGATTACATCAACGGTGTTAATCAATTTTTAGACTTAACCTACACTAATGGAAGACCTCAAAGAGATGAGTTTTTATGCCCTTGTGCCAATGGTAAAAATTTGTATTTGAAAACAAGAGATAATATTAAGGATCACTTAATAGCCAAAGGTTTTCTAAAAGTTTATGACGTTTGGTTTCACCATGGGGAGCAACTATAAAGGTTTATGAAAATTGGTGATGAGATGGAAGATCAAGCGGAATCACACGACGACATTCCTGGATTATTGCATGACATATATTTAGATAGGGTAGAAGGACATGGAGTTCATGAAGGTCCCAATGACAATGCTAGAAAGTTTTACAATTTGATTAAAGAGGAAGAACAAGAACTGCACCCTGGATACAAAGACTTATCTACTCTATCATTCATGATTCAACTCTACTTGTTGAAATGTTTTCACGGCTGGAGCAACACCTCATTCACTGCCCTCTTAGAATTGTTGAAAGAAGCAATGCCTGATTTAAACATTCTTGTATCATTTTACAAGACAAAAGCCATGATAAGTGGTTTAGACCTTGATTATAAAAAGATTCATGCATGCCCAAACGACTGCATGCTATTTTAGAAAGACCGTGAAAAAGAAAATTCTTGCATGATTTATAAAGCTTCATGGTGGAAAGAAAATGCTCCAACTGAAGGATGTGAGTCTGAGCAATCGAAAAATGATTATAGAGTTCCTGCAATTTTTTTGAGGCATTTTCCGTTGATTCCTAGGCTATAAAGATTGTTCATGTGTTCAAAGACAGTTGAGTCAATGAGATGGCCTGAAGAAGAGCGCACAAAGGATGGGAAATTGAGACATCCTGCTGATGGTAAAGCATGGAAGGACTTTGACGAGCTTCATCTAGATTTTGCTCGTGAGTCCTGCAATGTAAGACTTGGCTTAACGAGTGATGGTTAGTCCATTTAGGACAATGAGCTTATCTCATAGTACATGTCATGTGTTGATGATGGTATACAACGCACCACCTTGGTTGTCCATGAAACCTGAATATACAATGTTGTCATTGTTGATTCCTCGATCGAAATCTCCAGGAAATGATATTGATGTTTACCTCTAGCTAGTGATAGATGAGCTAAATAATTATGGGAATCTGGAATAAAGACATATGATTCTTCAATAAACCAAACATTTCGAATGCATGCAGCTCTTTTATGGACACCTTGTGACTACCCTGCTTAGGCTATGTTGTCAGGTTGGAGCACCAATTCGTTCTAACACCAATTCGTTCTACCTCAAACACAGTCATAAGATGTGTTATATGGACCACTGTATCTATTTACCAAGAACTAATTCTTGGAGAGATGATGTCAAATCATTTAATGGAGAACAAGAACATAGGACTGCACCATCCATGTTAAAAGGGATATAAGTCCTTGAAATCATAAAATATTTCAATAATGCACTTGATGAATATACAATGTTGTCATTGTTGATTCCTGGACCAAAATCTCCAAGAAATGATATTGATGTTTACCTCCAGCCACTGATAGAGGAGCTAAAGGAATTATGGGAATCCGACATAAAGACATACTTCCTCCGTTTCAAAATGACGGTCGTTTAAGGTTTTTGCACACAAATTAAGGAATGTAAGGATGTTGTCATAAAATATTACAATTTTACAAACTTAACCCTATTAATTTATTGAAAATAGTGTAGAGAGTAAAAAGTAAAGGGCACAGTTGGAAAAATAGTAATCATTACTACTTTAAAAAGTGAAAGTGACAGTCATTTTGAAACAAAATTTATTTGTTAAAACGATAGTCATTTTGAAATGGAGGGAGAATGATTCTTCAATAAAACAAATATTTCGAATGCGTGCAACTCTCTTGTGGACAATTAGTGACTACCCTGCTTATGCTATTTTGTCGGGTTGAAGCACCAAAGGAAAATTGGCGTGTGCATGTTGTAAATCTAACACCAATTTGTTCTACCTCAAACACAGTCATAAGACGTGTTATATGGACCAACATATCTATTTACCAATAATTAATTCTTGGAGAGATGATGTCAAATCATTTAATGGAGAAGAAGAACATAGGACTGCACCATCCATGGTAAAAGGGACAAAAATCCTTGAAATCTTAAAAGATTTCATTAATGAATTCGGGAAGACAAAAAAGAAGAAAGTTGATGGCCCGTGGAAGAATAGGTCAATTTTTTGAGTTTCCTTACTGTGCTCAAAATACATTGCGCCATAATCTAGATTTGTAATGCACATTGAAAAAAAAACGTATTTGATAATATTATTGGAACTTTTTTGGACATCCAAGGGAAGACAAAATATAATATTAAAGCCCACTAGGATTTGCAAGATTTAGGAATTAGAGAAATACTTCATCTAAGGAAGATTGGTGGAGGACGTTCAAAGTTTGCAAAAGCACGTTTCTCAATGGCTCTACACGAGAAGTCAATATTTTATGGAGTTATAAAGGCTACCAAGTTACCAAATGAGACTGCATCAAATATTTCAAAATGTGTACAAGTTGGGACAAAACATATCCGATTACAAGAGTCATGATGCACATTTCATGTTTCACTATTTGTTGCAAATTACAGTAAGAAGCACAATCCCAAGGATGTGGAAACCCCACTAATTCGTCTTGGCTCCTTTTCCCACTCTATATGTTTAAAAGTTATACAAGTGGAAGATTTAGATTACTTAGAAGAGGAGATTGCAGAGATACTTTTTCATTTGGAGATGATCTCTCCTCCAAGTTTCTTTGACATAATGGTTCTCTTGCCTATTCACATGGTAAATGAAGTTATATTGGGTGGTCCTGTTCAATTTCGACGGATGTATCCCACCGAAAGATACTTATGTAAACTTAAGAACTATGTCCACAATAGAGCTTATCCTGAAGGTTCTATTTCTGAGGGGTATTTGGATGAAGAAGCTATAACATTTTGCTCAAGGTATTTGCATATAAGTTTAGATACAAGGTTGAATAGGAAGAGTAGGAATCATGATGATAGTGATTCACTTGAAGTAGATTCAGATGATTACTTTACAACGGTGGGCCGTCCTTTAGGGGGTAGATGAACTCTTTCATCTTGATGTGAAATCAAAGGATGATGCCCATCGATATATCTTATTCAATTGCAATAAAGTTCAAATTTACATCAGGTAATACAATAACTATTTTTCCTCCTATGTATTTATCTACTAATCCTAATTTTAGATTTATGTTAACATATAAGTTGTTGACTTTTGTAATGAGCATGATCAGAGTGTTAACTCAGACACTAACAAACGGAAGTGGACCAAGGCCAAAAGTCAAAGTAAAGATTTGGTGAATGGTTTAAAACTCGTGCCTAGAAAGATGATGGGCCATTACAACTTGAAAAACTTTCTAGAGGTCCTAATTTTGTTGTAAAGAGGTATCCAGGTTACATCATTAACGGATATAGGTTCCATACTATGAAACGAGATACAAATCGCAAAACTCAAAATTCTGGTGTGACTTTAGTTTCAATAACTTCAAATTTTGCTAGCTCCAAGGATGGAAATCCTAGGACAGAACCCGTAAGTTATTATGGAGCAATTGTTGATATAATTGAGTTATACTACTATGTCAACTTCAGCTTTGTAATGCGATTCGTTTGAGGTTGATAAAGATAAATACAAACTTACTTGTGTGCATTTCAATAAGAAAATCTATCAGAATGATTCGTTTGTGCTACCTATTCAAGTTCATTAATGTTACTATGTCCAATAATCTTTTGATCCAAACAGGCATTATGCTTTACAAACAGTTCCACGAGATTTCTTTAAAATTTGTAACCCTTCAAACTTACAAGCTGAAACACCTTCTCATGGAGAAAATAGTGATGGTGATGGTGAACTAAATTGGGTTAGGGAAGACATACCTGCAACAGTAACTAAAACACCGTCTCATGCAATGGGAGAAGCTGGAAGTGATGGAGATGATTCTGATTATGATGATACTTGTTCTGGACTGCCCAAATGCTTGTCGGGCAGGTCACCCCATCTCGAGGCGCGACGATCCACCGAGATCCACCAAGACGCCAGGAGCAGATAAGTGATTTATCTCGCTGAGGACTATGCCCATTGTCCCCTTTTGCCCGATATAACGGCTAGTTACGAGCATCCTCACTCGACTGTGACCTAGTCCGCTCGAACGACTATATTCGCGGGTCCACATATCTCGGCCCAAATATAGCAACAAATGAGAATCCTCCTAACTTCACTGTATAAACCCTCATATCTTTGAGGGCAAGGTATCACTTTCTTACACTCTAAACCCTAATTTCCAGCATCCTCTTCTTTGAACATTTGCTTACTTAAGCATCGAAGTGCCTTGCAGGTACACCACCCCTCCTCAACATCAACTTGCTCGAAGGATCTTCAACCGTTCCGACAGTCTCTGATTCTGATCACTTGTTCAGATCAATACTCTATTTGATTTCATGGACTGATGTATAGAGTGTTACTTCAATATTTAGCTATTTAAATTTGCTGCATACTATCGGTTAAAATGCTACTTACAAAAGAAGATGAATGCAACACAAACGGGTGAACAAGATACGACCAATTTTCGGTTGCCTCTATATAGATCTAGTGTTTAATTGGCTAAGAAGTTTGATATAAAATGTGAGATGGTTAATAGTAAAAACCAACACACAAGAAAAGTAGGCATCCAGCCTCTATCTGTGCCTGCATCTGGGAAACTATTCAAGCTATCTAACTTTGAAACTACTGGCTAAGAAATTGAAAGTTCAAACAATGTGTTATATCCAACCAAAAAGAGGACAACGACACCGAGAAAAATAGGGGCTCAACCTTCCAGGCAGCAACCTTCCAAAAAAATAGGGGCTGAAGTTGTTGATCTAACGATCAGGCAACAACCTTCTAGAAAAACAAGGGCTAAAGTTACTGATTCAAGGACTAGGTAGCAACCTTCCAGAAAAACAAGGGTTGAAGTTGTTGATTTAAGGTCAAAACAACCTTCAAGTGCAAACCAACAACCTTCAAGTGAAATGTAGCAACCTTCTTGTATAAAGCAGCAGCCTTCAAGTGCAAACCATCAACTTAAGGAGAAACAGGTGGTGACATTGCTGATTCAAGGTCAAAGCAAAATCCTATGAAAAGGGCAGTGATGGAAGATGATGGAAATTCAAGGATAAAGCAAGAAAGTGTCTTGAAGAAGACAAAAATAATCCCAATGTGTAGATAGACTTCATTTGAAGAATTTCTCAAATAAAATGGGGAAAATGATGAAGGAGAAGATGAAGCTAAAAAATTGAGGAAGAAGAAAATATAATGGGTGAAGAAGAAAGCACTGAGCAAATTGAAAGTGAAAAAACTGAAGGTAGTAAAATTTGTTTCTGTCATGCATTACTCTTAATTATTCTTATATCCCATTTTAATAGTTTATCTAACATAGGGACAAGTAAGAAAAAGACATGTGGACCAACACAATGTTTGGAAATCCATGCTAGAAAGAGTGAGGATCGTGAAGAGGTGGTGTTACACAATCATGGAGAGCCTATTGGACCCAATGATTGAACCGTGTCAGATTTGAGTTGTTTCCTTGGCACTGTCGCGAGGAATTCAGATTTGTGTCCCTTAGTTTATACTAACTTCAAAGCTTTGAAGAATGCTAACAAAGACCTTATATAGGAATTTGTTACTGTATGATCAAAAGAAGTTTTTTCCCCTCATTTTGTTACTTGTGTCCCTTAAATTTGTTACTTGTATCTAATTTCCTTCTTTGTTGTAGGATAAATTCATTATCTTTGAAAATGGAACTAAAGCAGTTTTCTCTCGCATAAATGATGCTTGGTGGCGTTACAAGAAATATATAAAAAATAGTTGCTTTTTAAAGTACACTACTATGAGTGAAATATTGAAGCATCGTCCCTAGACCGTACCAGTAACTCATTTCAAGCAATTGGTAGCCTATTGGAAAAATAGTAAAATCCAAGTAAGATAATTTTATAATTTATTTACAACTTTCATAGTTTATTGTCTAACATTTGTTGTTCCATAATGTAGACAATTATAAAAGTAAATGATGTGAATAGAGCTAAGCAAAAGTTCATGCATCGTATGAGACCAACAAACTTTGCAAGGATTCGTGCAAAATTGGTAGGGTGTTTAAACATTCTTCAATTTATAATTCTTTGTTTGTTGAGTGATTCATAATTGTCTGTGTTTAATATCAACCAATGTAGCGTGCAAAGAAAGAGGACGAAAAGGAAGTTAGCCAAGCAAAGATGTTCATTAAGACTCGACAAAGTAGAAAAGGAAAACAAGTGGATGAGGAAACACAAACTACAATCGTAAGCTTTTTGGATATAATCTATCAAATACACATAGCATTCATCCTAGGCTTTAATAAATTATATTTATTTACAGTACTGAATTTGTCTTTTGATCTTGTACAAGCTGTTGAATTTGTCTTTTGGTCTTGTATACGCTGTTATTGAAGTTTGTGTTTCTTTGTTTGATGTAAGACATTCAAATGAAACTATGAATTATTGGTTCCAATCTTGTGGTTTTAAGTTGTGAATATTTTTTAATTAGGATAAGCTTCAATATTCAGTTCAGAACTCAACTGAATCTGAGACATTTAAGTCATTGTTTGGGAAATAAAAATCTGGTCGAGTTCGTTGCTATGGAAGAGCAACGACATCAACCATGCTTAAAAGAAATGAAGAAATTTTGGTTATTAAAAAGAAGCATAGTGATGAAGTGGGTGGCATGAAGAGGGAGATGGATGGTATGAAGGCACTTTTTAAGACCCTGATGAAGCAACAAAATCCACACATGAGTGAGGAAGAGATCTCTAATATGATGGCAATTGCTTTGGGTAGTTCTAATAGTACTACTGCTGCTCTTGCTGCTCCACATTCGTCTGCATCAACTCATATTCCTCACTGTGAAGAGGTATACTCTCAACTACTGCTTGTTCTCTATTTGTCTCTTTTTTCCTACAAATGATATATGATTTCAAAATGCATTAAAATATCCTAAAACACATTAAATTTCTAAAATTGCTTATATTAATTTATGTATCATGTGATTCTTTGCAGAATGGAGATGAAGAAGCGTGTCATCAAGATATGGAAGAATAAGAAGGAGATGATCTAGAAGAATATTATGATGCATGAGTTTAACTAATAGTAGTTGTGTTTTATATTATCTATCTCTTAGAAGAAGTGTTTTGAATTTGGGATGACTTTCTCTCGAGAGAAGCTTGGTTTTGTTTAAGAATGATAGTATCAAAACTTATCTATATTTTTGCGACTTATTAGTCGGTAGCGTATCCTGATGTAGACTTCCTTATATTTCTTAATGAATATTTTGACGTTGGCGCTTAATATTTTCTTGTATAGTTAGATTTTATTTTTTTAATCAATATCTTCAAAAATGAGTATTCTTGTTGGAAGACATTTTATATTGATCTAAAATGTTTCTTTATTCCATGGCATGAAGAACAACATGGTCACAACTATGCGACACAAAAAACAGTGGCCTACTTAAATGGTGTAAAACAATGAGCATAATGTAGCCACGATTTTAATTAGTGACCATAAATTAAAATCCTATACATTAAATAATAACCGTGGCTACATTCGACCACGGTTAATAACCGAGGTGCAAGATAAACCACGACCTTAACCTATATACCTAAATCGTGACCTATTCAAGCCATTGATGTATATAAAATGTGTCCCAAACACGAAAACCATGGCGTATATTTTAGGCCACGACTGCATATCTCACAATCGCTTATTCGTGACCAAACTGTGGCTAAAGCTTACAACCACGATTATTTTGCATATAACCCTGTTTTTTGGCTGTGGTGGATGATATATTTTTTTTTGTAGTGCGTGAGTCAAGTTTTAAGTTGGGTGGATGAGTCTTAATCCCAAAAGTAGGGTGGTGTAAGTGTTAAGGATCTGAGACAAGTTAGTTTGACATTGTTTAGTAAGTGGAGATGGAGGATCAACCCTCGTTGTGAAGGGTTATCATTTTTGAGAGGTCTGATTCCTCGGTGGTTAAGTTTCATCTAGGAGGGATGGAAGAGAGTCTTAGGAGGATTTCTCATTGATGGATATATGTTTCTTTTCTTAGCTCCAAGATTACAGAGTCTTGGGATTGACTCACCTCTTTGATATGTAAGATGGTTAGAAATAGGTTACAAAATCGACCTTAGCATGATGTGTGGCCTGTGACGGATCGATGATGTGAGTCTTTTGAGACGATCTTTCATATATCTGAATAACAGTCTCATGAGGTAGGGAAGATGAGTGCTTGAACGGGAGAATTACAAGTTTGAGAATTTAGGTGGAGTCGTAGGCTACTTGTTTGACTTCACACGTAAAAGGATAGGGATGAATTGTGTAGGTTGAAAAAGGTTGTTTTTAAAAAATTTTGAGAAATAAAAAATATAGTTTTAAAACATTTTCAAATGCTTTTTTTTATAAATCATCTATCTCATTATATTAATGAAGATAACCAACAACACATAATGGATCCAAACCAGATCCTTACAAATTACTATACCAGTTTCAATCCTCTAATGCTATTCTATTATTAATAAAAAACGTAATTCTATTTTTCACAGCTTCTTTCAGCTTCTTCAAAAGGACTTCCAGTCTCTCAACTTTGTGGTTCCACAAAGCTTCATTTCTACTCCTCCGTATGAGGTACACCAGACCTGCAATTATAGCAGACATAACTTCTTTTTTGAATATACTAATCTTTGCTCTATTGATCCATCTTGTGATGCTAGTGAAATTTCCACTTTGTAACTTCCAGTTCAACCAAGTTTTCACTTGGTCCAAGCAATTCACACTATACACACAGTCAAAAAAGATGTGATCTCTGGTTTCTTCCTGCAAACCACACAATAGACAGCCAGTTACCGTCACGATCCCCTTTTTTAGCCTATCTTTTGTCTTTAATCTGTCCTGACTAGCCAACCAGTAGCAAAAACTATTCTTAGGGACATTGTATCTATTCCAAACAATACTATTCTGAAATCCCATACCTCCTTTGCTTCTAGGCTTACATAAATCCTCCCACGAAACGCTGTCTGGTCCGTTCATATCAGCTTTCCCAGTCCACAAGTATGCTATGCAAATAGCCATGATAGCTTTATAAACTTTCTTAGGGATGATTAACATATGGCTCCAGTACGTATGGATGGTAAGAAGCACTGAATTAACAAGGGTGGTGGGGTCTGCAAATGAAAGGTTTCTAGAACTCCAACTATTGATCTGGTTAATCAGCTTCTCCGTAAGGATCTGGCAGTTTTCAAATGCTTATAAGCAGAAAATAAAGTGTAAAATTTAAAAGAGTTTAGGGAAAGAAATGAGTACCACGATGTACAAAGGTTCTGTCAAACAAAAAAAGACATATTCCTCTTCCTAAATAATATTAATTGTAATGAGGCATACTCCAAAATTTTCATAAAAAACATATGCGTTATCGCAGTATCCGTGCCCGTCTTACCACTGGTTTAAATAAAAGAAACAAGCATTGAGATCTTATAAATTTCAATCTAATAATGACAAAATAATTAATCTGCAGCTGTAGAATGAAAACAAAAATGAAGTACATTATCCTTTATGTTTCTAAAGAAAAAAGCATGATTGCATATACAACAAAAAATTATAGGATTACATTCCCTCAAACAACACTAAATAATACAAAAATAAATAATCTATTTTGCACACATCACTGTCATCATCATTCATCAATAAACTGATATTTGCAAACTATTTGAACACCTTTTAGTAGTCTTCAAATACATCAATAAACTGATATTTGCAAACTATTTGAACACCTTTTAGTAGTCTTCAAATACCTCGCACGAGCATATCGAATTTCTGTAAGACCATCATCTGCACTACAAATATGAATATTAATCTGCTCCAACACTTAATAATTGTATGTAGTCCATATATAGACTATATACATTAATAATTGTCAAATGTACTAAAAAAGTCAAATTTGCTTATAAATCGTTACGGAGGGAGTATTACATATGCATAAAATGTAAAGTATATTTGACTCACCTCAAATATAACTCCTCATCCTATGTTCATTGTGAGTTTTTCGATTAAAGGACAACTGTTGAGTAAGAATTCCAATCCACCTAACTCATTAGGATGCATTTGAGTGTTCAGAATGAAATGTTTTACATTCAAATCTCCTTGTATTCACACCGGTTCGTCTCCAGATGGAATAGCCTAAATGCAAGACAAAAAATCAAAATGTTTTAGAAGTAACCATAGTTAAAAATAGGGTTAATACCTATTTTCACCCCTGACATATGGGGTGTATTTGAAAAACCCCCCTGCCAAAAAAAAAGTTCCAAAAGTTACCTTGACAAATTTTAAAAGTTTCATTTTTTACCTTGAGGAGGCCACATCACCAAAAAGGCTGATGTGGATTAGTTTTTTGTTAAATTTGTATTTTTTTGTTATTCCACGTCACATAATTCCCATTGAAATGACCAGAATGCCCTTTCTTAAAATCCAAAATTATTTTGCAAGTCCATGTTTCATTTCAGCCAAAGCTATTGACAGAGGATTCGTGGTGTTATCGTGTCAAGAAAAGACGGACGAAGGGCAGTGAGTTAGGAAGATTGTTGTGAAAGAGTGAGTGGATTTCGGATGGTGGGTGTTGCGACGAAACATCGAAGAACAGAAGCCCTAATTTCCATCAACGAGCGTATCGGTCCAACGGAATCACACTTTCGTAATATCTTGAAGGATAGAAAGCATCATGGATAACTTCAAATCCATCAACGGACAACACAACGTCGACATAAGACGAACCACGCTTTAATCCGACCACCGACGGAGGAAACAAACCCTAGCGACGGCCACGAACCAACGTAAACATCAAGGGAATCGACGTAAGGGAGAAGAAGTCTGATTACGAACCTTCACCGTGAGGGAGAACGATAGGTCGAGAATCGGTTTCGGATTGGTTCGGATTCTGATGTGGTTGATTCGGATTCGGACGAGGTCAGTTTGTGAGGGGGGTTTCAGCGGAAACAGAAGCGGCGGCTTGGGTTATTGAGATAGGAAGAGGGAACATATGTTACAGTAGGAATAACGGAGGCAGGGACGATGAAGGTGATATGGATGGAAAGATGATAAGGGTGTGTATCGGTGAAGGAGCAGAGGTTTAGGTGGTGAGAAGATGAAGTGGTTGAGGACAATGAAGATGGATAATGGGTATTCAATTTGGTTGAATAAGGGTAATTTGGGATTTTAGCTAAGGGCATTCTGGTCATTTTAATTGGAATTGTGTGACGTGGCAAAACAAAAACTTATAAATGTAACAAAAACATAAGCCACATCAGCCTTTTAGGTGATGTGGCATCCTAAAGGTAAAAAATGAAACTTTTAAAATTTGTCAAGGTAACAATTAGAACTTTTTTTTTGGCAGGGGGGTTTTTCAAATACACCCCATATGTCAGGGGTGAAAATAGGTATTAACCCTTAAAAATATCATAATCATTAACAAGAAATGAATATAATAGTACCTGGAGTAGATAACTGTAAACTTTTAGAATCTTAGCTTCAGAAAAATCTAGCAGAATTTGGCATAAATCATTGCCACATTCATTGAATCTTGATTCTAGGGAAAAATCAATTTCAACCTCTTCTATCTCTCTTGCTTTTATATCCGAAGTAAATATACTTTTAGAATACTTAAATATTTAACTATTGGTGCATTAAATGATAAATAATCCGATTCTATTTCGCATTTATTTACCACCAATTTTGTTAAACAAATTGGTTCATAACCCAAATAAAAGTGTTCCAAATCCCAACACTTTTCAAGGCTTAAACTCCAGCTAACAATGGTAGTATTATATGCTGAGTAGAGCAGCATATTACTTACCTATGGATATGCATGATAAATACGTAATGATGAAATCTACCTCCAATATGTATTTTGACTATTAACACTAAAATCTCTTTACATTATATCAATTATTTTCAGTTATATAATGTTAGAATGTATAATTTCTATTTAGTCGAATTAGTTTTTTGTGCTAGTCGAACTAGCTATTGGGTGTGAGTTGGTCGAACTAGACAGAATTTCGAACTGCATAGTTTTATAGTGTTGCAGTGTGTCGAAATCTTTTGGACCCTGATTGTTTTGAGCTTTAGTTTAGTTTCTCTTTGGGCCTACGAAATGTGTTTATATAAAGAACATTTCTTTGTAATAAAACTAACAATCAATAACAATTTTCATACAGGTTTAGATAATCATTCTCTTTCAATTCCATTGTTCTTCTTCTTCTTCTTCACAAAACTATCTTTCTTGAAAACCCTTTGTTCCAACAAATTGGTATCAAGGAGCCTGGTTGCGATTCAGAGAGAATCTAATGGCAAACGGAACAACAACGTCGACACAAATTTAAGCGAATCTTCCAGTTTTCAAAGGGGAAAACTATCAATGGTGGGTTGCATAGATTAAGGTCATTTTCAGATTTCAAGATGTTGTTGAAATCTTGAATGATAGTGTATCGGAGTTGGAAGCAAACGCGACGGATGCCCAAAAAGTTGCGCACATAGATCAGAGGAAGAAAGATTGTAAATCATTATTCTTGATTCATCAGTGTGTAGACTCTGATGTATTCGAGAAGATAATTGAAAAAGAATCAGCGAAAGATGCGTGGGACAAGTTGAAGAATTTGTATGGCGGAGGCGAGAAATTGAAAAAGGTGAAGTTGTAGACGCTGAGAAAGCAATACGAGATAATGCACAAGAAAGATGATGAATCAATCTCTGCATAATTCTCAAGGATTGTGACGCTGACAAACCAAATGAAAGCATGTGGAGAAACGATCACTGATTTGCAGAAAATAGAAAAGGTATTGAGATCTCTAACTGCAGATTTTGACTATATTGTAGTGACAATTGAAGAGGCCAAGACTCTATCTGAGATGAAGTTAGAAGAACTTCAAGTTTCACTGGAGGCTCATGAGATGAGATTGAAGCATAGAAACTCAGAAAGAGAAAGGGTGGCTGAGCAAGCATTGCAATCAAGATTCAGCAAGAAACCAGAGAATTCGAAGCAGCGAAAGCATCTTGCAGGTGATGAGAAGTCAAGCAAGAATTCTGATTCAACCAAGAAAGGTGTGGGCAACAAATACTCTGGGAGGAAAGTCGACAAGAAAGAGGTGCAATGTTACAATTGTCAAGGTTTTGGTCACTATGCTCGAGACTGTCGAAGAAAGAAATCAGCAAGAGCGAAAGAAAATGATGAAGCTCAATATGCACGTGCAGGAGACAGTGACTCAGATGATGTGTTGATGATGGTAAAATCTCATTCGAACACTGAGAAAACCAACAAGTGGTATCTAGATTCAGCATGTAGCAACCATATGACTGAAAATAAAGATTGGTTATCCAAGTTAGATGAGTCAGTGAAAAAAGTGATTAAGTTTGCTGATGGAAGACACATTAATTCTGGAGGCAAATTAGATATCTCGATTTCCAGAGAGGGTGGTGGAAAAGCTACTATCACTGAGGTATTGTATGTACCCTCTATGACAAGTAATTTGATAAGTGTAGGTCAATTACTTGCAAAAGGCTTCAAAATGAAGCTTGAAAGGAATCAAATGAAAGTCTATAGGGATTATGGGAGGTGTTATACCCCAAATTTTCCCCCTCCTATTTTTTCAAGTCAATCCACGTCTCCATACTCAAGAATTTCTCAAGGGTGACCAGATGAGCCCTCTCATAAGCAATCAATCCCCAAACTAGGATTTTGATTCTCTTAAGTCAAAGATTGTTTCCATTACCTTAAGTTATCATCATATCTCCTAATATGTCTCAAGGGATCACCATGTCAATTTTTAAGCCTCACAACTCAAGTTGGCTCAGTCAATTGCTCAATGGTTGAAAATCAGTTGTATTGGACAAAAAGTCAATTGTGGTCAACACACAGTCAAACTCCATCATTTTTGGTAAACATCAAGATTACATTCATCATTTGATCAAGGGTTGATCTTGATTCATCAAGAAAATTCAAGATTTGATCAAAAGTCAAAGTTTCTAAATTAGGGTTTCTTGACAAAAAGTCAATAGAAGTTTGACCAGGCATAACTTTCATATACTTTATTAGAAATTTTCCACTGAAGCTCAACTTTAAGAGAATTCAATTCTCTACAACTTTGTGTCTCACAAGCTTTGGCCAAAAATGCTTCATTTGAGAGTTATAGATCACGACATTATAGGTCCTTCTAAAAGTCAACAAAAAGTCATCTTTTTCAAAAGAAGTGTACATGAACATGGAAGCTTAAATGAAGATGAAACTAAAAGGAGTGTTTAGAGGACATCTTGAAATTTCTAAAAAGTCCAAGAACACTTCAAAATGTTGAAAATTGAGCAAAATGCAACTTGTGCAAGTTTGGGAAATTTGAAGAAGTGCATGAAGAGAAATAACAAACAAATTCATTTTTTTTCAAATGGACCAAGGTTTTTATGATTCAAACTTATTTCTAACATGCCCCATAATCTCTAAGCTCACTTGCACGCCCTTACTTCATTTATTTAATTTATTTTTGAATTAAAACATTAAAATTCAATTTAAATTAAATAAAGTGCAAAAATACAAGCAAGGCGTGCTGGGATTATGTTTTGATTGTCTTGGAGGCCAAAGCAGTCCATTATAAGTTGGAAAAACGCATAGAGCTTGATTAAGGCAAGATTGAGCCAAATATGGAAGATTTGGATAAGAAAATTCAATCAAATATTTTGCATTGAAGAGGATATATTTTCTTCTCAATATTTGACATAATCCCGTGCCCTATATATACACAACACCTTCAGACATCAAGGACACAAAATTCTGCAACCAAAAAGCTAGGTTTTGTCTCAAAATTTTCAAGAAAGTTGCATCCAGTAGTAGGAAATTCTAAGCACTCATATGTGTTCCTGAGGTATTGTAGGGTAAGAATGGATCATTATCCATGGTTAAAACACGCTGAATCATGCCATACATGAACCTCTGTTTGCATATATTTCATGAATTCATATTCTTCTTTTTATTGTGTTTTGATTGGAACTAACCATGCTAATCGTTTCCTGAGGTTCATTAGAACAAATTAGAGCCATCGTTTGCAAGCTTTGATGGCTGAAACACAAAACGCCATGTTTAGGGCATAGCGACTGAGAAGCTTCGTATCCTAATTTCCAGGTCGATTCAGGCCATAAGAACACTACCATCATGCTCGTAGGGATCAATATAATCGATCCGGGCTTTTAGTTTGTTTCAATTGATGAATCTTTGCAGGTTTTAAAAAAATCACCCCGCCAGAGAAGATGATCGGAGGTAGATTTCCGGCGAGGTCTATGGCGTTGAACGTTTGACCCTCTGCGTGACAATTCTCCATCACCTGATTGGTCCATTCAAATGGCCATGGACCCCATCGGCGCGCGTTTTGATTCAAACAGATTTCTGGGAATTAATTTCCCTTATATATTTATCTTTGTGGCATTATTAGTGGATGTATTACCGCCCCAGCGGTCAAGAGCACACACTTAGTCCTTATCTCTCCCATGGCATGAGTTTGATCCCTTCCTTTTGCCAAATTTTCTAACATTTTCTGATTTCCACGGGTTTTCGCATATATATTTCTGGAGGCGTGCATATATCACCATTGGCAGATGGTGTAGTGGTATAATTTTAAACATGCAACCACAGGGTCACGAGTTCAATACCCTGGAGTGCCATCTCTATTTTTTACCACTTTACTCCTCAATTTTTCTTAACATTTTTTTATTTCTTTTATTTTTCTAACTAATTTAATTTCTTTCCTAAACTAATTAAAACATTTTCAAAAACTTCAAAAATAATTTAATTTCAGAATTAGGTTAATTAAACATTTAATTAATTTTTGACATAAAAAAATTATTTTTCTTATAATTTAAATTATTTTTTCATAACTAATTGTTAATTAACTTAGAATTAGGTTTTATTAACTAAAATCGATTTCAAAAATATCAAAAAATATTTTTCTTTTACAATTAGGGTTTAGATGTTTTTTCCTATCATTAGCCATTTTTTCTATTATTTACTATTCCACACTTTAAATTCTAGAAATTGTTGTATAGGTCACAAAGTTTTTTGTAATAGCGTAGATTTATTTTTCTGTCTTTACTTTCTGTACCTCATATTATGTATCTGCCCCAAAGCCATATAATAGCGTAAGACATTTACTTTCCACACTTTATTTTTCTGCAAATATTAAACTGCTTAGATGTATGCTAACTAGGGTTTGTATGGCAAGATTAAAAACAGTCTTAGAATAACCCTAACTCAAAGATAAATATCTGGATTGAACACACTCTTTGCACCCACTCACACCCTCTAGGGTATCCTTTCTTGTTGCCTTCGGATAAACAATGGTCATGTCACTCGAACGTAAGGATACCATTCGCAAAATTTGCCTACGAATAAAATTATCACAAAGATCATAGTCCCTCGAGGATCCTCGACGTTGCCTACGAATATATGATCTCGTCCCTCGGTTGTTGCCTAAGAATAAGTGATGATCGTCTCTCCGAAGTGCTAAAGGTATCCTTACATGTTGCCTTCAATGACTATACGATGACCCTACGATTGTCCCTTCACATCCAACGGATAGGGTTACCTACCAACTAATAGTATGGATAGTGCTGTCCTAAAGGAGAAGGAAAATAACAAGAACGACCATTTCTGAGTAGGTAATGAGACTCTGATTGCTTGCTTAATCCAAATATAAAAAAATACTTTTCACACCTCACATTCTTTTCAAAAATACTTTCAAAACACTTTGTATATATTCCAGCGAGAATCATTACAAAGTTAAACATTTTCCAAGCAAAATATTTCCAAACACTTCGTATACATTCCAACACTACAAGAAATTTTCCATTTACCAACGGCTAAAATCCGTTGGTAAAACTCCAAAAACCGTTGGTAAAAGTCAAAATACCTATACCAACGGACGTATGCTTCCGTCAAGTATAATAGCCTATACCAACGGAAATATTCCGTCCCTATAACTGATACCAACGAAAATTTTGAACATTGATAAAAATTCCAGGGCTATAGCAACCGCTAATTTTATTATTTAATATGTTTACCAATATTAGATATAACACATTGTATATGTGTATGTAGCTTAAAACTGTATTTTGTATTCAGTTAGTTTAGTTCCTTTAGATAGCAGTGTGACGTGTTATGTATGCACATATAAATATTGTGCCTCTCTCTCTTGTAATTGTATTGTCTTTACACTTCTCAATAAAAAGATAAAGAATGTGCAGAGCACATTTCAGATTCAATATGGTATCACGCGCCTAGATCTTTTCTTCGCGCTTTCCGCTCACCTTCTTCTCTGAGTTTCTGAGAAACTCGCATCGTGCTTCTTCTTCAAGACGATTCAACCATGGCTGACGAAGATCCAAACTCCCAACATCTTCACTCTTCTTCTCAGTTCGCGAGCGCCATGAGCAACAGTGCGTTCGGACCAAAGCTCTCCATCAAGCTTCAAGAAACCAACTTTCTGCTTTGGAATCAGCAGGTTGAGGGAGTGATTCTTTCACACAAACTCCACAAGTTTGTGGTGAAACCGCAGATCCCACCAATGTTCAAGACTGATGAGGATCGCATCACCAACACTGTGTCTGCAGAGTATGAATCTTGGATCGTTCAAGACCAATCTTTGTTCACATGGCTTCTATCGACAATCTCTGAAGCTGTGCTGCCTAGGGTTCTATCTTGCAAACATTCGTATCAGATTTGGGATCAGATTCACAAGCATTTCAATGCCCTCATGAGAGCTAGGGTTCATCAGCTACGTGCAGAGCTAAAGATTACCAAGAAAGCGAACAGATCCATTTCTGAATATGTTCTGCGAATCCGTGCTATCGCAGATTCACTTCTCGCCATTGGAGATCCCATTACTGAACGAGATCAAATTGATGCAATCTTGCAGGGTTTGCCAGAAGAGTATAATCCCTTTGTTATGATGGTGTATGGCAAGATCGACCCTCCTACACTATATGATGTTGAAGCACTTCTCTATGTGCAAGAAGCACAGCTTGACAAGTATCGTCAAGAACTCTCTCTTACAACTGCTACAGCCAATGTAGCACACACTAATGAAAATCAAACTATCAAGAACACCAGAGTGAATCCTCAAGCTACCAGAGGTCGAGGAAGCACCTTCAGAGGCAGAGGACGAGGCAGAGCCAGAGGCTCCTACACTTCAGGAAATCGTCCAACTTGTCAACTATGTGGAAAGTATGGACATGCTGTAGCTGAGTGTTGGCATAGATATGATGAAAATTTCGAACCAGCTCCAGTCAAATCTCATGGTATTGTTTAGGGACAACAGGCAAATGATGAGCAGAAAACTCAAGGCACATCTGCAACTCAAGCTTCAGCTTTCCTGGCGCATCAAGATGATCTGACCATCCCTGCAAACCTTGAATCCCAAGCCTGGTTTGCAGACTCAGGTGCCTCTCACCACATTACCTCTCATAACTCTTACTTTCATAGCCATAGCCCCTACATAGGTTCTAATGAAGTCCTAATAGGAAATGGTCAAGGCCTACCCATTAAATCCATAGGCTCAGCAAAGATTCAATCCAATACTTTACCTAATACTGTGTTTTCTTTAAATAACATGTTACATGTACCTAACATATCCCGTAATCTTATCTCAGTGTCTAAATTTGCCAAGGATAACAGTGTAGTTTTTGAGTTCCATGCTGACCAATGCTATGTGAAATCTCAGGGATCTAGACAAGTGCTCCTACAGGGCTCACTTGATCCTAGTGGACTGTATTGCTTTCACAATCCCGGTCCACCCTCCTTACAACCTACATCAACTCTGCTAGTGTTCAAGCCAATAAATCTCATAGCAAGTCTCAAGACACAGGTTCCAATAAATTTTCCTTGTGGCACTCTAGACTAGGACATGCTAATTCTGTTGCTGTTAAAAGTGTTCTCAAACTTTGTAACATTTCATTAAGCAATAAAGATTCTATTGATTTCTGCAATTCTTGTTGTATAGGGAAGTCTCATAGAATTTATGCTCCTTGACACAAACTGCCTATACCAAACCTTTTGAGCTCATACATGATTTATGGGGACCATCCCTAATCCTTCAAGTGAAGGATATTTCTACTATATTGCCTTTGTAGATACTTACACTAAATACACTTGGATATATTTCCTAAAACAAAAATCTGAAGCCCTCTGTGTCTTTAAACAGTTTATCACTTATGTCCAAACTCAATTCAACACCAAAATTAAAGTCGCTCAAGATTTTGTGGGAGAATTTCGCCCATTTACCAAATATCTCAATGAGTTAGGAATGATACATAGGCTCACTTGTCCTTACACTTCCCATCAAAATGGGACAGTTGAGAGAAAACATAGGACTATTGTTGAAATGGGCCTCACACTACTAGCACATGCTAATCTGCCTATCAAATATTGGGATCATAGCTTCTCTACCTCTGTGTACCTAATAAATAGACTTCCCACATCCACATATCCTGAGTTCACATCTCCATACCACTCACTATACAGAAAACTACCTGACTATACCAGTCTCAAAACCTTCGGCTGTTCCTGTTTTCCACACATCAGACCTTATAACAAAAAAACGCAACTTAGGATGAATGTGTGTACCTAGGTATCTCCCCTCACCACAAAGGTTTTAAGTGTCTAAGTAAGGAAGGAAAAATTTATGTGTCAAAAGATGTGGTTTTTAATGAAACTCACTTTCCTTTCACTGCCTTTAAGGAGTGCTGAGAGCAGTACAACTGGGCCTCTAAGTCCATACCTCTCTCATCACTGGACCGTGACATCACATAAACCAAAGTATTTTGCCAACTGAGGTACCTACTACACCCACAGCTGTTACAGGACACAGTTCTGCTATGCCAGCTCAGACTAATCAGTCTATACATCATGCTCAGAGTCCCCCCAGTACCCAACAACTAACTCCATTGTCCATGTGGTCTATAGACATCTCTGTTCATAATGAGTCTGAAGGTACTCCTTCCTCTCTACAACATGAGTCCACAAATCTTCCACCCCCTTTGTCAAATATCTCACCTAACACTCAATCAAACTTCAACATCCCTAACTCCTCATCTATATCTGTTCCTCATACACAAACAGATACATCTCTGTCAGCCTCCTTTGATGACCAACAACCTCCCACCAATTTGGTGGTTAACCAATATGCCATGCTTACCAGAGGTAAAACAGGCAATGCTAAACCTAAAGCCTATCTTGCTTTCACTGAACCTCTACAGTCAAGCAGGCTCTAGCCAACCAAAATGGCTTGAAGCCATGAGACAAGAATATGAGGCTCTTGTGGCCAACAACACATGGACACTTACTACCTTACCACCTCACAGAAAGTTCATAGGGTGTAGGTGGGTATTCAAAATCAAAGAAAATTCTGATGGAAGTCTCAATAAGTACAAAGCCCGACTTGTAGCCAAAGGCTTTCATCAACAGTATGAATTTGACTTCCATGAGACTTTCTCCCCAGTAGTTAAGCCAGCCACAATCAAAGTCATTATCACTCTGGCTCTGACCTACAAATGGGAGATCAAACAAATAGATATAAACAATGCCTTTCTAAATGGATCACTCCATGAAGAAGTCTATATGCAGCAGCCACCAGGTTTTGAACACTCCAATAAAGCTCTTGTATGCAAACTAAATAAAGCTTTATATGGCCTCAAACAAGCTCCAAGGTCCTGGTATGAAAAACTAAATCAAGCTCTCTTCCATTTTGGCTTTACAGCCAGTAAGTGTGACCATTCTTTATTTACCTACAGTCATCAAGGAATTGTTTTATATGCTTTAGTGTATGTTGATGATATACTAATCACAGGCTCTTCCTCTACACTTATTCATCAATTGATTACTAAGCTACATCAACAATTTACTCTAAAACAGTTAGGCAAACCTGAGTACTTCCTTGGATTAGAAGTGAAGTATCAGTCCAATGGATCCCTTGTTCTGACACAGACAAAATATATCAAAGATCTTCTGTCACGGGTAAATATGGAAGAAGCTAATGGTGTTCACTCTCCTATGTTGAGTCACTGCAAACCCAGGTATGGCATGATGTCATGCAAGATCCTACACTATACAGGTCTGTAGTGGGTGCTCTTCAGTATGTCACATTGACCAGACCAGAAATTTCCTTCAGTGTTAACAAAGTCTGCCAATTCATGGCCAGTCCCCTTGATAGTCATTGGTGTCTTGTTAAGAGGATACTCAGATATCTCAGTGGTACTTCAACATTTGGTCTGCTCCTATCTCCCACCAATCCAAGCCAAGCTTTATCTTTGAGAGCATATAGTGACTCTGACTGTGCCAATGATCCTGATGATAGGAGGTCCACCTCTGGCACGTGCATATTCATAGGACCTAATCTAATCTCTTGGAGCTCCAAAAAACAGTCCCTGGTAGCAAAGTCCAGTCCTGAGGCTGAATATAGGGCTCTTGCACATACCACTTCTGAACTTTTGTGGTTAGAGTCTTTGTGAATTAAAGGTTCCATACATGTCACCTACTCTACTTTGTGATAATTTGAGTCTGTACTCCTTTCCCATAATCCCATTCTCCATGCTAGAACAAAACATGTGGAGCTTGATATACACTTTGTAAGAGAAAGAGTAATGTCCAACAAACTGAAAATACAACATGTACCGGCCACTGCACAAATCGCAGATGTTATGACAAAGCCACTGTCCACTGCTTCTTTTCAGGATCTCAGGAACAAGCTCAAAGTTGTGCAAGTCTCACCACTATGATCTTGTGGGGGAGTATTAGATATAACACATTGTATATGTGTATGTAGCTTAAAACTGTATTTTGTATTCAGTTAGTTTAGTTCCTTTAGATAGCAGTGTGACGTGTTATGTATGCACATATAAATATTGTGCCTCTCTCTCTTGTAATTGTATTGTCTTTACACTTCTCAATAAAAAGATAAAGAATGTGCAGAGCACATTTCAGATTCAATAACCAATAATATATTTCCGTTGGTATAGAAAAATTTAATCGTTGGTATATGTCCCTTTTTTTAAATATTTTTTTTGTAATTAATTTTTTTTAAACAAATATTTTTTTTATAATTAATTTTTTTTAATAATCAAATTTTAGCTATACTTTCTACATGCTTTACACACAATTTAAAGGAACTTCAAAGAAAATTTCAATTATATTCTAAAATAACAACCACCAAAATAGAAGCTACCACACAAAAAAATCAAAAAACATATCTAAGATAAAAAAAATATTTCTAATTTTCCTATCTTCCATCTTCATCAGTGCATATATTTTGAGAATTTGTCTGGTTTTGGGCACTAGAAGCATCTGTAGCCTATTGAAAATAAAATAAAATAAATTACAAACTCTACTTTATAAATATTTTCATAATATTCGAAATATGAACTCAAAGAGTAAAATATAATATACCTGTCTTGCAGCTTGTAAAATAACATTCAAATCTTCTTGGGATAATCGATTTTGTATCACTGACATCATATTTGCCATAAAGACATTTGTCATTTCTTGACTTTCTCGCATTTTCTTAAGTTCATCCCTCAACTCTTGATTTTCAGACAAAGAAGCTTTTGACTTTTTAGGCTTGGGAATATTACCTAAACAACGCACACGTCCTCTATTTTCAGGTCCTTTTACTTGGGAATAAATGTCATCCTTCCAAGGCATATGATTTTGTGTCTTTTGGACCGAATGAGAAGTTTCAGCCTCATTACTATGTTTATTTAATTCTTCCTGAAATAGTATAATAGATGTGATAAGACAAAATGTAACATGGAAATTGTAGCCAAAAAAAATGTAACATGGAAATAACTTTATATTAAAAGATAAAGGAACGTGTGTTTTAATGAGATAATTCACACCATCCTAATTAAATATGATATAATTTAATAATTTGAGTATTTGATATTAAACGAAATATATTGCACATGTCTATTTGTAGTTAGGAAAGTAAATTCTTCGACAAATAGAGAAGTTCTTTTTAGATTTTAATGTTGACTATGATAATTGTTCATATAGAGTCTAACATATTTTGATGTAGAATATCTTTCATTTATAGATAATAAAAATTTAAAATTTTTTAAAATGATGGGGAAAAAAAAGAAAATATAAAAATAAATTATCATCATTATTGATTTCTATTTATTTCACATTTTAAAATTAAATTGCACTGTCTTATTTATTATTTCTATACTTCTAACATATATTTTTTGTTTAAAATTATTCTCTCTCTTTTTATCCTTTTTATCTTATCATCTCAGATATAGCACATTTATATTAAATACAATCAAAATTTCTATAATCTAATACGATTTTAACAAAATCGATCAATACCCCGCGCATTGTGCGAGTCTTATTCTAATTAGACATTAAATCCAATACCATCTTTAAATGATAGTATTATTTATTGTAAAATATATGATGAAGAAGTACCATCTCATTTATTTATTTTTTAAATTAAAGTGTTCTAAAATTATTTTAAAGAAACTAAGTAAATAAATGTATCAAAATATATTTTCTTTCATTTTTTATAATTAAAAATTATTGTTATATAAAAAAATATAGAGATGAAGTATATAGACTCGGTAAGAATGTGACATTCTTTAATATAATTTTAATTTAGTTAAGAGTAATTTAATTCTGAAAAATTTGGAATATCTACTTTAACATTAAAAGTGTTTTTTACAGTTTTGTTGCTATGACTTCAAAGAAAATAAAAATTATTTCAAAGTGTATGGATCCGAGCATCTCTTTTATTTTTGAAATTTTAAAAATTTATTTAGCTTGAATAATTTAAAAGATTCTAAAATTATATTAAAAATACTATGTAAAAAATTATCAAAATATCCATTCTTTCATTTTTATAATTAAGAAACTATTTTAAGACACAATATGAATAATATTTTATAAAGTTATATATATATATATATATATATATATATATATATATATATATATATATATATATATATATATATATATATATATATATATATATATATATATATATATATATATATATATATATATATATATATATATGTTTAATGTGAAAAACGATTTGTTGAGATTTAGTCAAAATTTAATTATATTTGTCTAATAATGTATTATATTAAAATAATAATAATAATAAATTTATTATGAGTAAATTAGTATGATATTTTTTAAAATAATAAAAGTTAGTAAATAAATATTAGATTATTGTATTTTTGCATTTGTGAGGATTTGAACTCATGACCTTCTATAGAGAGTAACAATATATTTTAACCTTTCAGAATTGAAGATGGATTTTGAGAGATGCCACATAGTAAAATACATGATGTGGTACAAAAAGGAGTTGAGATGGTGCAAAATAGAAGTTGAAGTGTCCCAAGATTATTTGAAGCACTAAATTTAATAGATATAAATAGATATTTAATTAGTTAATTATTTATTTAAATTAACATATACACACAAAATATTGTTTAAAAAAAACAGAAAAAGTGATTTCGTGAAAGTAAAATTGTAGAGGAAATTATAAGTTTCCATCTAATACTTGGTTGTTGCAATGCATAATCACAAAAAATAAATTAATCTGCTATGGCCGAATGAAAACACAAATGAAATACATTATTCGTTATGTTATTGAAGTAGAAAACACTATTGTGTATACAACAAAATATTACAGGATTACATTCCCTCAAACAACACTAGAAAAAACAAAAATAAATATATCATCATCAATAAACTGATACTTGCAAATGACTAAAACGCCTATTAGCATTATTCTTTAAAATCCTTGCAATTTCATAGCGAGTTTCTGTAAGACCATCATCTGCATTACAAATGTTAATATGAATCTGTTCCAACACTTCCCCTGTATGCATAAAAATGCACAAAGTTATATATTCAGACTCGGTTGCTTTCGATTTATTCACTTCCACCACCTTCAAACTTCCTATGTAAGGATATAATCTTCTACATAGCCAGAATCTTTTAACATCTAACTCATATGGAGGTTTATAGTCCTGTAATATATAAACAAGCAAAAATGTTAACAAACCAAACCATGTTACATATGCAAAAAATGTAAACTATTTGACTCACTCACCTCCAATATAACTCCTGATCCTATGTTCAATGTTAGTTTCTCCATTGAAGGACAACTGTCGAGTAAGAATTCCAATCCACCTAACTCTTTAGGATGCATTTGAGTGTTCAGAATCAAATGTTTTACTTTAAATACACATTCTTCTTGCACCAGTTCTTCTGCGGATGGAATAACCTATATGCATAACAAAGAATAAAAAAAGTTTTACAAGTAACCATAGTTAAAAAGATCATAATCATTAACAAGAAATGAATAGAATAGTACCTGGAGTAGATAACTGCAAACTGTTAGAATCTTAGCTGTAGAAAAGTTTTGCAGAATTTCGCATAAAAGATCACCATGTTCATTATCATATCTTGATTCTAGGGAAAAATCAATGTCGACCTCTTTTATTTTTTTTGCTTTTATATGCGTATTAAACACAAGTCCAGAATACTTAAAATATTTAAGTACTGGTGCTTTAAATGATAAAGTAAAGTCCGAATCTATTTGGCATTTATTTACCACCAACCTTGTTAACCAAATTGTTTCGTTACCCAAATTAAAGTCTTCCAAACCCCAACATTTTTCTAGGCTTAAACTGTCAAGAGTCTTACAAATTTTCAACAAAGTTTTGAGGTCTTTGAGTTTAACATATATCCAACTCAAAGACAAGTCTCTGAGTGCATCGAAGTTAAGAAAATCCAGCACATTGAAACGACACAAACTCAATTTCAGTGATTCGAGAGACGATCCAAGTTGATAAACTTGGTTGGCACCGGAAACAAAGCATCATTATTATTATTATTATTATTATTATTATTATTATTATTATTATTATTATTATTATTGAATTTTGCCTTGTCTGAGAAATCTAGGGTTATGTCTTTCACCCTGCGCTGTGCAGCGAACTCAACACAGCTTTCAATTGTGTTGCTACAAGAATAAGGATTTGATATCTTGAGTGAGAATGTGTTAATGTCGCGGTGAGTGAAGTGCGCAATCCAATTTGTGACGAAGTCAATGAAAACCTTTCTTTGATCTTGTTTGATTTCATCGGATGTTGAATCGACAAAGAAGTTTTCGTCAAAGTCAATGTTGTTTCCCGGTTGCCATATGTTCAACCATTTTTTATTGAGTATGCATGTTCTTGTTGCGGCTTCTTTGAAAGGTAGGAAAGAAATGATTGCAAGAAGAAGTGATTCTGGTAGCAGAGAGAACAAATCCGAGTTATTGTTCTCTGTTGCCATTGTTATTATGGTTTTTGATGAATGGCGATAATATGGTGTGGATTTATATACAGTTGAATTGATGCAAGTTTCAGTGTATAGAGATGCAACGTTTGGAGGATGGGTGGCAGTTAATTAAGGTATTAAGTTGTGGTTAATATATTACCTAGATTAAATATTAAATCAATTACTATATCCATCTTACAATCAAATTTTGATGTGGTTTTATAGAAATATTACGTATTAAGCAAGTCATAAACTCTTATAATATTAAATTTAAGTAGTTTTTGCCTTGTTTTTTTAATTTTATTATAAAACGGAATGTGTGCAGACAAAAAAGAAGAAAATTATAAAGTAAAATACAAGCACTTTTAATTACTAGTTGACCCAACATAAAATTACAAACAAATTTTAAATAAAAAAAAAACCTTATATAAAATCAAATATTATTAGATGTTTTATTGTAAGATGTATGTGTGGGTGGTTTAAGTCTTAAGCGCCTGAGACAAGTTAATTAGTTTAACCTTGTTTAGTATGTTGAGTTGAAGGACCAGCCCTTCTTTTGAAGGGTTATCATCATATATGAGAGATATAACTCCTCTGTGGTTAGATGTTTCTTTTAGGAAGTACTACAACATAATACATCTTGGATTATATTATATTTACCATAGTCATATATTCAATATAGTCATGTCATATTTTCTACACGCATAAAAATATAAAGAAACTTTTCATCAAGGATCCTATAAAAAAACCGTTGTTATATAATTTGGGAGACAGACATCGAGTCTCGAACATTAATATGCAGGAATATCTTAGATATTCGAATGGACGATTATCACTTATTCGTAGGTAGTGTCAACTTTATAATTATAGAAATTTTTAATTTTTAATAAATAGATGATCAAATCATGCAAATAATTAGTGTCAAATTTATAATTCTAATAATTTTAAAGATAATGCTAAAAGACCTAAAATAAAAAATTTGTATTCGAAAAGAATGAAAATATTTATTATCAACTTTTAATTAATACAATGTACAATTTTTAACAAATAATTTCCACAGGTCAAGCAAAATTGGCATATCTTATCTAACCCCAACTCTCTCATTTCTAAGATTTTTAAAGCAAGGTATTTTTCTAGAACCTCTTTTTTAGATGCAAAACTTGGTTATAGCCCGAGCTATATTTGGCGGAGTATTTGGATAGCGCGAGAAATTCTTATGTTGGGTTGCAGGTGGAGTATTGGTGATGGAAGTCGAATAAAGGTTATGTTTGAGCCTTGGATCCGAGGAAATCGGGAAGGTTGTATCAGGGGTCCTCAACAGTCAGGTGTGTATAATATTACTGTTAACCACCTCATGCTTCCTAATGTCAAACAGTGGAATTTGCGTTTGTTATGTGATTTATTTGACTATGCAGAGGTGGAAACCATTGTTAATGTTCCGCTGTTGGAGGAGGTGACTGAAGATAGGTTGGTGTGCAGTGCGGAGGAGAATGGTTGTTATAGTGAGATCCGGGTATCAGCTTTGGAGAAACTCCAAGAACAGAGGGTTAGAAGCGAGTCTCCATGATAGTTAGAATAATTTGTGGAACATAAAAGCTCCTCCGAGGGCAAAGAATTTTCTATGGAGAATTTGTAAAGATTGTCTTCCTTCAAGAGTGAGGCTCCAGGGTCATGATGTTCCTTGTACTCTTGATTGTCCTTTTTGCGGAAATAATTATGAAAATGATTGGCATATTTTCTTTGGTTGTCAGGACACACAACTTAGTTAACAGGCAGCAGGGTTGACTCATGTCATTGAGAATCGCATTATTAGTGGACATGATTATTGAAATTAATTTCTTGTGTCAGAAAATATTTGATTTGATTTGATTTAGGAGTGTGGAAACGATTTATTACACACATATTTGATTTTAGATTTAGATAGATTTGATTTAAATCTAAAATAGAATATATTTGATTTGGCTTAGGGAGCAAGCTAACCTAAATCTATAAATAGAGGGAGTAACCCCTATTTTTTGTAATTGAATTCATTCACAGTATTTTGCAGTTGCAAAGTGAATAATAAAGTTTTTCCACGGTTTGTGGGCAGAGAAAAACTCTGCATAAATAATGTTTTCTTCTTCTTTTTCTTTTCTTTGATTGTTCATTGTTATTGTGTGGTGATATCAATCTTGTTCATCAAGATTGATAGAAATTCATCATAGATTTTGGTGGGTTTCCAACATCTGGTATTAAGAGCTTCGGTTGATCGATTCAAGGGAAGAATAATCAAGAACGATCGTAGAAGAAGAATTCATGATGGTAGTGGGATATGGGAATGCAAATTATCCATCAAGTCTTCCAATTCTGAAAGTAGATAACTATGAGAATTGGTGCAAGTAGATGAAGGTTTTATTCCGTTGTCAAGGTATGTGGGATATTGTAAAGGATGAAGTAAAAGAGCTTGAAGAAGACACTTCAGAAGAAGAAAAACAAGAACGCACAGAATCGGAGAAGAAGAGTTATAAAGCTCTATTTATAATTCATCAATGTTTGAGTCCAGACAACTTCGAAAAGGTTAGTGATACAGAATCTGCAAAAGAAGCTTGGGATATTCTTGAGAAATCTTTTGGAGGTGCAGAAAAGGTGAAAGAGGTGAGGTTACAAACTCACAAGAGAACATATGAATTGCTTCAGATGGAAGACAACAAAAGCATATCTGAATTCTTCACTAGGTTTACAAAACTAGTGAATCAAATCAAGATATGTGGAGAAGCATTAACAACAACAGCTGTTGTTTCAAAGATTTTGAGATCTTTGGCTCCCAAGTTCGACCATGTGGTTGTGGATATCGAAGAAGGGAAAGATTTGTCGAAATTGACAAAGGAGGAGCTTCAAGGGACACTTGAATCTCATGAACAGAGAATGAATGAAAGAGTTGCAAGCAAGACAAAGAGTGATGTAGCTTTGCAGGAAAATTCAGCAAAAGAAACCAAAGGCAAAGGAAAGTGGTTTGACAAAGGTTGAGGTGGCTACAACAATTCGACTGGCAGAGGAAAACATAACGAAGGAAATGTGTCGAATATGAGAAGACCATACCAGGAAAACCAAAGAGGTGGTGTTGAAAATAGTGGATGATGTGGTGGTCGAAAACCTGACAAGAGTCACATTCAATGTTACAACTGTCAAAAGTATGGTCACTATTCGATTGATTGTACAGAGAAGCAAAATGTAAAAGAAAGTGATGCAAAGTTCGCTAAGTGTGAAGAAGAAGAGATGATGTTGATGGTCACAACAAGAGATGAAGAAAAATTCAAGGATCAATGGTACTTGGATTCAGGATGCTCATCACATATGTCTGGAAGAAAAGATTGGTTTGTTAATCTAAAGCCTTCAATGAAGAACATGGTGAAATTTGCAAATGACAATACTCTAGCAGCTGAGGCTATTGGAGATTTTATGATCATGAGGAAAGATGGCAAAAGAGCAGTAGTTTCAAACGTACTATACATTCCAGGCATGAAGAGAAACTTGCTTAGTATAGGGTAGTTGGTCCAAAAGAATTACAAGGCGACTGTCGAAGACAAGATAATGAGATTTGTTGACACGAATGGAAGGTTAATCTTGAAGGCTCATATGTCCCAAAATAGAACCTTCAAGATCGAACTCAATGTGATGGAGCACAAGTGCCTTTCGACTGCAACAAGCAGAGAAGAATGGATATGGCATTATCGACTAGGCCATCTCAACTTTAGAGACATCAGAGATTTGAACAGAAAGAATATGGTTTCAGGTTTTCCAGAAATCGATATTCCAAATGAAGTGTGTGAGGAACGTGTGCAAGCAAGGCAACACAAGAATAGCTTCAGCAAGGATGCAGGAAGCAAGTCGAAGGTTGTTCTCAAAATCATATACTCTGATGTATGTGGACCAATCCAGATGGATTCTATGGAGGTAATAAATACTTTGTCATATTCATAGATGATTTCAGTCAAAAAGTGTGGACTTACCTGATCAAGAAGAAAAGTGAAGTGATCGAGGTATTTGTCAAGTTTAAGTCTATGGTCGAAAGACAAAGTGGTCGAAAGCTCAAAGTTTTGAGAACTGATGGTGGCGGAGAGTATGTGTCGAAATATTTTGACAGGTTATGTGAAAAAGAAGGAATTGTGCATGAGGTGGTGCCACCCTACACTCCATAGCAGAATGGGACTGCAGAAAGGAAGAATCGAACCATCATGAATATGGTTCGAAGTATGCTGAAAGGAAAGAATTTACCTAAAGAGTTTTGGGGTGAAGCTGTGTCGACTGCAACATATATTTTGAACAAATGTCCGACAAAGAAGCTAGAAGGAATTACTCCAGAAGAATTTTGGTCTGGTGTAAAACCTAGTTTGAGTCATCTGAAGGTATTTGGATCTATCACACATAGACATGTGCCAAATCAATTGAGAAGAAAACTTAATGACAAGTCGAGTCAAATGATTCTAGTAGGATATCATTCGACAGGAGGTTACAAGTTGTTCGACCCAGTGAACAAGCAGATTGTGATCAGCAGGGATGTGATCATAGATGAGTTGAAAGAATGGGATTGGACTCAAAATGTCAATAAATATTCAGTGAGAATCTTACTTGAAGAACCAGAAACTCAAGTCGAACGAGAAGTTCAACAAGAGGAATCATCAGTCATAAAACAACCAAATACAAGTACAAACAGACCTCAAAGATCAAGACGCATACTTGCAAGGTTGCAAGATTGTGTGGTTACATCAGATGATGTGGTTGATAACGAAGGTGAGCTAGTACATTATGCTTTCTATGCAGATGTCGAACCTGACAATGCAGCTGAAGCATTGAAAGATTTGAAGTGGGTGAAAGAAATGAGCAAAGAAGTGAAATCCATCGAAGACAACAACACTTGGTCACTTGTCAAATTTTCTCAAGACAAGAAGGTAATTGATGTCAAGTGGGTATACAAAGTAAAGATGAATCTCAAAGGGGAAGTAACTCGACATAAAGCAAGAAGACACATATGTCAGATGGATGTAAAGTGCGCATTTCTAAATGGACCCTTAGACGAAGAATTTTATGTTAAACAACCAGTTGGGTTTGTGAAACATAACAAAGAGAGAAAGGTGTACAGGCTTCATAAAGCCCTGTATGGATTGAAGAAAGCTCCAAGAGCTTGGAACAAGAAGATTGATAGTTTTTTAAAGGAGAAGTAATTTGTGAAGTGCACAACTGAACAAGGAGTAATTACTATGAAGATCGACAGTATGTCAGCTATCAACCTGGAGAAGAACCCGATAGCTCATGGTCGTAGCAAGCACATCGAAATGAGGTTCCACTATCTTCGAGAGCAGGTAGCTGATGGAAAGGTGAACTTGGAACACTGTAGAACTGAGAATCAGATTGTAGATATCATGACGAAGGGTGTGCAGGTCGAAGCATTTAGAAGACTAAGAGCTATGATGAATGTAGATAGCTTAGACACAATGAATTAGGTAGTGTGTTAAAAGTAATTCCTTGTGTTAGAAAATATTTGATATGATTTGATTTAGGAGTGTGGAAACAGTTTGTTACACACATATTTGATTTTAGATTTAGATAGATTTGATTTAAATCTAAAATAGAATATATTTGATTTGACTTATGGAGAAAGCTAACCTAAATCTATAAATAGATAGAGTAACCCCTATTTTTTGTAATTGAATTCATTCACAGTATTTTACAGTTGCAAAGTGAATAATAAAGTTTTTCCACAGTTTGTGGATAGAGAGAAACTCTGCAGAAATAATTGTTTCTTCTTCTTTTTCTTTTCTTTGATTTTTCGTTGTTATTGTGTGGTGATATCAATCTTGTTCATCAAGATTGGTAGAAATTCATCATAGATTTTGGTGGATTTCCAACAAGGATGTGAAGTCTATTATTTTTTATATTTGTAATGACGAGGATAAGAAAATTGTTGGTAGGGTGGCGGTTATATATGATGGAATGCTTGTGGAGGAATAGAAATGATATGATTTGGAATAACTGTAAAGAGGAAGTATCCCGTCTTGGTTGGATTGCTTTTCATCAATGGCAAGATTTGTTTATGGCTCAAAAGGTGTCAGTACCTAACGTTGATAAGAACCAAATGTTGACTTGGAATGCCCCTCAAATAGGTTGGATTAAGTGTAATGTCAATGCCGGATTTAATAATCAAGTAGGCTCATATAATTGAGGTTGGTGTTTTCGTGATCATCTTGAGAATTTTGTCAAAGCGGGTATGACGTGGGATAAAGGCTCACCTTCTATTGTTGAATCAGAGGCTTTAGCTCTTAAGGAAGCCATCCAAGAAGCTGTTGCCCTTAATCTTGATTGCGTTATTTTTGAGAGTGACTCTCTTCGAGTGGTGCAAACGGTGAGATCGTCTCATGATGGTAATTCTAAATTTTTCATGCTCATTCAGTCTATTAGATCTTTGCTTCTTTCTTCTCCAAACTTTGAAGTAAAATTTATTAAACGTCAAGCAAATATGGTTGTCCATTCTCTTACAAAGGCGATTAGTTCTTGGTCTAGACGTAATTTCCATAATGTAATTCTTCTTTGTATTGAACATTTGATTTTTTAATGAAATTCATTAGTTGTGTTTTGATTAAAAAAAACATGTGCCTTAGGCCACATGTTAACATTATCTTAATTTTAATTAATAAATAAAAAATCAAATCATACAAAAACAAGTGTCAACTTTATAATTATAGTAATTTTTAATTTTTTAAGTAATTAATACATAATCAAATCATAAAAAAAAAATAGTTTATTTTGTTTTCACCATAAATATGCTCTAGAAGCGCAAGCAAAACTAAAAATTCTAGCTTCTTAATAGTGAAACCAAACACCTTCATAGTGTGAATTTTATAATTATGGTAATTTTTTATTTTTAACTATTAATACCTAATCAAATCATGCTAAAATTAATGTTAATTTTATAACTATTTTGATTTTTGATTTTTGATTAATTAATACATAGACAAATCATGAAAAAAATTAGTGTCAATCAACTTTATAATTATAGTAATTTTTAATTTATAATTAATTAATAATCAATGCAATGAATGAATACGTGATGTCAACAATACCCTTGGAATCTCTATATAAGCAACCACGCCATTTTCATACCAACACAACAACAACAAACATCAAAACAGTCACAAACATTTCTTGTGCTTCTTCAGTGAAATCATGTCTCCAGATATCGTAGCTGCCGCAACCAATATGACTGACGCTCAATCCAAAACCGCAAAACGTGCCTTTGTCACGTTCCTTGCCGGAAACGGCGACTACGTCAAAGGTGTTGTTGGTTTAGCCAAAGGTCTCCGTAAGGTTCAAACATTCTACCCTCTCGTGGTTGCAGTGCTGCCTGATGTTCCGTCGGAACACCGCAATATTCTCATCTCACAAGGTTGCATTGTTAGAGAGATCGAACCTGTTTACCCACCTGAGAATCAAACACAGTTTGCTATGGCTTATTATGTCATCAACTACTCCAAGCTACGTATTTGGGCTGTAAGTATACATAATCTCTCATTAATTATATTTGATTGTGGATTAATATGATTATTCTAATTACAAAATTGATTAATATTGCAGTTTGAGGAATATGAGAAGATGATTTACCTTGATGCTGATATACAAGTATATGAAAACATTGACCATTTATTTGACTTACCAAATAACTATTTTTATGCTGTGATGGATTGTTTTTGTGAGGCCACATGGGGTCACACTAAGCAATATGAAATCGGCTACTGTCAGCAATGTCCTAACAAGGTTCAGTGGCCTAGTACTTTTGGTCCAAAACCACCTCTTTACTTCAATGCTGGCATGTTTGTTTATGAACCTAATATGGATACTTATCATGATCTGCTTCAAACACTTCATGTCACTATACCAACTTCCTTTGCTGAACAGGTACTATTAATATTTAATTACTAAAAATTGCCTTGCAGGACATCAGATACATAGACTCAGAGGGGCATGAGTTCGAAAAAACATGCATACTATAATAACTTTTAATTTATATTTTTTAGGATTTTTTGAACATGTACTTCAATGACAAATATAAGCCAATCCCTAATCTTTACAATCTTGTGCTGGCTATGTTGTGGCGTCACCCTGAGAATGTTGAGCTTGACAAAGTAAAAGTTGTTCATTACTGTGCTGCTGTAAGTTTTTTGTCAATTCGATTTGAAGAAACTGATTAATAGTTATATTTTTCTAAAATTTGGTTAATTAATTTACAGGGTTCAAAGCCTTGGAGGTACACTGGTGTGGAAGAGAATATGCAGAGAGAAGATATAAAGATGTTGGTGAAGAAGTGGTGGGAGGTGTATGAGGATGAGAGTTTGGATTACAAGGAAACGATTAATGCGAATCGCTTAACATCAGCAATTTTGGAAGCTGGTGGAATCAACTTTGTCCGCGCGCCAAACGCTGCTTAATTAGCCTCAAGAAGAATATTTTTATTTTGCTAGGGATCAAATTTAATCAAGTCTTTCTTTTTTAAAATATTATGAGGACTCTAATTTTTATTAGGAGTCCTTGTTTAGTTTTTGCTTTTGCTTTGAAGCTTTATTATAGTTTTTAGTAATTTGGAGGACTTTAGTTTTATAGTCCTTATTAGTTTTTTTGTTTTTAGTTTTTAAATTAATTATCATTAACATTATGAATGAATATTTTTGTTTTAGAATATGTGTTTTTACTTATATTTATTTCTATATGTGGTTAAATATCATTTATATCAGGCATAATTGGATATTTTTGTTTTAGAATATATTTTTCATTTATATTTATTTTCATATGTAATTAAATATCATTAATATTATGAATGAATATTTTTGTTTTAGAATATGTATTTCATTTATATTTATGTCCATACGTGGTTAAATGTCACTAATATCATGCATGAACGGATATTTTTGTTTTAGAATTTGATTTTCATTTATATATATTTCCATATATAATTAAATATCATTAATATTATGAATGGATATTCGTATTTATTTTCATACATTATGGACCTATTCGTATAAAATAGTTTTTTTTTATGTTTTTAAAATGATTTTTATAAAAATGTTTTTCATAATAGTAAAAGTTTTTTCAAATTTGATTTTTATAAATTAAAAGATTATTTTTGAAATTTTCTAAAATGAACATTAATTATTGAAGATTAAAATATAGACAAAATTTTATTTATAAAAATTATTAAACCTAATTATAAGAAAGAAAACATTTTTTTTGGAATTTTGCGGATTGATTTTAATTAGGAAAATCAATTAAAAGTTAATTTAAGTGATTAATTAACAATTAATTAAAATAAAAGAAAAATAAATATTTTTTAATGTCAAAAATAAAATAAATATTTTTCTAATCTAATTCTGAAAATAAAATAGTTTCTAGGGTTTTTTATTGTATTTAAAAAAATATTTGAAAGAAAATAAAATAAGAAAAGAAAAATCGAAAATGTAAAAAAATTGAAAGGAAAATAGTGTTAAAAAATAAGGATGGTATCCCAGGGTGTTTAACTCGTGACCCTGGGTTATTGAGCCAAAACTGGACCACTAGGCCACTGACCTGTGGTGATATAGGAATGCCTCCTTTTGTTTATGTATGATACCTGTAAAAATCAGGATTTTGTGAAAAAAAATGCAAAAGGTGGGGATCAAACCCACACCCTTAGAAAGGAAGAGACATAACGTGCGTGTTGAGCCACTGGGGTGGTGATACATCTGTGTATTAAACAGAAACAAATATTATGTATGTGATAATTAATTCAAAAAATCCCACAATTGAAACCAAACGCGCGCTGGGTCCCATGGTTTCAAATCACCCAATCAAAGCTTGCCACGCGTGCCTCCGATTAGTCAAACAAAGTCAGAAGGCCGGAGGGACACCGGAGCCCTAGTTCCGATCGTCTTCTCCGACGATTTCAATTTCCAAACCTGCAAAATAAGACAGATAAATTATCAAGAGGGACCTTACCCCCCCCTAAATCGAGGGTGACGAATCCAATGGTGGCCTTGGTTTGGCCTGAAAGTTCCTGTAAACGGAGATACGAAGATATATAAGGTTTATGCCCTAGCCATGGCAGATGACTATTTAGCCATCAAAGCTCATCAACGATTGCCCAAATTTGTTCCTTATCATCATGTGACCATGTTAATGGGGTTAGAACGAATTGAAACATGCTATAATTTAAAATACGATAGACCGAAAAATTATGAAAATATGAGTTATATACAATGAGTTTCAACGTGTTATGGCTATGGATGATGATCCATACTTACCTAAGCTTACCTCAGGAACAAGAATTGGTGCTTGGAATTGCTTGAGAACGGCTGGAACTAGGGTTTTGATGGTGCAAGTTTATATAAAAATTTTGAGCACAAACCCTAGCTTTGTGGTTGCATGAATCTGTCCTCTCTATGTCTGATCTTGTAGTGTATATATAGGAGACTGAAATTAGGTCAAGCATTGAGTGAAAATATATTGCCTTGAATGCCAAAATATTTGATTGAAAATTTTATCAAATCTTTCCAAAAAAGGCTCAATCTTGCCTTAATGCCTCTTGTACGAATTTGACAGCTTGTGATGAGCTATCTTGGATCTCAAGTCATGCAAATACCAAACCCAACTCACCTTATCTTTTATCTTTATATTTTATTTAATTAAATTAGAATTTTAGCCATTTAATTCATAAATAAATTAAATAAATAAAGGAAGGGAGTGGTAATGAGTGTAGAGGTCATGGATAATCTCAAGAATAAGTTTGGATCGCAAAAACTTAGGCTCATTTAGAAAGAAAAAAAAATGATTTTGCTAAGTATATTTCTTCATGCACCTCTTCAAAAATGTCAAATTTGCACAACTTGTATCTTGCTCAATTTTCAATATTTTGTAGTGTTCTTGGACTTTTTAGAAACCTCAAGATGTCCTCTAAAAACTCTTTTTTGTTTCATCTTCATTGAAGTTTCCATGTTCATGTACACTTCTTTGCAAAAAGATGACTTTTTGTTGACTTTTAGAAGGACCTATAATATCTTGATCCATAACTCTCAAATGAAGCATTTTTGGCCAAATCTTGTGAGACATGAAGTTGTAGAGAATTGAATTCTTCTCAAAATCAGATTTGATGGAAAAATTGCTGATAAAGTATGTGAAAGTTATGCCTGGTCAAAATTCTGTTGACTTTTGCCCAAAACACCCTAATTTGGAAACTTTGACTTTTTATCAAATCTTGAGTTTTATTGATGAATCATGATCAACCCTTAATCAAATGATGAATATGGCTTCAAAATCTTGATGTTGGCCAAAAATGATGAAGTTTGACTGTATGTTGACCACAATTGACTTTTTGTCCAATACAACTGATTTTCAACCATCTGAGCAATTGACTGAGCAAACTTGAGTTGTGAGGCTTGAAACTTGACATGGTCATACCTTGAGACATATGAGGAGGTATGATGACCACTTGAGGTATTAGAACTTGATTTTGTCTTGAGAGAAGCAAAAGCCTAGTTGGGGGTTGATTGCTTAGGAGAGGGTTTGTCTGGTCAACCCTTGAGGAATTCTTGAGTATGGAGTGTGGAGTGTCTTGAGAAATAGGAGTGCAAATTTTGGGGTATAAAACCTAGCTTCAGGTTAAAGGCCACATATGCCTCCTTGTAACGGTCGTTACAATGCCTTGATTCCCAAGAGAATCTCGTACCTGCAACAGTTGGGATGTGTCAGCATGCATGAGATTATTTTCTCTTGTAGACCGTGGCATGGCATGCTTGTGTCATTTCAATGTCTTAGTTTAGAAAAATAAATTGAGCATGGGAGACAATGAAGTGACAATTAGGTGTGTCATAGGGGTATTATTCAAAGATAGTTATATCACTAGGTCTACTAGATTAGTATGCATGCATTTTTATTTTTAGGTGAACACAATAACACAAGAGCATCATAATATATTATAGCAGAGCACAATGAGGAATAAATACTAATAACATAAATAAATGGAACATAAATACTGATATTGAAAATACTTAAATGAATAAATAAAAAAAATTCCGAAAAATAAATAACCAAAATAAATCTAACTAAGAAATAACAAATGATGTTAATGAAAAACTAGAAATCCTAAATAAACACTCTTCCACTACTTAGCGATAACAGAGCACTCAATGTTCTAAAAACATAAATCAGCCACCTCTAGAATTAAACTACTGAAAAAGGTGATCTAGATTCACCATAACTAGGTCCATGAAACCATAAAAATCTCTGTGGAGTGAGGTAAGATCTAAATGAATAGAAGCAAGCTCCATTGTGAGTGCATCAATAGCAACAGCGTAATCAAGTTGTGAAATATGGACAGCGGCAGCAGCAGGAATTGTGGCTGGATCCCAAGTTGGATGACAGTCAAGTAGATGCGGTGTAACAGGATCAGCCTCGATCATCTCAATCATCTCGACCATCTCTGGGTCGGATTCGTCCAATCCTGCTTGAGGGTCATAATAGTGGGGTGGTGTCAAAGGATCAGACTCTTCTTCTTCAATGTCATTCTCAGCTACTCCTTCTAGGTCGTAAATACAATTCTTCTTGTCATGCACACTGGAGCGCGCTATGTCAAGAAGCGTGAAGTGGTAGATCGACTCATGATGAATCAGTAACTGAAACTGAAGTGCTTGCATGGCCACCATAAGGGGCTAATAAAGGCAGCATGGCCACCAATTGCATTTAATAATTGCAGCATGAACATCTTTCCATAGACTGGGCTAATAAAGGCCAGCTTGTAGAATTTTCACGCAGGTCTTTGAAGTGCTAGCATGGCCACCATAAGGGGCTTCATGACAATGAGAAATTATGTTTTCTACTTGGCTCTCTAGAACGCACCGACGGAAGATACCGTCGGAACCTCTTTTGAATAGTAAAGGTTCATTCCAATAATAGTGTTTGAGATCGTGAAAGAATTTCTTCTTTTGTTGATAAGTTAGATCGGGTGGAAGAACTCTCGCTGCTAAGTAGTTGACATAGTTAGCGTACCAGGGTAGTGAGATCTGAGCAGATACGACTTCCACTTATTCAGTTGTCTCGTTATTATTTCAAAATTGAGGGCATTCTTCAGTTGAGCCTTCGGATCCCATCCGGGCTATCAGGTGTTCATATGGAAAATCGTCATTAGTAGGTATCTTTTCAGGTTTAAGATTTTGCATTCTAAATAGATGGTCAGCTACCAGGTTTTCAAAACCTGGTTTGTCTTTGATTTCCAAATCAAATTCTTGTAAGAGTATGGTCCATCTTAATAATCTTGGTTTGGCATCCCGTTTAGCTAATAGGTCTCTAATGGTTGTGTGTCATATCCTAAATTTGTCCGCCCTTATTTCTACGGTCAAAATTATTTTTAAAATTGGGATTTACAAAAAATTTGGTTTATTTATACTAACAATTTAATATTAATTTGTTTTTCTTATTTAAAAAAAAATAAAAAATTTAATAACAACTATGTCACCATCTTTCTTAAATTTTAAATGCTATCTTCATTTCGAATAATTAAGATAGCATAGTTGGTAAGAGAGCATTAATAAGAATATTGAGTAAAAGGTTGCAGGTTCAATTCTAATTGAGCTACTTTTAAATTATTTTATTATTATTTTCGTTTTCTATTTTAGGGTCATTTAAAAAACATATTTTTATTGTTTTCAATATTTGATTTTATGCACTCTAGATACATGTCTGGAGAAATAAATGAAATTTCTCATATCCAATCTCTATTTATTTTCAAATTAATCTCAATATTTGGAATAGTCATGAACAAGACCAAATTCATAATCTTGGTCACCAAGTTATTATAAATCAAATCCCAATCAATAATCAACCTTTAATTTCATTCACACCTATCACGAAACCCTTACCACTCTCGAATCTGCTGACGTAGTTTTCCGTTTATCGCTGTGTCATTAGATATCTTTTGATTGCATGTTCTACTAAAAAAAGGTGAAGAATATAAAATGAGTTTGGACATAATTTTGTATCTTCTTTTCTTCACAGAGAGGAAGATGAGATATAAAAAATGGAATTTGCAAAAAAAAAAAGAAAAAAGAAATCGTTCACCGAAGAGAGAAAGAGAATTTGAGAAATTTTTGATTTGGGATCTTAATTTTGTGTATGTCATTATTATTGATTGTATTGATTGTGACACATGTCTAGGTTTTAGAGATCTTTAGTTTAAGTAGGATTTGATAGAGTTAACAAAAATTAAATTATTTTTTAGTGTTACCGTGAATGAATAGAAATATCATAATTGGTCTCATTATTTAAATTAATTTGGATTCTTTAATGGGCATTAGACAAGTGGATTTGGATTTGGGTTTCTGGTTTTTCTTTTGGAATTTATACCTTTTTTTTAATTCATATCCCATAATTCTTTTCTATACCACCTATGTTTATCTAAGAAGCCTAGATAAGTTTTTAGGTTACGCGAGTGTTTTAATTTTATTAAATTATTCAAATTCAAGTCATATGCAATTAATTAGTTTAGTCTTTTAATTAGTATTTCAATTAAGATCGTTAGGTCTAATTAATTGAGTTAACCATTTAATTAGATTCATTTGTTGTAGGAACTAGTAATTAAACTATTTAGGTTGATTTAATTTATCTTTTTTTTAATTTAGCTTATTTTGATTATAGAAAATCTAAAAAAATATAATATATCTTTTACTTTAGAATATTTAATTGGTTTAATCTTAGTCATATAATCAAGTCATTATTTAATAAATAAGCAAACTTCAAATGCATATTTCCTTAGTTTAAGTTAAATTAGCTAACCAATCAAATCTGACAATTTTCTATTAATTACATTCAAATACAACATTATTTTAAAAAAAAGATTTTGGATTTATTTTCAAAATTAACTACGAACTACGTCTACGATTACACAATTTTCAAACACAGACAAGGTTCAAGGATAACTCGAAAGTATTTAGACAATCTTGTAAAAAAAAACTAACCTAACACATACGAACTACGAGTCTCTGATTCCTCTTTGCTTCCCCCGAGGATACGTAGGCACAGGGAGAAACTTGGCGAGCTAATAATTAAAATATACTTCCTTTTTTTCTGTAGATAATATATAAAATTAAGCCTAGATAGATAGAAAAATTTAGTAAAATTAGAGAAGGTTTCCCTTAAGTACAAGGAAAGTGACGGGTGCCTAACACCTTCCCCTTACTTAATTGACTCCCGAATTCTTAAATTAGTAACAACAATCGCCTTATCCTTACTATTAGGTTTTTCCCATTAGGTTCCCCGTCCTTAGGAAAAATAAATAATGGTGGCGACTTCATTAATTTTCCCAAGTATTACAGCTGGAGACTTCGCTGGGGACATCCTTAAAGAGAGTCTCGCCTATCCTCTAGTTTTAGGTTTCTTGTGTTTGTTTGATGTGTTTTGATTTGTTTATATCTTTTGTTTTATTATATGTTTTGTATGCTTTATTTTATTTTTGTTATTTATATCATCAACTTATTCATATTTGTTTTATTTGTGGGAATTCTGTATATAGGGACTCTATACCCGAGCCTCAGAAAAACCTTAACAATAAGGGATTGTCTAACATGGGCCAAGGGGATTTTCACACCCCTATGAGTTTCATACTAACAATCCTGCTCAAAGTGGGTCAGTTTGAAATAGAGACTTTGTAGGGCTTATGAGACAAAAGTCTCACTAGGTTTATGCAAAGGCTCCACCTAAGGGAAACTCTTAGGTGCTCATTTCAAAATACCCTCAAGATTCAACCTTCATCACAATCCTTAACTTGTAGGGATTCCTCTTCATTTGTCAAAATCCTTAAGAAGTTCTTGTCTGTCTCAATCTCTGAGTTAGTATAGGATATCCTCATTTTTTAAACCTGTATAGGTTTCTGTAGAAGTGTCATAACCCCTAGCTTGTAGGGATCTCCTCTAAAATTGTTCATAGGTTTATCTTCGTCTTAACCACGCAATTGCATTTGCATTTTTTTAAAATAAAATAAAATGTTTTTTATCGTCTTGTTCACGGGTTTCGTGAAAAAATAATACAAATAAAAGAAAGGTTTTTGGTGAGTATTTTAAAGAATGAATATGGATAAAAAGCTTACGATTTACATCGGTGCTATGATTCCTGATTTGGAGAAAATAAAGATGATTAGAAGGAAGTTACCTGAAAATGTTAGGGAAAGTTTTACTAGTTATTATGGAAACAACATGGGCTTACTAAGGATAGAAGGACAAGTAGGGGCTATCTTCGCCCTTACTCAATTTTATGATCCTCCGCTCGGATGTTTCACTTTCCAAGACTTCCAGTTAGCATCTACTCTGGAGGAATTTGAGCAAATTCTAGGATTTTCCAAGATAAAAGAAAGACCCTACACAGAAATTGGACGAGTCGTTGAAGTGGGAGACTTATCTAAAGCATTGGGAATACCATTGGAAGACCTTAGACTTAATTACAAAGTAGAGGGTAAAGTCCAAAGAATCAAGAGGCAATACTTAGAGTCGAGAGCTCTCTTCTTCGCGGATAAGGGTGAATGGGGACCCTGTAGGGATATCCTAGCGTTATTAATCTTTGGTGTGGTTCTGTTCCCCAATGTTACAAGTTTCATAGACTCAGCAGCCATTGGTGTGTTTTGGTCTGTGAAGGTCTTAAACAAAGACCCTACGTCTGCTTTGCTTGCCGACATGTACTATACTCTTCATGTACAACACGAGAGAGGAGGGGGAATACTACAATGTTGTATTCCTCTCTTATATTCATGGCTCTTGGATCATCTTGGTAAGCAAAGTTATATGATCAAAGACTTAACAAAAGATGAATGGTTATAAAAATTAAAGACTCTCACTACTAATTCTATGTTATGGTGTCCTAGGAATCTTGAAAAAAAAGAGATTGTCTATAGTTGTGAAACATTCCCAAACGTACCTTTGATCAGGATGAAAGGTTGTATTAGCTATAACCCTTCATTTACAAAACATGTGGTGCATGTACATACGAAATATTAGGTGCATTTATAAAATAAATGCATTTTAGATATCATATCAATTTAGGGCATTGTTCATATGCATGTGCATTGCATCTTCAAACCTGCTCTGGTTAAAATTTTCTACGAACTATCTTGGGGAATATTGTGAACTAGTTTATCTATGTAGAACAAACAAACACCTTGGTTGAGAACAGACACAACCGGTAAACTTCGATCTTATCTATGGTTTAGTTATCTAAGATTCAATTATCAAATTTAAACTTTTCAAATTCAAACCTTTCAACATTCAACTTCATTTGGTTATGAAGCCTTGGTTGAGAACAGACACAATTGGCATTCATTAGCGAAACTTCGGTTTCAATCTTCAAACCGTAGAGCGTATTCAGTTGAGAACGGGAACAACTGGTATATCTACGATTTACACCCTTGGTTCAAAATTCTAAAAATTTAGTTATCAAATTCAAACTCAAAACTTCCAAAACCCGTATTATTTATCCCCTGGGTTGTGATAGTTATACGAATCTGCGATTTTTCTATCCCCTAGGTTGTGATAGATACATAAATTTGCGGTATAGTTCATTGTGTCAGTCTCGAAGCAACAGAGAACGATTTAACCCATACCATTTACTCCCTAATATGTAGTTAGTGAACAGAATCTACGATGTGACTTAGCGCGTCAGTCTCTTAGCAGAAATAGGTCAAAATTTGTATTATATATCCCCTAGGTTGTGATAGTTATACGAATCTGCGATTTTTCTATCCCCTAGGTTGTGATAGATACATAAATCTACAGTATAGTTCGTTGTGTCAGTCTCGAAGCAACATCGAACGATTTAACCCGTATCATTTACTCCTTAGGATGTAGTCAATGAACGAAATCTACAATGTGACTTAGCACGCCAGTCTCTTAGCAGCAATAGGTCAAAATTCGTATTATCTATCCCCTAGGTTGTGATAGTTATACGAAGCTGTGATTTTTCTATCCCCTAGGTTGTGATAGATACACAAATCTGCAATATAGTTTGTTGTGTCAGTCTTGAAGCAACAATGAAAGATTTAACCTGTATCATTTACTCCCTAGGTTTTAGTCGATGTACGGAATATACGATGTGACTTAGCGCGTCAGTCTCTTAGCAGCAATAGGTCGTTTATTCCAAATTCGTGATGTATACCCCCTAGGTTGTGGTAGACATCCGAGTGAGCAATATAGTTCAGTGTGTCAGTCTCTAAGTGGCAGTGAATTATCAAGTTTATGTATTTATCCTCTAGGTCGTGATAAGTACACTAGTAATATCCTACTATGTTAATCTATATGCGTTAGTAAGATATTTTCAACCTATATCATTTGCTCCCTAGGTTATAGTAGATATACGAAAACTGCGATATAACTCATTGCATTAGTCTCGAAGCAACAATAGGTTATTTGGCCCTCTGCGATATAAATTATGTTAGTCTCTATGCGGCAATGGAATTATCAAACTCTATTATTCATCCCCTAGGTTGTGATGAATATATATAAAATCTGCGTTATAAACTTGCTATGTCAGTCTTGAAGCGTCACTAAGTCAAATTTCAAACTGATATTGTTTTAACTGCGATATAGCTTATTGCATCAGTCTCAATGCAGCAATAAGTTATCAATCTTTCAACTTGTGATGTTTACCTCCTAGGCTATGGTAAATACTCAAAATCTACGATCTCTTTTCTAGGTATTGAAGAGTTATCCGCGTCGTCGTATCTAAGTCATACTCTTTATTCAAACTTTGGTAGGATGATACATCATCATCTTTGCCTATTTTTTCTCTGTACTCTTGGGGGCGCTTTACAGTGTATCCATATCTTATAATCCTTTTGGTCAAATTTTGGGGTCCTTCATTATTTAATAATCCACTGATTCGAATGTGCGAGACCTTCGTATACTTGCACGCTTCAATCAAAGAGTAATTAAATAGGGGCAGCTGTCATACCCCAAATTTGTCCGCCCTTATTTCTACGGTCAGAATTATTTTTAAAATTGGGGTTTACAAAATGTTTGGTTTATTTATACTAACAATTTAATATTAATTTATTTTTCTTATTTAAAAATAAAAATTATTTCTATTTTTTAATAACAAATATGCCACCATCTTTCTTAAATTTAAAATGCTACTTTCATTTTGAATAATTAAGATAGCATAGTTGGTAAGAGAGCGTTAATAAGAATATTGAGTAAAAGGTTGCGGGTTCAATTCTAATTGAGTTACTTTTTATATTTTATTCTCTTTTTGTGTTTTTTTCACTTAAAAAGGATAAAAATGTCATTTTTTAAATTATTTTATTATTATTTTCGTTTTCAATTTTAGGGCCATTTAAAAAAAATTATTTTTTTTTATTTTTTTCAATATTTGATTTTATGCACTTAAGATATAGGCCTGGAGAAATAAATGAAATTCCTCAGATCCAATCTTTATTTATTTTCAAATTAATCTCAATATTTGGAATAGTCATGAACAAGACCAGATTCATAATCTTGGTCACCAAGTTATAAATCAAATCTCAATCAATAATTAACCTTTAATATCATACCAAAAGTAAATTAATTTCATTCAATTCTTGACCTATTTTTTTCTATAAAACCCCTTCAGTTTTACACTGTAGAGGCATCAACAATTCAATAAATTTCTCCTAAAGTTATTGCTCTTCACATCGAAGAACAATAACAAAGAAACCTTGAAACCTCCATCAATAGTTCTTGCAAGCCCACGAGTACAATACTTTTGAGTGAAAGGCAGGACCAAAGAAAAGGAGGAAGCAACTTAATTGGGTCACGTTATTTGAGGTCGGTTCCTCGTCCTTTTTATCTTTAAGCATTTGTTTGTATATATTATTTGATATATGTTAAAATTATCCATGTTAATGTATGTGTGAATTGTATAATGGAATTTTGTTTTGTTACTATTAAAGTGCTTGATTTTTTACCCTTAGAATAAATCTTCTTTACATATTGATAATATAAAATATCTTTGTTTGCCTTGTCTTTTAGTGTATTAAGTAAATAAAAACCATAAAAAGGGTTATTGATATAATATAATTTTTTTAAATAATTATTTCAATGCAATATAAGGGGTCGGTATTCTTTTTCAAATGTGTAACCATATACCAACACACATAGCCCTGTATTATTTTTTGCCTATGTAAGAATCCTTCAAAAAAACAACACAAACATTTAAACGATTTAAGTATATGGTTGGGATTCCATAAGATATGAGTGCAACCATCATCTATTATCAAATCGTAACACAATAACCAACAATCATAATCAAACATAGGAGAAAGGGATCGTAACAGAAGGAAATGTTTGGATCTAATGATATAGCCTTTGCGCCGTATCGTTCTTGATTCGAAGTACAACCTTTTATTCTTCGCTCAAGAACCTTCGCTGGTTAGCCAACCACGCGGGAGTCCTCGCTCGTCGACCGCTGTGAAACACTCTCGACCGGTCGTCATCACCCAGCAACCACCGCAAACATCGCACAGTTCCGGATCTCCGACCGTCTGGTCACTGCGCCGACACGGTCACGTAGCGTCCTCCAATTCGCAACTATCAAGAAACCCTTACCACTCTCGAATATGCTGCCATAGCTTTTCGTTTATCGCTGTGTCATTAGATATCTTTTGATTGCATGTTCTACAAAAAAAAAGTTGAAGAATATAAAATGGGTTTGAGCATAATTTTGAATCTTCTTTTCTTCACAGAGAGGAACATAAAATATAAAAAATGGATTTTGAAAATAAAAGAAGAAATCGTTCACTGAAGGGAGGAAGAGAATTTGAGAAATTTTTTATTTTGGATATTAATTTTGTATATGTCTTTATTATTGGCCGTGACACATGTGTAGGTTTTGGAGATTTTTAGTTTAAGTAGGATTTGAAATAGTTAACAAAAATTAAATTATTTTTTAGTGTTAAGGTGAATGAATAGAAATATTATAATTGGTCTCATTATTTAAATTAATTTGGATTCTTTAATGGAATTAGACAGAGTGGATTTGGATTTGGGTTTGGGTTTTTGGTTTTTCTTTTGGAATTTATATTTTTTTAAATTCATATCCCATAATTCTTTTCTATACCACCTATGTTTATGTAAGTAGCCTAGATAAGTTTTTCGGTTACGCAAGTGTTTTAATTTTATTAAATTATTCAAATTCAAGTCATATGCAATTAATTAGTTTAGTCTTGTAATTAGTATTTCAATTTAGATCGTTAGGTCTAATTAATTGAGTTAACCATTTAATTAGATTCATTTTTTTTAGGAACTAGTAATTAAATTATTTAGTTTGATTTAATTTATCTTTTTTTAATTTAGCTTATTTTGATTGTAGAAAATTTTAAAAAATATACATTTATCTTTTAGTTTAGAATATTTAATTAGTTTAATCTTAGTCTTATAGTCAAGTCATTATTTAATAAATAAGCAAACTCTAAATGCATGTTCCCTTAGTTTAAGTTAGATTAGTTAATCAATCAAATCTGACAATTTTCTACTAATTTAATTCAAATGCAACATTATTTTAAAGAAATGATTGTGGATTTATTGTCAAAATTAACTACGAACTACATTTACGATTACGCAATTTTCAAACACAGACAAGGTTCAAGGATGAATCGAAAGTATTTTACACAATCCTATAAAAAAAACTAACCTAACACATACGAACTACGAGATTCTGATTCCTCTTTGCTTCCCCTGAGGATACGTAGGCACATGGAGAAACCTGACGAGCTAATAATTAAAATATACTTCCTTTTTTTGTAGATAATAAATAAAATTAATCCTAGATAGATAGCAAAATTTAGTAAACACACCATACCCTAAAATTAGAGAAGATTTCCCTTGAGTACAAGGGAAGTGAGGGGTGCCTAACACCTTTCCCTTTCTTAATTGACTCCCGAACCCTTAACTTAGTAACAACGACCGTCTTATCCTTAATATTAGAGATTTCCCATTGGGTTCCCCCTCCTTAGGACAAATAAATAATGGTGGCGACTTCATTAATTTTTCTAGGTATTACAGCTTGATCAGTATAGATTATAATCTTTGCGCCTACTAGGTAGGAACAAAATTTATCTAATGCAAAAACGACTGCCAAAAGTTCCTTTTTTGTAGTGGCGTAATTTATTTGTGCAGAATCCAAGGTTCTACTTGCATAGTATATTGCATGGAGGTTAGAGTCTGCATCTGCTTCTGGATGGGTTGCCTCATCATAATTGTTAATGCTAGCCATCAAAGCTATGTTAGCATACCCTTCTTTTGAACCATATTCTGATGAATCAGATTTATCCCATGTTGCCATCAATCGTTTCTTCTTTCCTCTGAGATCTTTCTTCGAGGGATTGTCCTTCTTGAGCTTGGGAAAATCATTTCTATAATGGTATGGCTCATTATGTAACACCCCTAACGACCTTCCGGATCGACTGACCCCATAAACCAACACGAGTCTTTTCAGCATGCTTTGGTCTCACTCGCACGCTTTCTGGGAAACTTCCCAGAAGGTCACCCATCTCAATACTACTCCAAGCCAAGCACGCTTAATTGTGGAGTTCTTATGAATGGGCTACCGAAAAGAAGATGCATCTTGTTGGTATAGGTAGTACCAATTAATCCTTATAAGCCTCCTTCAACCATGCAATCTCATACCTGCATAGTCTCAAGATCCCTCTCATTCCGATGTGGCGACCACCCTTGCCTCATTCGGCCTTAGGTGTTACATACGGTATAACCACCCCTCGCCTTCTTTGGAATCGAGTGTTACATGTCCACCAGCTTCCGCATGGTTCATCCTCGAACAACATCGTATTGGGAGAGGTATGGCTCTGATACCATTTGTAACGCCCCTAACGGCCTTCAGGATCATTGACTGATCCCATAAACCAACACGTGTCTTTTCAGCATGTTTTGGCCTCACTCGCACGCTTTTTGGGAAACTTCCCAGAAGGTTACCCATCCCAATACTACTCCAAGCCAAGCACGCTTAATTGTGGAGTTCTTATGAATGAGGTACTGAAAAGAAGATGCATCTTGTTGGTATAGGTAGTACCAATTAATCCTTATAAGCCTCCTTCATGCAGTCCCATACCTGCATAGTCTCAGGATCCCTCTCATTCTGATGTGGAGACCATTTTTGCCTCATTCGGCCTTAGGTGTTACATGCGGTGTAACCACCCCTTGCCTTCTTTGGACTCGGGTGTTACACATTACACCTGTATCATATGAAATCTTTGTTGCTACCATACTTTATTTTTCTAGAAGTAGACTCGAAGTGACCACCAGTCCTTCTAGATCCTTTAAACTTGTTGTCTTGCTTTATCTTCTGGTGTTGGTTGACCCTTTCTGGAAAGCAGAGACAACTCGTCTTCATCTTCATCAGAATCTTCTTCGGAATCCTCTATCTCTTTTGCTTGAAGAGCACTAGTCTTCTCATATCTTCTAACGAATTTAAGAGCAATAGATTTGCCTCTCTTCTAAGGTTCATCTTGTTCCAGCTTAATATCACGACTTCTTAAAGAAGTGTTGTAAATATATTTCTCCAATTTAAGTGTAGTTACCATAGTCTTTCATTTAGCTGACAGGCTTATTATAATCTTCTTCACATGATCTGAAGTAGAGTTCCTTTGTTCAGAACTTTAAGTTCTGCAACCAGAATTTGAAACCTTGAGAACATTGTCTAAATTGTTTCATCTTCTTTTATCTTGAAGGCTTCATATTTTTTAATCAAAGCTAAAGCTTTGGTCTCCCTAACTTGAGAATTGCCTTCGTGAATCATCTTTAAATAATCAAATATAGACTTAGCTGAGTCTCTATTTGTGATCTTCTCATAATATTTATGATGATTCTTTATGGTGGCTCGATATAAGAAATTGCATTTAGCAAGATAGTTCTTGCTTTATTATGATTCTTAAAATATTTATTCTGTTGTTCAGTCATAGCCCTTCTTTGAAGCTTATTTCCATTAGCATATATTGGATGTTCATAGCCACCAAATCTCAAATCCCAAAGATCAACATCATGACCTAGAAAGAAATTTTCTAGTCTATCTTTCTAATAATAAAATCTTTCACCGTCAAATATAAGAGTTTATAATTGTAGTTGTCTTTATCATATGAAACTTGAACTATCGGTGGTGGAATGTCCATTGTGTTTCTCAAATGTCTAGATATTTATCGGACACGATTAAGTGTTTGATAACAACCAATACAAAAATTGGAGATCTGATACCGATTGAAGGTGTAAGAAACATCATAAATGAGAGTTGAATTAGGTTTCACTAAATAAAATTTCTCCAAACTCAAACACAAACTCTTAACAGTAGAATAAAAATAAAGGGGCACAATTATTTTTATCCTAGTTCACTGTTAACGAAGTTAATATGGTCCCTCCGTCATGGTGATTTTTCCTTCTCAATAAGGACTTAATCCACTATAGCCAAATTGATTACAGAACAACAATAAGACTACCTGTTATTGTTGCAAACCACAAAGACTAACTATCTTTGTCTTCTTTAGTCTACATACTAAAACTTTGTCACTCAAGAAACCAACCAAAATAGACCAATTCTCTTTGTCTTTTTGAATCTACAAACCTTCACTCAGTCACTAAAGGAACAATTAACTTATAGTTGAATACAAATTTTGTGTTTATAAGATTTCTTCTTACAAACAGATTACACAAGAATGAAGTACAAATAATAAAACAATATTGTTAAGCAAGATAACAAACAAAAGTTCTTTTCTAGCAAGTTAATGAACAACAACTCCTTGCTTTACAAAATTTACAGAGTTATTTTGGTAGCGTTTTAGCAACTTGAATAAGAGTGAGTTTCTTCAAAGTTGTTCAACATTTTAAATTCTTCCAAGTCTTCCTTTTATATTTGAAAAGAAATTTGTTAAAGGTTAGAATAGGAATACCAAAATTCATGTTGTCTTCTTGCAACAGTCAGTGAGAGAGTGATAGACAACCTAGTACAAAAGTATTGTCCTTGTGCCACAAAACCAGCATAATGAAGGCGAGGTGATATTGTACTTTGTAGTGCAACTCACGTGAAAACCTTTGATATTATCTTCTAATCTTTAGTGGTTTCTATATGTATAATGGTTGAAGCATGTGTAGAAGGATCAAAGCTAAGTCTCCAGAACCATGTCATCAAAATCTTTTGAACTTGTTCATCCAAAACCTTATCTTTAGAGTCTTCAGAACTCCGTTCAACAGAACATTGTCTTCAGAGTCTTCAGAAGTTGGTCTAGAGAACTGTTGGTCTTCAGAATCTTTAGAACTCGTTCAACATAACCTTGTCTTTAGAATCTTCAGAACTTTGGTAAGATAAATTGGCATCTTCAGAGCTTTAGAACATAACAAAAGCTCTACAACAAAATCACAATTAGAAGCGATAAAATTAATGATCTATCAAGATCGTTGCTTTAAGGGGTAGTATAAGCCATAAAACACAAACATGTATTCTTCAGTATGTTGAGCCCAGATTCTGACGAGTTACACGTCATTTCTCCACATATAGAACCTGTTAGCAAAAGTTGTATACTAAACAAACCATTAGGGTACTAAATTGATATGTAATCACCCATGTAATGTTATCATCAAAAATCAAGGTCAAACGCATACCAAATCTTGTTCTTACAACTTCTCGTCAACTCAAAGTACCAAAAATAATTTAACTAATCATTTAATGATAGATTTGAGTTAATGATGGTTCAAACAAACCTCATCAACACCCAAAGTCCATTGATATTGATAAAAAAAAATTGTCAAAAATTTGTGATCCAAGAAACCAGAAGTTAGCACAATATTAAAATGAAATAATAATCAATTAATATGCATGGAAAAATAATTTTAAATTGATTCTAAATAGGAAATAAAAAGGAAAAAATCAAAGTAATATCAAAACAACAAATGAATGGTATGAAAAATTATAGAAGTATGAAAGTGACTCAAAGTATTTTTAGAAACTTTTTGGCTATTTTAAATTTTGAAAATATATTTAAACCAATTAAAACAAAGGAAATAAGAGGAAAATAAAATAAAATAGTAAAAATGAAAATAAAAATTTGAAAAAATTACACAATTTGTAAAATAATCCATAAATATTTTTATAAATATTTTCATAATTTTTTGAGTAAAAATGCAATTAACAGGAATTTTGTAAATTAAAAATTTTTAAAACAAAATAATAAAAATAATAAAGTGAGAAAAAAACAAGGAACATTGGATCTGATCTCATTAATACCGGTGGCACATCAGATGGTCTAGATCTGGAAAGACACAGTGGTCTCTCAATGGAATAACACACCAGATTCATTTTAAATCATTTTCTGAAACCTTTAAAGCAGACTCAGGCCACCCTCATCCTCTCTGAACATCTTCTCCAGTGAGTTGCTCATCAGAGTTTGACATTTGGTAAGTTTGGATTATGATATAATAATTACAACATACTTATAATAATCAATACATTGTATGTAAATCTATTGGGCAAATCTTTATTAGTTTAAAAACTGGTTTTTAATTTATATAGTCTATAATACATTAATTAAAACATATTTATAATAATCAGTATATTTTATGTAAATCAAAAAAAATTGAATTTGGATCCTCTCATGCCTTTTTGGTTCAGCCTTCTCTCCTTTTCTTAATCTAATGGTTAATTACAACACAAATGAAAGATAATAATACAAGTGAGAGAGGCAAAAAAGATTAATCAATAAATGAGATTGAAGCATGATGGAAATATGAGAGAAAGGGTATGAAAGGATCCAAATCCAAATAAAGTCATTGTAAATTTTACGTTATCATCAAAACCAAATTCTCGCCACTGCCAAACCTAACAACGCCGCTATCGTTGACATCAACATCACAAGTTGCATCTCACAATAAATCAACGGGAGAGTTATAATCGTCATTATTTGGCGCCTTAACTACCTTCTTTTTCTTCTTCTTATATACCTCAGAAGTGGGAGCGTTAGTAGCTACAGGCTCTGACGCTGGAGTCGAGAAGGACTCAGAGCTTCACCCTTAAATAATTAATCTTGAAGAAAAGCCTTAGAAATAATATAGATTTCATGTGGCTACTTGGCAAAGATTTTGTTGGTGGTCTTGGCGGTAACAACTTTTGTCATCAAAGAGGAGAAAAATAAATTGGTTCTTATTAAAGATTTAGATCCATCAAAAATCACACATATCCATATGGATCTTCCTCTTCTCTATTCAATTTATTCCTTCCAGGTCTTCTTCTAGGCTCACCTACATCCCCACAATGCTCATCCGCTTCTAGGCTCACCTACATCCCCACAATGCTCATCCTTGCAAATCCAAATGAACACCTATGCAATTTCCAATGTCTTTATGGGTTATTTCCCTAAAAATATTATGAACTATGACATGTTTGGGAAGACAAAGTGATAATTTTCTATGGAGAGAAAATTAGAATGAGTGGAGAAAAATTAAGAATAAAATTTTGAAACAAAAATGAGAAAGAAGTAGGGATGGCAACGGGCGGGTCGGGGCAGGTTTAAGCACACTCAGACCCGCACCCGTCTCCCAGACCCAGATCCGCACCCGCACCCGTTCGGGGCTAAAATTTGTTCACCCGCCCCCACCCCCAACAAGAAACGGGTTCACCCGCACCCGCCCCGCACCCGCCCGAATAAAATTTTTATTTTATTTTTAAGTTTATATTTTTTTCAATAAAGTTAAAAATAAATAATTAAACTAAATACTTAATTATTTTAAAAGTATTTTTCAAGTTCGATAGTTTTATTTAAATTTTATTTTCAAAAAAATAAATAATAATTCTAATAAACATAATATTATAACATTAAAAAGTATAAAAAAGTGTAAATAAGTAATAAAACTATTAAAAACAAATAAAATAAAATAAAATTAGTTGGGGGCGGGTGGGTATTACCATCACCGCCCCGCACCCACCGTAAATGAAAATGGGTTTTACCCCTTCCGGTTAACGGGTTTTCCCGCTAATTTGGGGCGGGAGTCGGTTTATTTGCCATGCCTAGAAAGAAGAGGAGATGACATTCGGTTTCTACAACACACCGTTCATAGCAACAACACTTCTTCAATTTTTGAAAGTTATATTTAATTTTGGGATAAATATATGTTATTCCCTACCATTAGAGCGAGTTTTTTTTTACCCCTTATTAGTTTTTTTATACTTCCCCTTATAAAACACATATTCCATTTTCACGCATCCCTGTTCTCATGTTTCACTGATTGGGAATAGCAAGCATCCTTGTTGTCAATTGTTCACTTGCTAACTAAATTACTTGCAAACAAGATCTGTTTGGTTTATGTTTAATCTTCTTAATCCAAACACAAGCCACATGTATAAAACATTGTTTCTTTCGTTTAATCATCCATAACCCATTTTCTCAAAAACAAATCATCAATAATTCATCGTTCACCCAAAACTCTGAAATCTCTGATCACCGGAGCTCTGATCCCGACCTTCCCATAATGACAACAACGATCCCATCCCCCTCAAAGTCATAACCCTAACCTACACTTTTTACGAACGCGGCGATAACCAGGTCATTCCCTCGCCTGGATATCCCTCACCCCGTCTTCATCAGCTTCGACGGGTTTATCTCTTGCCGCAAACTTCAAGGCATATTCTTTTTCCTAGGCTTAAGCGTTTCACAGCTCATCAACGAGTTCATCAAAACCATCATCCAACAAACTTGACCTGAAACATGTGTGCTTCTTAAAACATGTGATTCTCATGATTGGCCTTCGAGTAATTTCCAGTACATGTTCTTCTTTTCAACTGGCCTAACTCTATCGGGGTGTAAAGGAATTGGGTTCTCGAAGAATATTGGGCTTAATTTACTTTGTGTCTGGATTTTATGACTATGTATTCTAGGATTTATTTGAGATTTTTTCATATGAACTTCAAATAATATTGACATGTCACTAATAAAATAGAAATAAAAGTAAAAAACATTTACTCTAGCGCCACGTAGGAAGATTCCATAGTAACAATAGGGTATTTAAAAATGGAATCTAAATTTTGTAAGGGGATCACAACAAAATTTCTTAAATGGGGTAAAGTGCATTTAATCTTTTAATTTTTAAATTTGTAAACTATTGATTTGAGAACTATTTTCTTCTTTTTTATTTATTTCTTAATGAGTATTTTTATTTTTTTCAATTTTAGAAATTTTTATTTTAATTTTATTAGGTTTTCAAATTATTTTAGTTTAGATTGGTAAATATAATTAGAAAATGTGACATGTAAATTGGGATTTGCCAAGTGGCCATGTCCATGTCATTAAAAAAGTGTAACCTATTAAAAACAATTACACATCATCATTTTTTTAGACAAAAATAGATAATAGGGACCAAAACTGTTTAAAAATAAAATAGAAGAACTGATTTCGTGAATGAGTAATAATAGAGGGGTCAAAACTATAATTTTGCCTAAATTTTAAATATTTTCAAAAAATTATTGTTGAATTATGAAATAAACGAACATTTATCTTACGTAGGTAATAAATTAAAGTGTGTATATATTTGTGCGGGTATAAGACTAAGTGAATACTGAGGTACTCATATCTGCACTCATACCCGCTTGTTTAAATGAGTAATTACTCGAGTTCGTGTTCGTATTCATTTGTGCGAATTTTATCCTATACGATATGGATTTTTTTTTAGGTATCCAATGGAGATGTGTCAAATCGTAATCCTTAATCTAAACTATTTATTACCTTTTTATCTCTTCTCTCTCCCTCTTTCATTTATTTCTCTTTATTATTTTTTATTTATTTTTCACCACCAATTTAATTTGATTGGGAGATCAGTTCTGACATCAATTAGTTTTAGCACCTTTTCAATTGTAGTTGTAAGGATTGAACTTTGGTCCTCACTCTCAAGTTTTCAACCCTATTTTTTCTTCTAATTGTCAATCAAATCCCTAGTGTCCATTTAATTTTATTAATTTCAAGTTGATTTATTTTAATTTGTTCTAGGAACAATTGTTCTGCCTTGTTTTTTCTTTGAGAAATGTTAATAACACTCTCTTTTCAACATTTTCTCCATTAATTATTTTTTTTATTAGTTAAAATACATGTGAGGTCTATCACTTTATGTGTGATTCATTTCTAAAAGAAAGGGTTAAAAAGAACTCGTTACAACACTACTTTTTTTCTTATCATGCCTGTTGTTTTGCCTAATGGTGTGTTTGGTAGGGATGGCAACAGATAGGTCGATGCAAGTTTCACACTATCCAAACCCGCACCTGAAATCATCTCCCAAACCCAAACTTAAAGGCTATCTAGGTGGCAACATAACACGTACGCTCACACTTGTTGGATTCAGGTTTTTCCATCCAAACCCGAACCTGCAACAAAAACACAAAAAATACAACAACAACAATGAAATTTGAAACACAAGAATTTCATCAAAGTCTCTCAAAGAAATTAAGGAATTAAATTATAACTTTCCATCAAGTTTGGCATCATTACAATTAAAATTAAGGTCTTAAATTTTTACACTTATATATATTTAGGAGTACTTATATAATTTAATGTTTAAGCGGGTGTGGTTTCGGGTGCGGGTTTTAGTGAATCCAAACCTACACCTGAAGTATTGGGTGGCACCCAAATCTGATCCCGAACTCATTCAACTCAGATTTTCACTTGTTGACTCGAGTTCGGGTGCGGGTGGACCCTTCAGATTTGAGTTTGCCTACCATACCTAGTGTTTGGTAGAAGTGAAGTTGAGAAGAGAGAACTTGAGGAGAGAGAAGTTGGAGAGAGAGGTTGTATTTCTCTTGTTTGGTATAGAGAGAACTTTCAAAGAGAGACCCAAAAGTAGTGTGATCTACAACTTTGTTATTGGAAAAAAAAATTCTCCACCCTTGGTGGAAAACCCAAAATATCTCCAAAATTCGTAAGTGCACTTACAAATTCATCATAAACGTAAATTATTTGGTTTACTTCGTAAGTGTACTTGTGAAATCACTTGTTGGGACCCAAAATTCGTAAGTCACTTACGAATTTCCCTTATTTGGTTTATTTTATAAGTATACTTACAATTTCTCCCGTTGGGACTCAAAATTAGTTAGGACATAAATATGTAGAAAATTTCTAGGAAACAAGTTTCCTTGAGTAAATTTTAGGAGTTTTAAAGTGTGGGTAGTATAGTAGTAGTAATATATTATATATTTAGGAAAATTTGTTTTAGTCTTTCTAAAAATGATGTTTTTGTATAACTTATATTTTTTTAAATAAATTTTTTAAAGAATATTTTTAAAAACTAATTTCAAAATAAAAATTAGTTTAAATTATTATTTTAAATCTTTAATTATTTTATTATAACTTTTTTGGATATTAAAAATTAAAAAATTGCTTAAAATTTAAAATTATTTTAAATATTTTTTACAAATCATTTTTAAAATATATCTTTTTAAGAAATGTGATTTCAAGTATATTTTAATCTTCAATATTATATATTTATATTAGATGATGTTAAACTTACTCTTTTAATATAAAAAATAAAAAATTTAAAAACTTTCAATATTTTAAAAATACAAAAAAATAAAGATAAATTAAACAAATCTTTAATTATATTAAACATTGTCATCTTTAATTTAATAATACTTTCAAAACAATTAATAATGTAAATCATTTAATATTTTTTGTATTCAAGCAAATATGATTATCATATATGTGTTTAGTTGATTTATATATATTTTCCGTTAAAACTCTACTTGGAGAACAAATATTTAAAAATTTAAAATTGAAGTTATGATGTTTATCTAATATAAAAAATTATAAAAACTCATGATTAAACTAGTTCATATGTGCATTATTTTTGTTTCGCTCATAGACCAATGTTATGTAGTACTCATACTTTATTATTGAACTACCAGTGGAGTAGTCAATTCCGTAGTACCATATGAAGTAATTACTCAGTGACTGGTTAGGTCTAGCAGACTGGAATCATAACGCCAGTTACCCATGACTGTACTCTTTGCGGAAAAATTCAACTTACTCATCTATTAGAACACTAGAACAATTATGACTCGTTAGATGCATGTGCCTTAATTATCTTACATCAAAAAGTAGTGTTCGAAGTAGGGAAGTCAATTTGTATAGCCAAATAGAGATTCAAGTGGGGATTATCGGTTTGAAATATCGAAGTTAAAGATTTTTTTCTCCATAGGAATAGGGATGGAGGAAAAAGTTCCCCGATGATATTTTGGGGCAGGGAATGAGAAAGTATTTTCCGCCTGTCTCGTGGATTCCCCGACTCTGTGTTATAAATTATCAACAATAATTAATAATTATGGTGTGTTCTAAAAGGACATAAAAATTATATGCAAGTGAAGTTGTTTTTGAAATTGAAAGTGGCCACACTTCATGAAGTGTTGCAGAATGAAAACATGCAACTCTTGAAAATGTTGCTATAGGCCAAACATTGTAACTTTTGGTAAAAGAAAATGTTTCACCAAGGATCGCCACCTTGTGAAACAATACAAATGTTGCCTATGAATAATTTATTCCGAATTCAGAAATTAAAAAAAAAAAACATACATCCTCTTCGCTAAAATTTCAGACACTCTTCGCTACATTCGAGTTTTCGTTGGTCTTGCGCAGACTCGAGAAGACTGAATTATCCTGGGTATTTCTACATCAAAACTCCAAAACAAATTGAGAGTGCTTGAAATAGTATAAAGAAAGTGTTTCGTACACGATTCTAACTTCGATTCTATTTGTTTAAATTGATTTTTCTAACAATCTTATAGTATGTCAAAAAATAGACATCAAAGAGAATAACTAAAGACAAAATATTAGACAAATTAACGTTATGAATTCAAGTACGTTCTTATTGTTTCCCTTAAAAATCAAAGCACCTTATAAAAAAAACATAAAATCAAGATTCAAATGAATTTTTTTTCTACCAGTTGATAGTTGAGTCAAATTATCAATATTATCATTTTCTGGTATTAATTGTAAATAGTGCTTTGATGAAATATTAACATAGTCTAAATATTGTTGTATTGGTTGTTGTTATATGTAACGAGTACTTTCAGTGGATTACGAATTTCGTCCAGTAGTGATTATTGGTTTTTACTTAGTTTCATTTCATATTAATACATATGCATATATATTAAAATTGTGACATTGACGTACGTTAAATCCTTTTTACATGCTGATATTGTGTGAATTTAAATACATATGAACTATGAATGGCACTATACGGTGTAAGCACATTGTATTACCTGGAAAATGAATTTACAGTCATATGTTTTAGATGTTTAATATTAGGAACACTAGTGTTTTGCTTGCCATATTGATAATGTAAGAATTTCCTAAAGATTAACTAATGTTATATGAATAGGATATCCGCATATTCCGTATGAAATATATTTGTGTTAAATATTTGCAGAATGGATGAAACATATATAAATATCATATTAAATTATGTCATGATTATGTAAAACGTTAGGATTAAGGCTAAGAAACTGCATCCAAATCAAAAATTGAATTCTAGACTATGAATATGAATGCACATTTCGTTTAAAAAAAAATGTATATTCTATTTATTCTTTAAATTATACTAATTTAATTGTTTAATTTAAAATTTAAATTATTTAATTAAATTTAAATTTGAATCATATGGGAATAACATGTTCGTGTTTAATGAGAGTTATTATTATAATGTATAAAAAGATCATTTGAAATGGATCACGACTTATATAGAATTTTGAGTTTGGAGTCGAATTTGAGATGTTGAATTTTGATAACTTTATCACGAAGGATAAGGAATTTAAAATTTCCACATATTTAGAACCTCGTGAGAAAGTTTCTATGTGGGTTGTTGAAACACAAACGGAAAGTTCTTTATGGATTGTTAAAACATATCTCAAACTAAAGATAAGTTAGAGAGTCTAAAATACTAAGGATTTAGGACTGAACAAAATCGCTTTCGACTCAATTCTCTTGTTTAGAAGGAAATAGTGAGAGCTTTGTTTGTAAGATTTCTATTATTCTTCAAGTAGAAGATGATCCTAAGATTTATAAGGGAGTGATAGCTTCTAAGGACTCTGATTTTGGAAGGATGACATCCAAAATGACATGGATTTAATTTTCAACAAAAAGGTGTTGATTATTTTGATACATATGAACTAGAAGGAAGCACAACGAAAGTTAGAATTTTATTTGCTTTGACTTTCTTGCACGATCATATAGTTCATCAAAAGGATGTCAAAACGACATTCCTAAATGGAGATCTCGATGAGGTTTACATTGAAAACCAGAAGGTTATGTACTTTTTAGTGATGAACAAAAAGTGTGGAAGCTTGTCAAATCCTTGCATAGATTAAAAATATGCACTAAAACAATGACATCAAAAGTTTGAATTTGTCATTACAAAATTCACCAATGAAGGGGAGACACACAACTTGGAGGGAGATCTTTCAATATTATCAAAACAAGAATTCATAAAGTTTGTCATCATCAAAAAGGGGGAGATTGTGAAGAATAAATCGTATATCTAGTTTTGATGAAGACAAAGATTATCAAAGAAGAGAAGGATCAAAAGTTTCATGCACATCAATGATGAAGTTAACCAAGAAGGTTCAACATAAAAATTCAAGTAAACATTTGAGAGAAATGAACATAATTAAGGTACTCATTGCAATTTATATTATACTATTTTAAATTGCTCATAATTTCATCTCTCACTTCATCTAAAAACCCTTCTTGCATCATCATGCATGATTATATTAAAATCTTTTTCATCGAATTCTTATAACTAAGTGTTTGTACTCAAAGTTGTGTGAGAATATTGTGATATTTCTTTGTCTCTGTGTTGATTATATGATTGATCATTCATAACGAGATGAATAGAATTTTAGAAACAAAGAGGTTTCTAACTTCCACATTCAAGATGAAAGATCTTGGACTAGTTGACACAATTTTAGAGATCAAAGTGAAGCAAAAGAGTGGGGGTTATGAACTTAGTCAAACACGCTATGTTGAGAAAATATTTGATAAGTTCAAACATTTACGCTTTATGGAAGTGACCACTCCATTTGATCCTAGTGTCAAAATTCAAAGAATGATGGAAGAGTCGTAACTCAATTAAAATGTGAAATTTCAATTGGTTTTCTAAAGTAATTGATGCAATGTACTAGTCCCGACATATCATTTGCAGTTAGTAAATGTTTATATTTACTAGCAATCCAAATGGTGAGCATTGGAAGGTCATCACAGGGATTTTCGATTATCTTTTAAACCAAAATCTTGATCTCCATTATGATAGGTGCCATATTAGAAGGGTATACTAATATGAGTTGGATATCGAGTGTTGGAGATCATAAATGTATAATTGAGTTAATAGTTACCTAGTTGGAAGTGTAATTTATTGGAAGAGCAAGAAACAAACATGTATTAATATTTTGACCATGGAATCAGGTTTTGTGGCTCTTGTTTCCGTTGGTCAAGAAACTGAATGGTTAAGGGCCATAATGTTGGAAGTTACATTAAAAAAGGCAATGTTTCAAAAGTGTTGATACATTGCGATAGTCAAACCAATTTAACTAAAGCATTCAACAAAGAGTATAATGGAAAGTCTAGACTTTATTTTGTGGTAAAATTGATTAAAGATGTAATCATTTTATTCACATATATACGGTCGATCTATAATTTGAATGATTCATTTACTAAACTACTGGCCAAAGATTTAGTAAAGACAACCTCGATAGGTGTAAGGCTAAAACTCCTTGAATAAGGGTTCCGACAATGATAGAAACTCAATCTGAAGTTAAAACATCTTAACCTAAGATTCAATGGGTAACAACAAGTCGTTGATTCGGAAGTTAGTGCAACATTTTGTGACAATGTTGACTATTACATAATTGAGGGTTGAGTTTTTCAAACTCTTAATGAAGTTCTATATCGAGGAGGATATGTATCTCAAGAAATAGATACAAATTGAACTTCACCTATATGAATTTTGAGATGGTGTCGTCTCAAAGTGAGAGTAGAAGTTTCTCTCATGAAAATTCATGAAAACAGGAAAAGCACATGGCCATAAATAGTGCTAGGCGAGATATGTAGGCGAAGAACCATTAAAGAGTATGTGTATGGTAACGTCGGTCTAGTCACATGGGATAACGGTTTAAAGCATAGCTACCTAACGTTACGATTAGGCTTTGTGTTGTCTATACTAAGGTTAAGTTCAAATCGAAAGATACCTAACTATATTAACATTCTTTTGTTTCCTATTATTTTTGGAATTGATCTTGTCATTATTAGAACAAGTGGGGAATTGTTATAAATCATTAACAATAATTAATAATTATGGTGTGTTCTAAAATGACATAAAAAAATATGCAAGTGAAGTTGTTCTTTGAATTTGAAAGTGGTCACACTTCATGAAGTGTTGCAGAATGAAAACATGTAACTCTTGGAAATGTTGCTATAGGTCAAACATTGTAACTTTTGGTAAAACGAAATGTTTCACCAAGGGTCGCTACCTTGTGAAACAATAAAAATGTAGCCTATAAATAATTCATTCCAGATTCAGAAATTCAAAAAAAAAACATACATCCTCTACACTAAAATTCCAGACACTCTTCGCTACATTCGAGTTTTCGTTGGTCTTGCGCAGACTCGAGAAGGCTGAATTATCCTGGGTATTCCTGCATCAAAACTCCAAGACAAATTGGGAGTGCTTGAAATACTATAAGGAAAGTGTTTCGTACACGATTCTAGCCTCGATTCCATTTGTTTAAATTGATTTTTCTAACACTCTAAACTTATTATTTAACTTTTATATTTTATATATTATATAATTTCACATAAAAAATATTAGTGTACTAGAAAATAAAGAGTCATTTAATACATAGGATGTAGATATTGTCTCCTCCTTTTCTCATCTCAATTTCTTTGTCTCCTTTATTCATCATCTTCTCTAATCACATGATCATCACAACAACCACTCTTCTTTGTTCATTGCGCTTATGGTAATTACTCTTCAAATTCACTTTACTTCCATAAATACATAATTTTCTTTTAATTAATAGTTATGAATTTTTCACACCCACACATAATCAACCACTTGTGCTGGATGACAGTCGCACTGTGTTTGTAAATTGACAGAAGCATGGAAGCAACAAGTTATGTTAATAATTATTGTTTTTTTATAGAAAAAAATATTAGCAACAACATGTGCTTTTGCTTTTTTTTTTTTTTGTTATTGATGCAAGTTGTATTTTTATTTTTAAAAAATGAAAGAAGAAAAATATGTCTTTTAAAAAAAGTAAAAAAAATACAAAATACTATTGTCATAGTTTTGATAGAAAAATATAGATATTTTCTTAGAATTCGATCACCGTGGATCTCCGCGAGGATCTGTGGGGATGAGGATGGAGGAAAATATTCCCTTGTGGTGGAGATTGGGGACAGAAATGGAAAATAAATTTGGGGGTGGGGCAAGGAGCGGAGAAGCACCCTCCGAACATTCTCTGTCTCGTTGACATCCCTAGTTCAAAGATTTGATGTACTCTCATTTAAAAGTTAATTTTTATTGTACACTTAATTATTGATATATATATATATATATATATATATATATATATATATATATATATATATATATATATATATATATATATATATATATATATATATATATATATATATATATATATATATATATATCTAGAGGTGGAAATAGATTGAATCAATTAACCGAGGTTTAGGGTTTAACCTATTTAAGGTGACATACTTTTTTTAAGGTCGGGCTATGATATACTTTTTTTAAATCAATAAAAACTAAATTTTTTATAAGTTTATTTAGTTAAAAAAAACTATGTCGCGGACTATAAGTTAAGTATTTTAAGTTTATCAAATCGACCAATTTAAATTAATAGGAATATTTTTTTATTATTATTCGAATAATGCTATTTAGTAAGAATGGTTTGAATAAGAAATACAAAAATATATATTTGTCATTCTTTTAGTCAAGGGTGTCTTGGAGGATGTTTGGGAGGAGCAGTGGGGCACCAATTTTCTAGGGCACCAGTTTTTTTTTTATTACTATATATACATATGAAGTTAACTATTTATTTGATACATATGATTTATAAATCAGGTAAAAAAAATTATGAATTAAGAAAAATTGCACTAAATTCTTAATTTCGACAACGCAATCAAAATCTCGAAGACGACCTTAATTTTAGAGAGCAATTTTAAATTTAATTTCCTTTTTAATAGGAATGACGAGGTAGTTAGTAATAATGAATAATTGAGATTTAATTCTAATATTTTTGCTTTTATATTTTCTTACTAATAAATATTTTTATTATTATTCTAATGTATTTTAAATTAAAATACAAAAATTAATATAATTATATTTAAGAATTTATGAAAATAATTGGATTTTTTTTATAAATAATATCATAATTTGTTTATAAGTCTTTCAAATCAATAGTTTCACAAAACTTTTATAATTAGGTAAACTCCATTAAGTCAATGCAAACAAATATATAATTCATGAGGCCTTCGAATGGATCAAACTTAAATATAAAAACAAGTTTATGATAGATTACATATTAAGATTAGACTTTAAAATTTTTTACTAGTACATATCAATTCAGACCCTAGGTAGATTCAATCTATTTTCATCCTATATATTATAGTTGATTAAATTAGTATAAATGATTTATTGATTGCACTTAATTATACTGATTTATTAATAATTGAACATCTTTATTGATTGCATTTAGTTTCATGTTCAATCTTTAATAGTGTTATATATATATATTTATATTATTTATTAATATAAATATGTTGGTGATAGTTATATAGAATAATTTTTTGTCAACTTCGGAATTCATTTTGGTGTCTTAGATTTAAAAAAATGTATATTAATCTTTTAAGTATTCAAAATATATTATTTTAGGGTTTTTTAATTAACGATAAAAAAGTTAAAAATTTTATCATTAAATATATTATTAATTAGACAAAAAAAATTAACATAATATATTTAAAAAAGTTAAGACTCAAATGTGAATATTATTAAATTAAAATATTAAAATAAGTCATGAGTTTTGACATAAAGAATCAAGAATAAAAATAAAATAAAAAATAAAATATATATATATATATATATATATATATATATATATATATATATATATATATATATATATATATATATATATATATATCAAATGTACTTGAGCTAAAATTACATGCCTTATTTAATACTAATACATAAAATAGGCAAATATCAATTTTTTAAAGGAGAAAGTGACCCTTAACTAATTTCGGATTCAATTTATTTTGTGTTATCCTTTAATTTCAATTTTCAAGGGAAAGTAACCCTTAACTAATTTGAACTTCAAACCTTAATTTTATGTTATTATTATTTGTAAACAAAATGACAATTATCATTATAAAATTCAAAAAACTATTTGTTGAATTAGGATTTGCATAGTATATAAGAGTGCTTAAGTAGCGTTTGGATCAGTTTTAAAATAAAACATAATTTAATTTAAAGTGAACACTCACCATATCTAATTATTTGTTTTTTATTAATTTTTAGAAAACTGAAATAAATAACCTTTACACAAGACCATGTATAATAGAAGTGTGTATAACGAGGATTTGAATAAATTATTTAATAGTTGAATGTTTATAATAGATTGATAAATAAAGTGTTGAAAATGATGTGAATTAATTGGTATTGAAAAAATTTAATATGTTGAATGAGAGAAAGTGATGATCATATATAATATTTTATAAAATTTTATTGATTGTTGTGATTATTTTGATTTTTAATGTATCGTGAATAATAGATAAGTAGAATGTTGAATTAAACAAAATTATGGTAGTGAGAAAGAATTAAATAAGTGTTGAATTTAAGAAGAAAAAAAAAATTGATGTGAGAGGATGAAATGTGAAAAAATAAAATATTAAATAATAAAATTATTTTACATAGTGTATGTGACACCTAATCTTAAATTTATCACCTAATTAAACACACATTATTCTTAAATAAAAAATCCTTAAACAAAAAACTCCTATAAAATTTGTTTTTCATCGTACTGAAGTCTAATCTCACTCTCACATCAGTCATGACTCTCTTATCCTCTCACCTCTTTCCATTCTCCGCCGTGCACCGCCGTTCACCGGCAACATCCACCACCACAATTCTCTTACCTTGGAACAAACCAAGAAAACCAAAGGACACTGTCAAATTTTCGTATTCTCCTCTAGTACATAGACATCTCCGTTTGGATGAAAGATTTGTGACAAGGTTTAATGTCCCTGCAAATGCTCAAGATCTAATACACAATGTCGGAGCGACCGTTGGTATTCTCGGCGGCGCTTATGTTCTTGTTTCTTCCTTTGATGATCTCACTAGAAGAAACATCCTTGACCAGGTAATGGTTTGGTTTGATTTTGTTTGGTTTGGTTTGGTTTCTTCAATTTACTTTCTTACCCTGCATGCATATATTAACATTTGACACAATTTTCAAAAAATATATATGAATTGATCCTTTTTTTTTTTACTTGTTTTGGTTCAATTTGAATTTTGGGTTTTGTTTTTTAATGCAAAAATTGATGCTTTCTTTGAACATTGATGGCACATGGTGATGGCAGGGTCTGAGTAGAAAACTGGTCCATATATTGTCTGGCTTGCTTTTTCTTGTTTCTTGGCCAATTTTCAGGTAACCAACCCATTTAAGTGATTTACATAAAGTTTGTGTCTTTGCTATTTTTTTATGATTTGGTTTGTTTTGATGTTAATGTTAGGATAGCAACTCCTCTGAAGCTCGTTACTTTGCTGCTTTTGTTCCTCTGGTGAATTTCATGAGGCTTTTGGTGAATGGTCTTTCACTGGTTTCAGATCAAGGACTCATCAAATCCGTGACTAGAAAAGGAGATCCAAAGTAAATAAATGTTTATTCATTTTTTGGCATTATTTAGTACATATGTATCTAACCTTTAACTGTTCACATGGCCCTACAGAGAATTGCTAAGAGGCCCTCTTTATTATGTTGGGGTATTGATGTTATGTGCTGTTGTTTTCTGGCGTGAATCTCCCATTGGGGTGGTTTCTTTGGCAATGATGTGTGCAGGGGATGGTAATACACTTTAATTTACTATTTTAATACACTTTGATTTGATTTATTCATGAATGTGTAACCAACATTGAATTGGTGGATGATAATAGGTGTAGCTGATATCATTGGCAGAAGATATGGGTCCATCAAGATTCCTTATAACCAAAAAAAGAGTTGGGCTGGTAGCATATCCATGTTTATATTTGGATGCTTGGTTTCAATTGGGTATGTTATGTTACATTGCATTGCAAACTCATCAAATTTAACAAATGTACTTTCTTTTACTAATTAGGAAATTACTCGGCTTAGAGAATTAAAGGTGAAAAAGATGTTACTCCAAGTAGATATTTTGAGACTGAAAGTCTTGATATTTATTGCATGTAGGATGCTCTATTACTATTCAGCTTTAGGACATGTGGAGTTTAACTGGGAGAACATTTTGCCAAGAGTAGCTTTTGTTTCTGTTGTGGCAACAGTGGTGGAGTCCCTACCCATTACTGAGGTGATTGATGACAACATTTCTGTTCCACTAGTAACCATGGCAGTGGCTTTTTTCATGTTCAACCATTAAAAACTTTTGCAGAGACCTTCAATTTATCATCACCATTGTTTTTTTAAATTATTCTGGGCACTAAGAAATTAACTCTAGTAGGTAGTATACACTGTAAATAGTTCATGATCTGTACAGTTTTGATATTTCACAATAATAATAATAAATCATTTTTACATGATGATTTCAAGTACTTGGTAAATATTTCTTATTGGACGACAGTGTAACATTGTTTTGGCAGTGTAACATTGTTTTGAATGCCAATCCATGCCACGTGATTTTCATTCAAATTAGATGATCTCTGTTTGCAGTGACTAAATTTTTGAAATCGTATAGGATAATGGGACCACAAGTTAAGCAAATTTTGATAGATTACATGAGTGTCTCTCTTTAATAAAACCAACTTTCTTGGTATAATTACAAATAAATAATTACTAAAGTTCTGCATAATGGAGCTTACCAAGTGCAATCTAACACCTAAATTTTTAAAGTTCAGGGAGGCTACACCTTCTGAACTTGTAGCCTCCCTAAACTTGGGCTGAAGAAACAATAAATTGCGCAATTTAATGATTCATAACATTATGATAACCAAAATGCTTTCACCTTCCAGCTAATGATATATATAATGTAAAAAAATAATTGATTTTTTTCTTACAAAGTATTGGATCCAACCCCCAACATAGCTACAATTAGAAGTTCCACATTTATTCATAAATCTCATTGAAGCATGAAAAAGGATGGAAAAACTCATCACAAATTAAATTAAGTTGTGGTGAGGATTTAGCTTGAACAAGCTTCGGCAAAAGCTAAATCTACAAATTCACTTTCTTTAAATGAAAAATTGACTAATTGGGAGTCCAACTGTTTCATCCCTTTTTGCTGAAGAAGATGAAGGTGTGTCTAAAAGAAAATGTTCTCAAAATCAGAACGAATTCACCGGTTTTGAAGTCCTTCAATTGCCTTTTTCCATATAGATGCTCTTTGCTTAGCATCCTCAAACAACATAACCTTTTTAGGCTGCATCATACATTTGATACAAAATTGTGAATCAGGAGACCTATTAAAAAATGTGTTTCTTGAATTCTAAAGTGAAGAGAAAGCTTACTGTGCAAATCTTGAAATGCGAAGGACTGGTCACTTGAATGCTCAAATCGTTTGGATTATCAGACCATATTATATTTCCCTTTACAATTAACTTTGAAGGATCCACATAGATCAACTTCGGCTTGTTGGTAAGGATGAGCTGAACCTTCTTGCTTGTTATTTTTTGTAATTTCTTCACCATGGAGATCATAAGAACAGATTCCCCGGGATCCAAAAATTGTTGCCTGTTACATGTGACAGAATTTGAATAACAAACCACATAAACATAAGGCTTCTTGAATAGCAACTGCACACAACTCATGTATCTTTGTATAAAGTGAAAATATCATTGAACAATATGTAAACTAACACATGATACCCAGGCGTGTTGTTTTTAGTCTGTATAATAAAGCAGCTAAATCTTAAAACAAATATAATTTTTCCTTATTTATGTAATCTAAAAGAAATTAATACCATTTTCTGTGATGTGAAAAGCTCTAAATCATGACAAACATATAATTAAGTATACTATGCATCATTAGATAAAAACATTTAAATGCAGAGAATATTGCTTCAAAATATCTCCTATGGGTACAGATTTTAAAATATTTTGAAGGTTGTGAAATTGCGAATTATACTATTTTTTTAACTTTTCAAGGCAACCTGATTGACAAAGGATTAATTGTCTCGATAAAACATATACTTTTGATGTGAATGCATCACACCGATTTCATGTTATGCAAATATGATTGGATATACGACAATTCCCAAAGCAACAAACAACCAGGATTGTTCCTGCATACCATTTTGAATCAAAGGAATCAATTGAAGCAAGCCTGGTTATAGAACCGGTTCCCTCTGGAGGCGATGTAGTGCCATCAGGCTGTTTAGCCGAAGCTGCAGAACTGTCGCCGATGTGAGAAGGACTCCATGATGACTCCTGAACATCATCGGCAGCATGTGATTGAGTCTAAAACGGAAATTTTTGGATTAGGTAATGTGTTCTCATTAAACCAAGAAAGAAAGTGTACAAGAATCAAAGGTTATTATCTTATTTTGCATAAATAACATTTCAAACAACAACGCAATGGAAGTCATACCCCGGGTTCCAGAGCAAGTTTTGGAGGAGTTTGTGCCCTTAAGTTATCCCAGGGAACTGTCTTGAAAAAGGGATGTATTTTCAAAATGGCGTAACCATCAGGTCCTGCCCCTGGTCTCCTGGTCGGGTCTAAATCCTGCACCATAATTGTATTCCTCTTTAAAATTAAAAATCGCAAATTAATAGCACATAGCAAGCAACTTAAAGCATGCTAAAAAATTAGTTACATGTATCATCAAGAAATATTGTTATTGCCCCAAGGTCACAGAAAACAAAAAAATATTAAACCCGGGTTTGCACAACATTCCTATCTTAAAATACTGTCCTACAAGAAAGCCAGATGTAGAACACTTCAACCCTAACTACTTAAAGAACAGCAACAAAATGGTTGCAAAAATGGGAAGAGGATAATTTCATGACAGTGTGGAATGTATAAGAATTAGAAAGCACACCAGGGAAATATATTTGTGTCCATTCATAATGCACTAACCAATAGTCGGTCAATAAGGTCTCTTGCTTCATCTGAAAAGTAATCTGGAAATCGAATTTCCCTTGCTATAATTCTTTGGAAAATAAGCCATTCACTTGCATCTTTAAAAGGAGAAGTTCCAGAAAGCATTTGGTATAATGTGCAGCCAAGTGCCCAGAGGTCATTTCTGTGGTAATATATTGAGGAAGAAAAACAAAATATATAAAAGGTTATAACATGGTGACCTGGCACGAAACAGCAACAACAGAGAACTCAGCAGTCAAAATATGACGTCTGAATTGGCAAAAAATAACCCTCGATTTAGCCAAAAACAAAAACACAATAACATTTCAAAATAATCTGAATACGCAGAAAATCATCACAAAAAGGTAAAACTAATCAATGTTTAACCTTTACCCGAAAGTTGCGGGAGAAGAATTAAGAACCTCTGGAGGGACATATGCAGCTGTTCCCACAAATGTGCAGGCTTTGTCATCTAAATTTTTATGAACAAATTAATTAACAAAGATGATAAAGAAAAACTATCAATAAAAAATAAAAAAATTAGCAGCTTTAGCATTGCTTCTATCTAACCTGATGCTGCATTTGGAAGGACGGTAATTTGACTATCTTGCATAGGCTTCACACTCCCAAAATCGGCTATTTTAATATGTCCTTCAGCTGTGAGTAATAAGTTCTCTGGCTGCAATTGAAGAAATTTAATTTTCACTCATAGCAATATATGGCAATAATGCAGTGTAATCATCCCAGAGCTACCTTAATATCACGATGTATCACTCCCAAACCATGTATGTATTCAAGAGCATCAACAACTTCAGCCGCATAGAATCGTGCTTCCTCCTCAGTTAGACGGCCTTTCTGCACACAGGAAATCAGACAGTTTGCTAGAAGATATTATTCAGTAACGAGCATCAGAACAATAAGGATACTATCTAACATATAAAAGAACATCCAAATTCCAACACTTCTAGAAGTACAAAAAATTTCTTATGAGAGGCCATCAGATTGTAAATGTCTTGATAAGATCACAAACTACAATTCTTACTGAAAAAGAAGAATTATAATAGTACGAGCAGCAGGAGAAAAAACAAAATAGCAAAAATTCCCTTAAACTAATCAACTGGTAAATAAATGGATTGGATTATATGAATTCAACTTGAGTCATATATAGCTAACTCAACTTTTCAATAAAGAGAAATATTGAAGGACTTGAAACAATTGCAAAGGCCCTGACAGAGATACTGAATAATGATAAAGAAATGTGTGTTACAGTTTAGGGCAGAGGCATTTAGGTAATTTTTTATATTCAAAATAATATTTCTGTAAAAGGCTTTAGAATGGAGATGATTCAATTTGCTTAAATGTGGTATCGTAGAGTTTAAGCAATAAACTAGTTTGATGATATCAAGAAATTACAAAGAGAGAATATGTGAAATGAACTTTTATGTTAGCCTACCCTGGTAATTTGATCAAAGAGTTCTCCACCTTCACAGGACTCAAGTGCCATGTCTTCTCCAATGCAAAAAGAACAGACAAAAAAAGATTATTTCAAATATCCGCCAAGAGGAGTAAGCCACTGAGAAAAAAAAAAGCAGAAAATATACCCAGAATTACTTACATAGAGAAAATGAGTCTTGAAATGTGAAATATAGCCGCACAATGCCAGGATGATCCAATTGATCTAGCACTATGCGTTCCAACTTCACATATGCAGTTTTGTTCTCTTTGGTAATAAATTTTTTGTCCATGATCTTCAATGCATACACAACACCTGAGTCTTTCTTCTTTGCCCTCACAACCTTCAGACATATGAAAGCAATCATATAAAAGAAAAGTAATTTGCTGAAATGAAACATATTGTGCTTCAGATTTCATAACTTTTTGTACATAGCCAGCATAAAAAAATGGGAAAAGAAGTGAAACAATTATAAATTAAGCAAGACTATACGAAGAGATTGTAGGTGCAAGAGCAAGAGGGGCATAGGCAAAGGAGAGGATCAGATCTACAAAGTTCACAACACTGTCCTTAGAGACCGAAAAATTTAGAAACTCAATATTCTGCGAAGATAAATCATATACCCAAACTCAGGAAAATGAAGTGTCCCAAAGGGTTGAAAGAATAAGATAATTTTTATTCAAACAAATAGAACAATCGATGGATTTTAAAACCAAAATACAGCCAAATACCCAACCAAAAAGAAGTCAGCAGAAAGGAGGAATCAGCTGAGAAAGAAAAGCAAAGAGAGGTGTTTGGTAAATAAAACAAATAGCCAGGGACCATGTTCACTCACTTCACTACAAAAGTAAACAACAACAACAAAATGCGATGTCACATACTTGCATTTGATACCAATGCATTTTAAATAAGTACACACTAATAAAAACCACGTGAAGGGAAAAAATCATCGCAAAAGAAAAAATTAGGTATTACACACAGCACTCAAAGGAAGAATGTGATATTAATGTCATGTACTAGTAGTTTCATGTCAATTCCAGCTGGTTAAACCCCCCCTACAAAGTCCATCACTACTTCAGTTAGCTTCATTTACTAATCCAATACAATTTTTTTACTCACAGGTCTATAAACCAATCTCTTTCTCATTAATTACTTTAACATTAATCTTGACGATTCATTTGCTTAAAAAAATAGTTGGTTATCAAAAATCTGAATCCTCAAAAGCAGTCCACAACACCACAAAAGCTACCAAGAATGAAGACGTCAAAGCATGAAAGAAGAATCCCTCATACAAATCAAAAATCCCAAATAAACGCTACCAAATGGTGCTTCAATTCAACAATAGCAACAATAATGCTCATTGTCCAACGATCTCTCCCAAAAACAACAACTAAGTCTTATCCCACTAGGTGGAGTCGGCTACAAGGATCAACTTTCGTCATAATGTTTTATCAAGGACCATGTTTCTGTCTAAATCATTAATCTCGATATCTTTCTTAATAACTTCTCTTATAGTCTTTCTAGATCTTCCTCTTCCTCGAATTGTTTTCCTTCTCTCCATCTGGTCTACTCCCCTTACTACAAAATCTACATGTCCTCTCTCGACATATGCCCAAACCACCTAAGTCTATTTTCCACCATCTTCATCTTCTGTACTAAGGCGCTACCGCGACACTCTGTAATATTTCCATTTCTAATTTTATCTTGTTGAGTCTTACCACACATCCACCACAACATCCTTATTTTTGTACTACATTAGCATCCTTATCTCTACTACATTTACTTTATTTACTTTATTCTTGTGATGATTCTTAACCAAACTAAAACAAAAAAACACGCAAGTTTGGTCATGTGTGAGGACCTTAGAATAAGAGCCAACACCATAGATCTCTCCCAACAACAAACAAAACAATAAATAAACTATATGAATTATATATCATGTAACAAAACTAAAATGCCAACATTATTCACATGATTCATGCATCCATCAAAACAATAGATAAAACAAAACCAACAAAAATAAAATAAATAAATAAATAAACACAACACAAGAAGACCAAGCTAAAACAAAAAGAGACAAAAAAGTTAGGTTATGTGATTGAACCTTAGAATAAGAGCCAACACCATAGATCTTGCCCAATTCAAAGTCCTGAATGGTGTAATTCTCCTGAGGAGCCCTAAAAACGAAGCTTTTGGATCTCTGAACAGCCCCAGCACCATTGGAAGAGGAAGAAGTCCGTTGAATCTTGACCTTGGAATCAAAATCCTTCTCCATTTCCAACATAGCTCGGTTAGTAATAACCCAAAAACAAAAAACACCCTACATTCACGTAACCAGTTTCTCTCTCTAGAAACCCTACGAAAAGGGGCGAATTGAAATTGAGATTGAAAATTGAAAACCCTATGTGTAGAGAGAGAGAGAGAGAGAGATGAATTGGTTGATGATGGAAGAAGAAGAAGAAGAAGAAGAAGAAGAAGAAGATGTTGGGAAGATGTTTGTGTGTGAGTTAGATATATGGCTAAATTGGGAATGGAAACCACATGGCGTGGAGAGAAGAGTGTTTGAATGAATAATAATGGAAATGATGAATGATTATAAGCTTTTTGGGTAATTCATGTTTTTCTTTTCTATCTTCTTTCTTTACAATGGATGTAATCTAATACTAGTCCAATGCTTTTGACCGTTTTTATTCTATAAAAATCTATCTTGCCTTCAAATTTAAGGATTACTCATTAATAAGATATGGACTTTAATTTTCATACCATATGTCAGCTTTACTAGCACATTGCTTAATTTAAATTAGTATAGAGGTTATGATTTTCGAGTGTAAAATAAATTATATCACAATATATTAATTAATTTGGAAGTAGAGTCATTAATACAAGTGACGTGTAGGTTTTGACAATCTCAAATTTTAACATTAAATCGACAAAATTATATTATTCGGTCTTAAACGAATAGTTTTTGTCAGATCTCAACTATTAATTTTAAATCAACAAAATTATATTATAATATGAATTCAAAATTATTACTTAACATAGTTTTTAATGGACTACTCGGTCTTAAACAATATAATTTTTATATTATTGTTTATAAAAAAATTAAAATTAAGCACTATAAAATTTTTATATATACAATTAAAAAAAGTATATTATTCATAATATAATATGTTTTAAGTACAATATTATTTTTATAAAATTATAATATGTTAATATATGGCTAGATTATATAACATTAATATTAATATAAAGAAAAACTTTAATAGTAATATAAAGAAAATTAAAAGAATGCAAGAAAATTGTGAAGTAAAATACAAAATAATTAAATATTAATTTAAATATATTTATAACTAATATTAAAAAAATGGATAAAATAGAGATAAAGTATAGTAAAGTGAGAAAAATCAATATATTTTTTTGGAGTGAAACAACATAAAAAAAAAAATTTGTAAATATACTAAACGGGCTAATGGGCTACTCTAGCCCAAACAGACTAGCACTAATGGGTATCAGACTTTTCAGGGCCGAGCTAAAAAAAACCTTCAAATATATGAACTCCAAGCCTTATAATTTTTCGGGCTTGACAGACTAGCCCATATGGCTTAGCCTATTTCCTGGGCTCTGGTCAAAATGGGATATTTGGTCTTTAACGCACCGATCTTGACGGGTCTTGAATTTTTTAAGACCATACCAAAAAAAAACTTTGTTATAATATGGGCTTAAATATTACTACTTGAACTCGACCCTATACGAGTTTCGGATTACACAACCCTAAACAAGTTTTTTAAGTTATTTTTTATATAAAAATCTCATAATATTTATTACAAATACAATAAATAATTATATTTTTTAATTATAGTATAATTTTAAGTATTATATTAATTTTTATAAATACTATAATGTATTTTTTAATATGACATAAGAGAAAGTAATAGAATATGAGAAAATTGTGAAATAAAACATACAAAAATTAAATATTAGTTTAATAATGTTAATGTATAATATTTTTTCAAAAAAAAGAGGATAAAATTTAGTAAGGTTGACTAACGAGTTATCTATGACTCATATGGAACATAGTTCTAATGGTAGCAGATTTTTTAGAGTCAAACTAAAAAGGCCTCGAATTTTAAGACATGGAGTCTATGATTTTTTGGGCTTAACAACCCAATCTATATGTGCTAGCTCATTTTAACGGCTCACAACAATTCATCATAATTGTTTGAATACATTTTGACTACTTCTCGACAAAAATATTGATAATGTTGCAGTAATAAAAATATCGATCCATATGGACTGCTATTTAAAAAGACAAATATTGTGCAATGTAAATTAAATATAAAGTGGAAGATTTTTTGAGTTTTAAAGTGAAAAATATTAAAATGTTGTCCTGACAATTAAACAAAAGCGATTAAGTTTTGTTATAGAATCTCCTAGTTACTTATTGTTGATGTTCGATGTGTTGCATAAATGTTATTTTTTTTTATTATCCCATGACAGATTAGCATGGCCGCTATACCCAATCTTTTGATGTATAGCTCATTAATCTATACTTGGAGTTTCTTATCTCTAGTCCATCAGTGTAAGAAAGATTAGACAATGTAATAAAACGTTAATCCCTAAGCCATTATTTGAGGTTTCTTATTCATACTCAATCGGCGTAAGCACAAAAATTGTCCTAGTTCCAACATACAGACTAATGATCAGTATTCTCCATGCGCCCAAAATCATATTCAAAGAGTATCTCACATAAAAAGCAATAAGAAAAAGGTGCAATTGAATAAAATAATAACTTCAATAAATTATGCAATATCAAATCCAACATGTGTTCCAACAGTATTGAAAAAGATTCATAAAAACAAAACCTAACCTTTGAGAATTTAGTTGCTCATAATTCAAATTACAATACCAATAAATTATATGAGGGTTGCATAAAAGATCCCTTGAAGAACTGGCCTCCAATGACTCCAAATGTGCTCCAAATATGCCTTATGGTGTTGTAAAATCGTACTTGTAGTGTAAAATCACAGAACTCTTGAAAAAATGCCAAAAAAACCTTTTTAAAGCTGTCAGCGAGTGCCAAAACGCGTCACAAAATGGCCTAGAAAAAGGCACATCGCGCGCATAATAACCACCATTGCGTGTAACACCCCTTTCTAAATCCCAAATAAATATAATATATATCATAGTAAAATAGCATGCATGCATACAAAGGGTGTCACATGTTGTTTTCCACACAATCGAAAACCAACAATACAAATTCAACATGCACCTGGTCATAAATCATAACACAAATTTAAACTTCATGCTTCATCAAATTATGCATATCACAACGAAATATTCTTTTCTCAGATAATATCAATGACTATATCCCATATTATAATCATATAACAACATAACAACGAATTCATAACACAATCAAGTCATATGAATCCAAACATTGACAACAAGGCCACATCACGTGTTATCTCACATACGATCAAATTAAATGAGAGTACATAGAAATATCTCATAACAAACATGAGTTCAAATAACCCCCGTATTACATGACTAGAGCAGTGACTCACTACCTAAGTAAAATGGATAAACTGAGTTAAACTCTTCAACTAATCTCGTGCAAAGCACCACTATCCTCGGAACCTGCACGATATCGCATAGAACATGACATACAACAGAAGGGTGAGAATTCACGTCATTGTGAATACATATATAATATAAACAATGTATATTGTATTCGATATTATTGATTAAACTATTAATTAATTTTATCAAAATAAAATTGTTATTCTAATAATTTTTTAAAGGATTTGGACGTGTATTGTGTGCTAAATTACTTTACTTGTCTATCTTATATGCTTGTATGAATTTTTCACCAATTGTACACCACACACTTGATACAATCAATTCTATTTTCTCTCTTGGCTCATAATCCAAATTCTTCAAGGGTCTCATAGTTGGGGATGGGCATGGCCATTCTCACGAGTTTAATTGAAGCCCTTGTGGTTTAGATTAACCATAACCTGAATAAATCTTGGTCCATATACCAATTATCCATGCGCAAGGGTTTCATAGTTGGGGATAGGAGCACCTATCCTCATGAGATTAATTAAGTCCATATACTTGATTAATCATGACCCGATTCCATCCCTCTTAGTCTGTTATCGAACCTCTTAAAACACTTTCAAATTAAATTAATTAATTGAATTGGTTTTCTAAATTAATTTTCATAAAAAAGGAACATTTGGATGGGGTTTGTTTAAATTGTTAGATGGTAGCCTAGTGATTTAAAAAAACTTGAAGTTTTTAGATTGTTAGATGATAGCCTAATGATTTAAATAAACTTTAAGTTTTTAGATTGTTAGATGATATCCTAATAAGCTAAAAACTTCTATCCATGTTGGAAAAAAGTACATAGTGTAGAGACATTCGGTTAAATTGTTGGATGATAGCCCGACGGTTTAATTGAATTTAAAGTATTTAGGTTGTTGGATGATAGCCCAATGAGTTAAATACTTTTATTCGCACACTTAATAAACGTGAACCTTGCTTCACCTCACCCTTTTCATAATAAATTTTTTGGGATGAATAGACGATAGGATGAGCACACTCGTTCAATTTCTAGTATTTGAATCATTAGATGTTAGCCTAATATTTTGGTACTTTTCACCCACTTAAAATCAACTCAACTCATTCAACTCTTTTTTCGCTCATATGCGACCATCAAACTCTTTTCTTACAAAGAGTGTGCAATAGCCATTTCAAATACGAACAAAGACTTAGCTTTTCAAACAAACTAGTCCAAGTTCAAGCATTTGAAATGTCTAATGCATGGTTTTATTATAAAATCAACACAACCAACCAAGACATTTTCAAGAAAAACTATGAAGTTTTGACTTTCCCGTTGCACAAGGGAATACATAGGCACAAGGTTTTGAAACCGCGGCAAACTCAAAATAAAAATAAACAAACCCCTTTTCTTCTTTCTTATTTCTCGATCATAACTTAGAAATTGCAATAAACACACTTAAACACGCACAAACGAAATAGGTCCCATCAAGTACGATGGATGTGAGGGGTGTTAATACCTTCCCCTTGCATAACCGACTCCCGAATCCACATCTTTTGGTCGACCGCCTTATCCGTCATTCGTGGATTTTATCTATATTTTCCCGTTCTTTTTAGAATAAATAAAATTAGGTGGCGATTTCATTGTTTTAAAATAACCGATGAAAAACCAGTCTTTACAGCTGGCGACTCCATTGGGGACACATTTTTTTACTAAGCGAGTCAACCATAGTTTAGTTCTTCGCATGTTTGTGTGTTTGTTTATTTCTTTCTTCTTGATGTTTATTTATTGTTCATTTCCTTTTATTTCTTTACGCTTTATATATTATCCTGTTGATATATATTATTATTGGGAATTTATTGGTTATGATTCATAGATAAGCCCAATACACAGGTTTCTATGTAACATTTAGGATAGAGGGGTTACGTAGCTTAGGTCCCCCTGAATCCAATATCTTGTGGATCGAAGCGAAGACTCCTGCTTAGAGTTGGTTGTTTTAAGGAGGTTCTTGCCCCGTATGATAATGCAGGACATCAATTTTTAGACAAATGTCCTATAACTCTAAGTTTTCTTTAAGATATCCAAACCTAGATCGATCGCTCAAATAAATTATTTTGAGTATTGTCATACCCCAAAATTTGCCCTCCATCTTCTCAAAAGATTTCATACATCTATGCTCAAGGATTCCTTAAGAGTTGATCAGACAAACTCTCTCCTAGACAATTAACCCAAACTAGGGTTTGGTATCTCTCAAGTCAAGATGGATTTCCAACATCTTCAATGGCCTTCATGCCTCCTCATATGCTTCAAAGATTCTCCATGTCAAGTTTCAAGCCTCACAAGTCAAGTTTTCGATAATTGCTCGATGGTTGAAAATCGTGTATTGGACAAAAAGTCAACTGTGGTCAACATACAGTCAAAACTTCTGATTTTTGGTCAACATCCTCATTTTGAAGTAGCATCCATCATTTGATCAAGGGTTGATCATGATTCATCAAGAAAACTCAAGATTTGCTCAAAAGTCAAACTTTCTAAATTAGGTTTCTAGATGAAAAGTCAATCGAACTTTGATGATCATAACTTTCTCATACTTTCTAAATTTTTCCACCACCTCTTGTTTTGAAGGAAATTCAATTCTCTACAACTTCATGTCTCACAAGAATGTCCAAAAATGCTTCATTTGAGAGGTATAGCTCAAAACATTACAGGTCATTTTCAAAGTCAACAAAAAGTCAACTTTTTGTTTTGAAGATATTTTGAGCATGGTAACTCCAATTGAGATGAGACCAAATACATTGTTTATAGGACTCTTAGAGCTTTCCAAAAAGTCCAAGAACACTCAAAAATGTGGAAAATGAGCAAGATACACTACTCGAAGTTGGGAATTTGGACAATGACAAAAGGACATTTTGGTCAAAATGCAAAATTTTCCAAATGGGCCTATAATCTTTTGATCCAAACTTGTTCATGATGTTATTTTTGACCCATAAAAGCTTGGCATTGGTGATTTTCTATTTTCATGGTTTATATTTGAATTTTACAACATTTAATTCAAAAATAAATTATGTAAAATATGAAAATTAAGTTATTTTTCAATTAAGTTGAATTTATATCTCTTAATGTCCAAGAAAGCCCACACCATTTACCAAATTGTGAAGCCATGGCATTGATGAGAAAATCATATTTTCTTCAAAATTTGATTTGATTTTCAAAGAAAATATTTGCACATCAATGATCCAATCTTTTTTTCACTCTTTTGCCATCCAAACCTCTTCTATAAATTGCCAGCATTGTGAACAAACAAGGAGACGAAACCCTAGCCCTTGCACTAACCCTTATTTTGCCAAAATTTTCCATAAAGTTGCAATTTTCGATTTCCAATTTCCAGCCAAATTCAAGGTGTCTTGAGCATTCAATCTTACTCAGGAGGTTCCCAGCAAGCAAAAGCATATCTTACTTGAAGCCAGGACTGCCCAGAACTCGATCCTAAGCCTGCTCCAATTTGGTATATTTATGAAATTCGAATTTCATTATTCATGTGTTGTTAATGCTTTTTGTGTGTTTGTTTATGTTCAGGACATTCATTAGAGTGCATTTGATACTTTACATGCAAGCATACACGTAGAAATCATCCATTGCCATTGTTAGGGTTCAAGGATTGAATCGAACCGTTAATACAGGCATTTTCAGGGCAAACCAATAGCACCATTGGATTCAGAAGGTCCGATTTAGGGGGGTAGGGTACCTTAGAGCTTTTTATTCTGCGTATTTTTTGAGTTTTTAGGTTGGAGCAACCGGAGAAGACGACTGGAGCTAGGGCTCCGGCGTCGCTGACTGGGTTTGACTCCGGCATGGCTTGCGTGGCGTGAAGGAACGTGCTGATTCATCTGTTCGTATTGACTGGGGCCCGCGCGCTGACTGTGTTTTAATTTCAAAATACTCATGACACGTTACCACTTATATTCATTTGATTTCAGCTTTTCAAACACCAAATGCATGATGGTGTAGTGGTCAAGACGCTCCCTGTTGGTAGATACCATCCCATGTCATGAGTTCGATCCTTCCCAGCGCCGGTTTTACCTTTTCTTTTCACAAACTCAAACTTTTCACTATTTTTCATATTTTCTTTTATTTAATATTTTCCATTTATTTTAATTTCTTTACACATTTTATTTCTGCATTAAAAAACTACCAAAAACATTTTTTCTTTTTACATTATTTTCATAAAAATGTTTATTTAATTTAATAAATTTAAAAATATAATTTTTGCATGCATATTTATTTTATTTTTAATTTTGCATTTAATTCACTTTTAATTGCATTTTAATTATTAAATCTTTTCCAAAAAATCCCAAAAAATTATTTTAATTTATTTATCTTATTTCCAGCCTATGTTAATTTTCTCATATTAAAATTTGCATTTTTCTAACACTTTTTTTCTTGTTCGATTCATATTGCATTTTCCGATTTTCTTATTCTTTCACAGGTTGCTCCGATTCGGACATTTTCTTTTATCATTCTATTTTTTCCAACAATGTAATTGCTCATGGGATGTAATAGTTTAATTTAGGATTTTATTTTCCGCAAGTTTAAATTATGTATCTGCCCCAAAGCCATGTAATAGCGTAGGATTTACCTTTCCGCACCTTTATATTCCGCATTTTACTTTCCGCACCCTTATCAATTGCTAGTAATTAGGCGTGTATGGCAAGATAATAATTGGACATAGCTCACACTAATCTTCAAGATAATATATTCTGAATTTGATACACTTCTTTCACACACGCACCCCTTAGAGTAATTCTCTCTCGATGCCTTTCGATTTCAAATGGTCATGTCCCTCGAACGTAGAGGTATTCTAGCACCGTTGCCTTCCAAACAAATCATCATAGTCCCTTCGATACAAAGATCATAAGACCCACGATGTCGCCTCCGAATACATGATCTTGACCTCGATTGTCGCCACGAAAATGATGATAGTCCCTTCGAATGTGCTAGGATACTTCCTACAAGTTGCTTTCGATGACCATCCGATGTCCCTTCGAATGTCCCGATTACATCCAACGAATGGAGCCACCTACTAACTAATGGTATGGCTAGCGCTATTCTAAAGGAACGTAGAAGTACGAAAACGACCAATTCTGAGTGGGTAAATAAGTCTTTTAGTTGCTTGCTCTATCAAATGCTTTTCACACCACACACTTTTTTCAAAGTTCAAATTCTTTTCAAAACAAACATTTCCGAACACTTTGTATACACTCCTACATGAGTCATTACAAAGTCAAAGCGAAATGCCTTTTTTCAAAACATTTTGTCAAACACACAGAAAGCAATTTTAAAAGGTGATCTAGAGCAACTAAGAGCCCGTAGATAAACTACGGATGGAAAGGGGTGCTAATACCTTCCCTTTTCATAACCATTCTCCCGAACTCTGAATCTAACGAAGGTCTTTTTCTGTTACTTTTACCTTCCCTTAATTGGATAAAAATAAAAGTCGGTGGCGACTCTTGCTATCCGCACATTTGGATACAAAAATTCTACAAAGTCAGTTCATCGTATCACAAGTATCCCTTTAAGAGTCGTTTCTTGGAGTATACTTTTGGAAATATTATCACCACGTAGGTCGTTCGCGTGATGATAACATTTGTTAAAAGGGGATCTGAGACTCTGAGAAACATTTAGAAAAAAACATTAGAACCAACTTGTTTGGGGAATTATTGGGTAGACGTCGAAACTATGTCCGACCGTCCTTTATAAACCTCTGTCTGTTTAACTTTAACTACGATTTTGTGCATAGTGTTAATATGACATTTTATTGCATCACATTGCATTCTTACATGCATTACCACTGCATTGCATTTTCATTAAAAAGAATCATTTGCATTCAAAAATAGAAATAAAATCATGCATTTGCATTCATCAGCATGCATTCATTTTCTCCTTACTACAAAATCTCATGTCACCTTTTGTCCCTGGTCAGTTAGTTGATTTCCTGCACTCATGGCAAGTCCAATAAACAAGTTGGAACATAATCAAGGTCTGATGAGAGAGGACCTGGAAGTTGTGAAAGACAAGATGGACCAAATGTTGGAAGCCATGCTAGCTTCTTTGAAGAACAATGTCCAGGATGCTGCTACAGATCATGTCGATTCCATGTCAGGCTTTATTGTGATGTCTAATCCAATGTACGACTCTCCTTTGCATGTGGACGATCCTATTCAACCTCAATTGCTGCTCAATGTTCTATCTAATGCAATCTCTACGGTCTAAAGATAATCAAATGTTCAAGAGGGTTGTATCATACATCCTTAGGCTGCTAAGAAGCCTAGGTTTGCCAACTACGTGCAAAATCCTCAAGAAAAGAATTCAATGGTCAACACAGAGCTCCTCAAGATACTGAAGCCAGGCGAATGTGTCTTGATCTTAAGGAACAATTGAGGGTATTGAAAGGAAACGATACTGTTGGTCTAGATGTTGCTGAACTTTCTTTAGTATCAAGCGTCGTGATTCCACCAAAGTTTAAGATGCCAAACTTCGAGTAATACAAAGGTGTTAGTTGTCTAGAGACTCATTTGAAGATGTTTGTTCGCAAGATGGCTGCATATGCTCATGATGAAAAATTTCTCATCCATTGTTTTCAAGATAGTCTTAGTGGGCATCTCTGGATTGGTATACACAATTAGAGAAAAGGGATGTTCACAATTGGAAAGACTTATCTTCCTCATTCATGAAACAATACGAGCTCAACCTTTCCATGGCTCCAACCGTATTCAATTACAAAATCTTTCTCAGAATATTAACGAGTCATTCAAGGAGTATGCTCAAAGATGGAGAGAGTTGGCTTCTCGAGTTAAACCACGAATGCTTGATAGGGAGTTGGTTGACTTGTTTTTGAATACCTTACCTGGTTCATACTTTGAAATAATGATAGGTTGTGCATCATCAAGCTTCTATAACTTGGTGATAGTGGAAGAACGCATTGTGAGTGGTCTCAAAAGTGGAAGACTCCAAGATACCTCAAGTAGCCAAGTTGATGAGGAAGAATTCTTTAGAGGTTCTCAAATGGAAGAAGAGGATTATGAAACTAATGCAATATGGGAAGCTCCACAAGCTCCACCTCCTATATCGTATGGTTAACCTTCGTAAGTAGCAGTTATTCAGTATCAGCACCCGATGCCTCTCGGTCCATAATACCAGTAACCATAGGGATCTCCTCATGCAAAGAAACAAGTTTAAGGTCGTGGATATCAGAGTCAACATCAGAATCCACGCAAACCTCGAAGTAATTTGGAAAGAAGGAATGCTCCTATTGATCCAATTCCAATAACCTACAGTCAACTTCTTCCATATCTGGTTCAAAGCTCGTTGGTGGTTCCCAAGTTTCTTAACCTACCAAATTCATTACATCCTGGGTATGATTTCAATGCGCGATATGGATATCATGCTGGAACAGTAGGACACTCGACAGAGGACTACAACGCCTACAAAGCCAAAGTTCAATAATTGATTGACTAGAAATACTTTACTCTTCAAGGAGGAAATATGCTTCTAAATGGCAACCCCTATACTCGAGTGAGTACCAAGACTTCAAGAAGTACCCTCCAAAGTTGGTGAATCAGAAAGGATAGCTCATCCTCGAAGCTGGCAATCCTTGGGGCATCTTTATCATTTTTTGTTGGCATTTTCTTTGTTTGTTAATGTATTGTTTTCTTTTAAGTTTTTTGTTTTTAAATGGTAATATTAATGAAATGAGCATGTATTATTTTGAATCAATCCATTCGTGTTCACTCATTTTGTCATATTTATTGCAAAAACAAAAAAATATATCACTATTTCTTCTATTTCCTTGTCTTTATCAAACTTTTGATTATGCAAATATTGGAGGGAGGATGATGATAAAAAAATTCTCATAATTGTTGTAAGTATGCTTTCAAATAAAACTTTGTTGACGATGTACATGCATTGTTTCAAATTCCCAAACGCTGGAGTATAAGGGAGATAGACCCTCGTTAACCCCTTCGAGCCTTGGAGTAGGAGTTTCTTTTCTCTTTAGAAAAAACCCTCATTTTCAAAAAAATTGGGGGCGGGTAGTGTTCAGTTAATCTGATCAGGCGTTTAAAGCTCATCAAGTGTGCGCATCAAAGGATACAACAATGGTTATCCTCCAAAAGGTTGAGGAAAGTCAAAACTTCAATAGTTAACCTTCATCTATCAACAATGTGCATCAAAGGAAAATGATTCAACAATGGTTATATCTCGCACATCAGGAGGTCAACAAATGACGATACAATAATGGTTATTCGTCATCCAACAAGGACTCAGGCGGATACAATTACTTCCAATTAATCGAAGATAACTCGAGGTCACATAACTTGTAAAAAAAGAAAAGAAAAGAATAAAAAAAGAAGATAAAGAAAGAAAAAGAAAAACTCGGGAGGTAGAAAAGGATTACCAAAGAAGATATTGAGCAAAATACAAAGTTGTGTGGCGCGAGACACCAAGAACAAAAATGTTAGTGATTGTCGTGTCCAAGAAACCTCAATGGTTTCTCAATCATCATTCACTTCCCTCGAGAGGTAAGTGCTTGTATCAAGTTAGCTGAATGTAGGACTGGAGAACATCATGGAGAATGAGTGGGCAACAAATAATTTTGAGCCTCTATTCTTTGTTTCAAAAAACCATGAACCAAGCCATGTTAAACCCTAAAAAAGACCTAATTGAAGCAAGGTTTCTTTTGAAATAATACTCAACAAGTTTGCGTTAACCTGACTCCTAAAGATATTTGCAAACCATTTGTATTGGTATCAAATTTCTATGTCATCTTTCACATTTTGAAAAAAAAACTAGTGGTTCATTCACTGTTTTCTTTTCCTCATCATTTCCAATAATGAAGTTGATTTCAAAAATTTGCATGAACATTGCATTAAAATTACTGTTTTGAATTAATCAAATCTTATTTGCAAGTTAACACTTAGCATCAAGGAAGATCATCAGTGAATAATCAACAAGGAATTCAAATATTCTTCATTGACCCAAGCATGGGCAAAGCATCTGAGGACCCTACTAATAAGGGCATTGTCCAAAGATCAATTAGCCTGGGGCACGTCGTTCAAAGATTCAGTCAATCTGGAGGAGTTACCTCGACGCGTTGAAGTCTTTCCAAGGAGCATATTGGTTCATGCTATTTCTATAGCACAGTGAAGTCAATCCTTCAAGATTCAGTCAATCTGGGGAAGTCACATCGAGATACGATAATATCTCTCAAAGCATATGTTAATCAGGGGCATCCTGCATTAGAATTCAAGATCCTGGGGCAATATCTCAAATATCGGATTACTGTAAGTTGTTTCCAATATCATCTCGAAGAAAATCTCATCAGAGACTCAACAGACTAGGGCAATGAATGCCATATGCAGACAATCATTTTCCGTATCTTCAATCTGCTCAAGGAAATTGATGTCAAGCGCCAACAACTGTTGCATTTAAATTGAGTGGCAGGGAATCATGCTAGCAACGTCCTCTTGCTGGAAAAAATTATTTCAAGAATATTTTGGTCTTAACCAGTCATTCAGTCAAAATATCTTACATGCATTAGCATCAATCTAACATCAAATTATGCATCTCATATTGTGCAATAAAAATTTGACCTTGTTGAGTAACTTTAAATCTAGTTCTCGTCTGAGTGTTAATTTAAATCCAGTTCTCGTCCAACTGTTAACTTAAATCCAGTTCTCGTCTAGTAGTCAGTTCTCGATCAATTTAAATCCGTTAAATCGGTAGTCGGCTCGTCGATGTTATCATTTAAATCCAGTTCTCGCCTGGTAGTCAGTTCTCGTATGACTATTATTTAAATCCAGTTCTCATCTGGTAGTCAGTTCTCGTCTGATTGTTAATTTAAATCTAATTCTCGTTTGGTAGTCAGTTCTCGTCTGACTGTTAATTTAAATCCAGTTCTCGTTTGGTAGTCAGTTCTCGTCTGACTGTTAACTTAAATCCAATTCTCGTCTGGTATTCAGTTCTCGTTTGACTGTTATCATTTAAATCCAGTTTCCGTCTGGTGGTAAAAATTATTTCACCAGTCTCCGTCTGGTGGTTAAAATTATTTCACCAGTTTCCGTCTGGTGGTTAAAATCATTTCACCAATTTTCGTCTAGTGGTTAAAACCATTTCACCAATTCCCGTTTGGTGGTTAAAATCATTTCACTAATTTTCGTCTAGTGGTTAAAATCATTTCACCAATTCCCGTCTGGTGGTTAAAATTTCTTTCACCAGTTTCCGTCTGGTGGTTAAAATTATTTCACCAGTTTATGTCTGGTGGTCTAACTTAAAGTCAGTTCTCCTCTGACAATTCATCCTGCAAGGTCAAAATTTTATTTGTCACATATCGCATAATCCATACATGCATTCATAAATCATCACATAAATCATTGGTATGCATTAGTCACGTCACTTCTCTCAGACATAGCATACACAATATATTCATGCATAAATCTCAGTTAGGACTTTGGATCTTTCAAAGTGAAGTCAAATGCAAGCTTCAAAGACTATTTTCTTAAGTGGTAACTTAGTTCCTCTCCCTAGTAAAATTTGAATGTTTCTTCAAAATAAATTGGCAGTATCTTCAATTCTCAAGTTGGATTTCTTCCCCAGGGAAGTGATTGATCATCCCCAGTGAACTCTTGTGTCAACATAATTTTCGACTTGGATATCCCCAGTGATGTTCCCCACCGAGTTATCTTTATAAGTTTTCTCCATCGAAGCTTCACCTGCTCCTCAAGTGAGCCTTCTTCAACAAGGATTGCCATTGCGGTATCCTCAGTGTTATAATTCTCAACCAAGATCTGTTCAGATTCTTGCATATAGCAATCTCTCAGTAAGTCTTAAAGTGGCAATAATCCTCTATGGATCCAATTTTCTGAGGTGTTCTTAGTTAATCCCCTGTGAATCTCTAGTGTGTTTATTTCCCCAGTGTATTCCTCGCTTATTCAACATAAATATGCACTTATCAGGTGGGATGGTTAAAAGATTTCAGAAGATTTGTTGCAACATCAAGTTGTTTAGACATCTTAGTGCGTGTTTATTGTTGTGCATTGTCAGCACCATACGAATGGATGAAGGATCTATCCATTGTGGAAGCGTCTATTCCCCTCAGTCGATGTTGAACTTGATTCCTCTACCCCCCAGTGGAGTTACTTCTTGCTTATTGTCATTCACTATCAACTCAATAGTGACAAAATGAGGTTTTGTCAACGATGAAGTTGCTCAACATATCTGCATATGTTTGTTACAGCCTTCTGTCATCAAGATGCCAGTTTGTCAACTGTTGGAACATTCATGTCATAAATGCATGCTAAACATGAATTATTTTATCCCCGCCGAAGTCCACTTTCGGTCCTCGAAGTTATTGACCATGTTCTCTTTGCATCCAATGCATTCAACTTGGGGGCATTCTGCTGATTATTCTGTCAAAGCAATTTAGAAATTGATATCTTTCCTTCTACAAGGATTACCGTGGAGCCTTTCAGGTGGTAGATCGGCATTCAGAGTTTGGTGCATTATCTTGATGATGCATTTGAAAATTTCTCTTCCGACAGTGTCAGGAATTTAGTTTGATACCCTTTGCATTAAATCAAAAAAACCATGCATAGCATATTCATGCATTGGCTTCGGCTAGTTCTTTTTTGCAGGATTTTTCCCCAGCTGAAATTGCAAATATCCCCATGAGGATCAAAATTGAAGGATCATTTCTCAGACGGCAGAATTATCCTCTTTTCTCCAGCACAAGTTGTATACTTGTATGGATCTTAACAATTGACAGTTTCTCCAATCGAGATTTCTTCCCAAGCGAAATAGTTGTCTTTTTTATATGAGCTCTAATGTCAGCGAAATTATCAACTGGGAATCCCCAGTGATGCTTTCCACACAACTTTCTTATGGAGTTTCCCTAGCGAAGCTTCATTTACTCCCAAGTGAGTCTCCTTCAAGAAGGGTTGTTACAACATATATATGGTATTTTCAAGAATTCTCTCAAAGGATAATCTTCCTAACAAATTTTAGTGGCAACGACTTCTACAAATTTGTTTCTCTGAGTTGTTCTCAAAAGACCCCGTTGAACTTCTGGTGTGTTTATTTCTCCAGTAAGTTTTTAATTACTCAACAGATGAAGATCCGCCAAGTAGGATGTTTATTCAATCTCAGGATATTTCGCCAACTCGTAAGTTGATCCACATATCCACTTGCTACAACGCATTGTCGGGACGATGCCAACAAATTGAAGAAACTTACCTTGGAAGTTTTTCAGTCACAAGTGTTGAATCTGATTCTTCTACCACCGGTAAAGCTATCTGCACCAGATTGAAGATTTTGTCAACTCGGAAGTTGTTCAACATGTCTTTACATGTTCATTAAGATCTCTCATCAGCAGAAATGTCGAAAACAAAGATTTACCGACTTTATAAACATCTATATCACACCATTGTGTTGGATATGATTTGTTTATCCCCAGAGAAGCGTATTCTCGGGTTGTGCTACTGAGTTTGTTCTGTTGGTAACTCAGAAGTTACATGGTTAGGACATTCAGCATGTCGTGGTTCATCGCACCTTCGTGCACAATAATTCTAATATTTTTCCAGTGACATATCTTCGTTAAAGAGTGCGGGTATTCTTTAACTCTTTGAGATCTTCAGACAATTTCTCAATCAAATCTTCTTTGGGATCTTCAGAAAATTTCCCAATCACACACTCTTTGGGATCTTTAGACAATTTCTCAAATCATAACTTCGTTAAAGTCTGCAGGTATTCTTTAAATCTTCGGGATTTTCTGACAAATCCTCCACCATATCTTCGATAAAGTCTTCTAATCTGTCGTTTCTTCTTTTCGTTTGAGAAGTTCGGTTTTCTTCTCATAGCATTTCCGTTAAGGCATCCTGAGATGGCTTAATTTTTTTATTTCTTTTCGCTTAAGAAGTACATTTTTTTCTTCTCAAAGCATTTTCGTTAAGGCATCGCTGAGATGGCTTAATCTATTTCTTCCTTTCGCTTGAGAAGTTCGGTTTTCTTCTCGAAGCATTTTTGTTAAGGCATCGCTGAGATGGCTTAATCTATTTCTTCTTTTCGCTTGAGAAGTTCGATTTTCTTTTCAAAGAATTTTCGTTAAGACATCATGAGATGGCTTAATCTATTGTTTTTCTTTTCTCTAAAGAAGTTTGGTTTTCTTCTCAAAGCATTTTCGTTAAGACATCCTGAGATGACTTAATCTATTGTTTTTCTTTTCGCTTGAGAAGTTCGGTTTTCTTCTCGAAGCATTTTTGTTAAGGCATCACTGAGATGGCTTAATCTATTTCTTCTTTTCGCTTGAGATGTTCGGTTTTCTTTTCAAAGCATTTTCGTTAAGACATCCTGAGATGGCTTAATCTATTGTTTTTCTTTTCGCTTGAGAAGTTTGGTTTTCTTCTCAAAGCATTTTTGTTAAGACATCTTGAGATGACTTAATCTATTGTGTTTCTTTTCGCTTGAGAAGTTCGGTTTTCTTGTCGAAGCATTTTTGTTAAGGCATCGCTGAGATGGCTTAATCTATTTCTTCTTTTCACTTGAGAAGTTCGGTTTTCTTTTCAAAGCATTTTTGTTAAGGCATCCTGAGATGACTTAATCTGTTGTTTTCCTTTTCTCCTGAGAAGTGTGGTTTTCTTCTCAGTGCATTTTCATTAAAACTTGTTGTTTATTGCTCAATTTGGTTACTCGATGATCCCTAGTGTTGTTGATATTTTTTGATATTTCTAAGTTGTTATTGTTGTGTTAAGGCGCTCTGATGGTGCTTAACAAGTTTATTCTCCTCAAGCGTCTCTTCCTTGACTCTGTAGTCAAGATATCTTATATGCTTTCTTTTGTGGCAATGGTTTCCCGCATAGGGAAAAATTTTGGGGTTCTTTTGGTATTCAATCCTCTTCCACCTTGAATGTTCGAAAGTTGTCCATCTGTTATACCCCAAAATTTTCCCTCCTACTTCTCAAGACAATTCACATATCCATATTCAAGGATTTCACAAGGGTTGACCAGACAAACTCTCTCCTAAGCAATCAACCCAAGCTAGGGTTTTGCCATTCTCAAGTCAAGATAGACATCCATTGATTTAGGTGGTCATAATGCCTCATTATATGCTTCAAAGAATCTCCATGTCAAAACTCAAGCCTTACAAGTCAAGTTTGCTCAGACAATTGCTCAGATGAATGAAAATCAATTGTATTGGACAAAAGTCAATTGTGGTCAACATACAGTCAAACTTCATAATTTTTGGTCAACATCAATATTTTGAAGTAATATTCATCATTTGATCAAGGGTTGATCATGATTCCTCAAGAAAAGTCAAGATTTGATCAAAAGTCAAAGTTTCTAAATTAGGGTTTCTCTAGACAAAAGTCAACAGAACTTTGACCATGCATAACTTTCACATACTTTATCATAAATATTTCCACAACAACTCATTTTGAAGAGAATTCAATTCTCTACAACTTCATGTCTTACAAGCTAGGGCAAAAAATGCTTCATTTGGAAGTTATGGATCAACACATTACAGGTCCAATGAAGATGAAACCAAAAAGGTTGTTTAGAAGACACCTTTAGCTTTCTAAAAAGTCCAAGAACACCCAAAAATGTTAAAAATTGAGCAAGATACACATTGTGCAAGTTGAGCATTTTTGAGGAGGTGCACAAAGAGAAATACTTAACAAAAGCAAATATTTTTCAAATGGGCTTATAATTTTATGATACAAACTAGATCTTAACATTATCCATGGTCTCTATGCTCCTTTCCACGCCTCCTTTCTAATTTATTTAATTATTTTGGATTTAAAGCATTAAATTCAATTTTAAATTAAATAAAATACAAAAGCAATGTCTAAGACAAGTTGGGCTTGGTTTCTACTTATCTTGAGGTCCAAGATAGCCCATGCAAGCTGTATAATTCGTGCAAGAAGCTATAAAGAAGGAAAACAAATGCATTTTTGGAAAGATTTGGTGAATATTGACAAGAGAATATTTTTGCATTCAAGAGAGGATATTTTCTCATTATTTCTGATCAAATCTCATGCTCTATATATACATGATACATTCACAAGCACAAGGGACGAAACCCTAGCCTCAAACAGCAACCCTAAACTCTCAAAAAAATCATACAAGCTTGCAAACTTCGAATCTTATTCTCAAGCCGTTTTCAATCCAATCCAAGCACTCCATCGTGCTCCTGAGGTATGATAGAGTAAGTACAGTCCAATAGCCATGGTCAAATGCCCCTGAATCGTGCCATACATGAACATACACTTGCATATTTTTTTAAAATTCGTATTCCAATATTTATCGTGTTTTGTCTGAAACTAACCGTTGCAATGTGTTCCTGAGACATCATAGAACAGGTATGGACGATCACATGAAGCTTTCCATGGCCAGAACTTGATCTGCCATTGTTAGGGCTTCAAACTTATGAAGCCACAAACTAGACAATACATGCCATTTTAGGGCAAACCAACACCACCATTGAACTCGCAGGGGTCAGTTTAGGGGGGGTAGCCTTAATCTCTTGCGTGAATTCTCTTTATTTTGCAGGTTTGAAAAAGCACTCAACCGGAGAAGACAACCCGAGGTCCGATCCGGAGCTTCTGACTTGAATCAGCAAGGGAAAGAATCTTGCATATATATTAATCTATGTAATTTAACTCATGGATGTATCACCGCCCCAGCGGTTAACCTTGCATGCATTAAGTCACTCGCTTCCAAAGGCACGGGTTCGAACCCTGCCTTTTGCCATAATTTCCATTTTTTTACTGAGTTTCAGGTTCCAGAAGCATGCTCTCCAAAAGTCACGCCCCAGAAGCTCCAGCTTTTGGGTCCTTTCCAGCAACAGAAGTGTCCACTTCTGATCCCTCCAAAGGCAGATACGTCCAGAAGCTCCAGCTTCTAGACCCCATCACAAGATGCCACATCCAGTGCCTACTGATCCGTCTCAAAGCCCAATTCCACTGGGCACCCAAAAGAAACCCGAAGTTCCAATTTTTAGGTGCCTCCAGCAAGAGATTGCCCAAGCTCCACTCGCGTTCTTCGAGCGCATCTTTTTCCTTTTATCTTTTCCATATTTTATTACTTTTGCTATTTTCATAATTAATTAAAATCAGTAAATTAGGTTAAACAATTAGGATTAATTAGACAACTTCCACTAATTTTTTCTCTCGTTTTAATTAATTAATTTAGGGTTAGAACTGACTAATATTTTCTCTAAAATTAATTAAAATCAATTAGACTTAGGATTATTCTCCACAATTTTCAAACAAAAAATCAAAAATATTAGGACTAGTTTTCTTTTCCGTTATTTATTTTCTCGCATTTTTTCCAATATTATGTAACTGCTCATGGGATGTAATAGTTTTAATTAGGTTTACTTTCCGCACTCCTCAATTATGTAACCGCCCCAAAGTCATGTAATAACGTAGGATTTATCTTTCCGCACTTTACTTTCAGCAATTTACTTTCCGCACCCTATAAATTTCTAGTAATTAGGTGTGTATGGCAAGATAAAATTAACGTAGCTAACTCTAATTATAAGATAAACTTACTTGAATTTAACACACTCTCTTCACACATGCACCCCCTAGGTTATTCTCTCTTGTTGCCTTACAAATGGTCAAGTCCCTCGAACGTAGAGGTATCTTAGCACAAGTTCCCTACGAAACATATCATCAAAGTCCCTTCGAATCAAAGATCATAGTCCCTCGATGTCCCTCGATGTTTCCTACGAATACATGATCTCATCCCTCGACTGTTGCCTGCGAAAAGTGATGATCGTCCCTACGAATGTGCTAGGATACTCCTACAAGTTGCCTTCTATGACCATCTGATGTCCCTTCGAATGTCCCTTTACATCCAACGAATAGGGTTACCTACCAACTAATGATATGGATAGCGCTATTTTAAAGGAAAGTAAAATAACACGGAAACGACCGTTCTGAGTAGGTAATAGACTCTTAATTGCTTGCTCTATCAAAACATCTTTTCACACCTCACACTTTTACAAAGTTAAAACACTTTTCCAAAATGAAACATTTCCGAACACTTCGTATACATTCCAGCGTGAATCATTACGAAGTCAAAGTGAAATGCCTTTTCAAAAATATTTTCAAACACACACAGAAAGCAGATTTAAAAGTGAGCTAAAGCAATTAAGAACCCGTAGATAACTTCGGATGGAAAGGATGCTAATACCTTCTCTTTTCATAACTTTCTCCCGTACTCAGAATCTAACGAAGGTCTTTTCCTATTCTTTTCACCTTCCCTTAATTGGATAAAGAAAAGTCGGTGGCGACTCTTGCTATCCGCAACATTTGCGATCAAACGCAAAACAATCCAAAGTCAGTTCTCCCACCGTGTTACACCATCTTTCTCACTTATTAGGTTTAAGAAGATTGAATAGGGGCAGCTGTCGCACCCTAAAATTTACCCTCCTAACTTTAAGTTATCTGACTTAGGCATCATATTCATCTGCATATGCTCCCATTAGGTCATTGACATTAAAAAAATCATTCATTTATCGCATCTGCATCATTAGTCGTATTTAGATTGACCAAAAGTTAATTTAAATCGACATTTGCATTGTTTTGTAGTTGTAAAATACCCGTTATTTTACTTCATGCATTTTTATCTCTCTACTTGTTTCTTGCATCATGTTAAGTTGATTATATGTCGATAACATTGATATTGCGGTTTTATAAACAGACTGTTAAAAGCGATTCGACACTGTGCAAAAAATTAGCGGGAAAAATATTTCAAAATTTCGCCTTTAACTCACTGCTTTATGAATTTGCGTGTTGCGTAGATCGTAAAAATATGCTCTCTCTAATTTTTCGATACACTTTTTAGTCTCTTTTTTAACCGTGAGCGTTTTAAAGCCGGATATTCTTTATTATCATTTTATTTCGATTTTAAACATTTCGATAATTTTTCTTTAATCTATGAGCCCGTAGTTTATTTTAATGTACTCATTTTATTTTTTCGGATAATTTAGTGTTCGAATTTATATCATTTTTGACAATTTTAAGTGTCCAATTTTTATCTCCAAAAATCAAAACAAAAATGTTTTCGGGTAGTTTAATTTTTATCCTTTTGGGTTTAGTAGCCCATGTTATCATTAGGGTAATTTTAGGCATTTATGAGAATTGTATAAACCTAATTTATTTATATATATATATATATATATATATATATATATATATATATATATATATATATATATATATATATATATATATATATATATATATTATAATTGGAAAAGGAAAAGAAAAGAGGAACAAAAAACGGCAGAGGCGGAGGCAAAAACGAAGTTCTCTTCATCACTCCCAGAAGAAGAACCTCTCTTCTTCTTCACCTCTCCACCTCCCCCAACCATTCCCTCGTTCTCTCCATACAAACTTCTTCGCTCTCCTTCATCCTTCACCACAAGCCTCCATCCTCTTGTTTCCTCGCCATCCTGCATACTCCTTGTCGTCGGGTCCCTTCATCCCTTCATACTACCTCCATCTTCCAAACACCCCCTCTCGTCACGCCATCATTAACTACCTTCCAGCCACCCTATTACTACCACCCTCCGCCTTCAAACCTTTCAGCCACCTAACCAACTTCCTCTACCATCCTCTCACCTTCAAACACCTCTGTCTCACGGTGAAGCCCTTCACGCCACCCTCATCTCCATCTCCCTCAATTTCAAACCCGTCTACTTCTTCTCCCTCTAGATCTCCCTCACCGCCTCACCACTCTCCACTCAACCTTCTTCCAACCGTCATTTTCCTCCATCCTTTTTCAGCACTAATAGTGGAAGCTTCAGTTCACAGTTTTTCTACTTCAGCATCAAGTTTGCGGAAGTTTCGATACCTCAGTAACTCTCAATCTCTTTTAATTTGTTAAGTTGGTTTATTGATGAACTTTTGAATGTTACAAAATTGTTTGAAAGCTGTTAGAAGTTCAAAAATTATTGTGTTGTCAACTGGGTCATAAATCGTTGAATAATGTCGAATATATATAGTTTTGTGCTAGCTAAGTGTGAAATCATTTGATGCTATTGCTACTTGCGGATCGACTTTGTTCTGTGATATTACCTTGAGTTTGTTTGTGATTTGGTGTTCATTTGTGAGTACATTAGAGGATGTTTGAATTGATTCCAGCCGATTTTGATTTTTTTTAGAATACTTTTAAGTTACAACTGGTTCAAGATTTGCTTGTATCCGGCCATTAGGATATCGGTGTCGATTTCGATTCTGAGATAAATCTAATTGGGAAGTGTGTTTGTAAGGTTGAACTCAGTTTCATTTTGTAGAACATGATGAAGATTGATTTGTGAACCGTTATCTACTTGTTACTAGTTGCTGCCTGGATTTATTGTTTGTGTTTATTGCTGGGTTAAAATTTATTTTTCTATGTTTCAAGTTTACTTAAAATAATAGCATGAGTTTATGCATGCTTGTTAATTGGTTTTGATGGTTAGAATGTCGTATCGTGTTCGGATTTGTTTCGATACTTAAAGCTTTCATGAGATCTTAGTTTCTAATTTCTTTTACCATGTACTTTCTTGATTCACAAAATACATGTGTATTTGATTTTGGTTTTCATTTAGCTCATTTTAATTCCTCATGTGATTACTAAATTTTGTTCTTTGGTTGATGCAAGTTCTCAAATGGCTCATGTTTCATTCGATTTTAATTATAAATCTTGATTACTTACCATATTCTAATTGCAATTGCATTTCACTTCAATTTCATCCCACTTATGCTACTAACAAGTTTGTTATTTGTGAAGCTATCAAGGATTGTACAAAGCATTCAATTTCAATAACACATCAACACTTGCTCTTAGCATCTTAATATTAAATTACTATTTCTATTTAATAATTAGTAATGTATTTTTAATTTTGTAAATATATAAAATACTTAGTATTTTTATTCTTATATTTTGTAATGTAAATATATAATTATACATATTACTTTTATTCTTATACCTTATTCAATTCATTTGTAAATAAATTTAAATTACATTGTAATGATCCTCATTGTGTTGCGATTTCGAACTTTGAATTCAATTTAACTTTTGAACGCGTATGAACACAAATATATCGGTTGCCTTCTTAGAATTGATTCCTACATGAATCTATTCTAAATAATTTAATAAATTGCAATGGTCAATAATTGATACTTGAACTTTGTAAGTTTCCTTGCGATATTTGGTTTTGTTTGTATCTCGTATGATGTAGGGACTTCTATCCTACTTTCATCTGTTACGTGGAACTTAGACGATTCTTTATTCCCCTACCAAACATCCAGAGTCTACACGATGCGATTTTCCTTCTTATCTACACCTCCGAATCTAGCTTCAAAATAGGCTATCCCTAAATCCTTACCTCTTTTCAATTATTCTTTTTAATTATTTTACATACGCAAATAAAATTTGTATTAAATAATTATTAGCCTAAAATAATTGTATTCGATATTATTGATTAAACTATTAATTAATTTTATCAAAATAAAATTATTCTAATAATTATTTAAAGGATTTGGACGTGTATTGTGTGCTAAATTATTTTACTTGTCTATCTTATATGCTTGTGCGAATTTTTCACCAATTGTACACCACACACTTGATGCAATCAATTCTATTTTCTCTCTTGGCTCATAAGCCAAATTCTTCAAGGGTATCATAGTTCGGGATGTGCATGGCATTCTCACGAGGTTAATCTAAGCCCTTGTTGTTTCGATTAACCATAACCCAAATAAATCTTGGTCCATATACCAATTATCCATGCGCAAGGGTTTCATAGTTGGGGATATGAGCACCTATCGTCATGAGATTAATTAAGTCCATATACTTGATTAATCATGACCTGATTCCATCCCTCTTAGTCCGTTATCGAACCTCTTAAAACACTTTCAAATTAAATTAATTAATTGAATTGATTTTCTAAATTAATTTTCATAAAAAATGAACATTTGGATGGGGTTTGTTTAAATTGTTAGATGGTAGCCTAATGATTTAAACAAACTTGAATTTTTTACATTGTTAGATGATAGCCTAATGATTTAAACAAACTTGAAGTTTTTAGATTGTTAGATGATAGCCTAATAAGCTAAAAACTTTTATCCATGTTGGAAAAAAAGTACATAGTGTAGCGACATTCGGTTAAATTATTGGATGATAGCACGACAGTTTAATTGAATTTAAAGTATTTAGGTCGTTGGATGATAGCCCAATGAGTTAAATACTTTTATTCGCACACTTAATAAACGTGAATCTTGTTTCACCTCACCCTTTTCATAATAATTTTTTTGGGATGAATAGACGATTGGATGAGCACACTCATTCAATTTCTAGTATTTGAATAATTAGATATTAGCCTAATGTTTCGGTACTTTTCACCCACTTAAAATCAACTCAACTCATTCAACTCTTTTTTCGCTCATATGCGACCATCAAACTCTTTTCTTACAAAGAGTGTGCAATAGCCATTTCAAACACGAACAAAGACTTAGCTTTTCAAACAAACTAAACAAGTCCAAGTTCAAGCATTTGAAATGTCTAATGCATGATTTTTCTTATAAAATCAACACAACCAACCAAGACATTTTCAAGAAGAACTACGGAGTTTTGACTTTCCCATTTCACGAGGGAATACGTAGGCACAAGGTTTTGAAACCGCGGCAAACTCAAAATAAAAATAAACAAACCCCTTTTCTTCTTTCTTATTTCTCGATCATAACTTAGAAATTGCAATAAACACACTTAAACTCGCACGAACGAAATGGGTCCCATCGAGTACGATGGATGTGAGAGGTGTTAATACCTTCCCCTTGCATAACTGACTCCCGAATCCACATATTTTGGTCGCGTGGACCGACTTATCCGTCATTGGTTGGTTTTATCTACATTTTCCCGTTCTTTTTAGAACAAATAAAATTAGGTGGCGACTTCATTGTTTTAAAGAAAAAACCAGTCATCACACTTCGCTTTGAAGATCAGACACTTTGCTAATAAGTTCCTTCTTATCAACTTGTATTTAAGCTATGGTTTTCTTTTGCTTTTCTTCGTCCTTGCACACTACTTTACTTATGGCACATAGCTCTTTATAATAGGTAGTCGGTTCTTCACAAAGTACCTTTTCATCACACGATCCCTTATCAGAATCACATCTTCCATAAAAAACCTTAATATGCTGTGTAGATTCAACATCTTTTCCTTTTACATAATCCTCTTCAGGCCAAGAAACAGAGATCCATTTTTGTTGTTTCTTGAGGTATGTTGGATACTCTACTCTAATGTACCCAACTCATTCATATTCATTACACTAAACATTCTTGCTTTGATTGGATTTTTCACCAATTTTGGTTTTTCTCTGAGACTCATAGTTCTTACTGATATCAAGTGAGATGTTCTTGACATTAGAGCTAGAGGATAGTTCCTTAGGCTTATCTTGCCATTACTCTATGCCTTTATCTAAGAAGGAGGTAGACGCGGTCTTGCAGGGCCTATAATATAAGAGGCTCTTCCGGCTTGAGTTTGCTCGAGTCTGAAGGACTCTTGAGGAAGAGTTAGGACGCTAGAGGATTTTCCATCGACGATTCGGTAGGGAGTCTCATAACTCTGCAAAATGAGAGTAAGAAGCTCAATGCCCTTACTCACAAGAGTCAAGAAATTAAATTTATCTCTCCAAGAGACTTGACCTCTAGAAAGATATCTTATCCGAAAAGTAATGACGCCTCCCTTTAAGAGTTCTATCATATGTGAAGCCTTTCACATTATATCCTCCGGAAGAAAGTAAGGCATGACTTTTCCGTACCTAAATTCAAGGCTGCTATCACAGCGCCACCGGAGCAGGGAGAGACTCACACTGTTAACATCCCTCCTAAGCCGATGACGACGAGCGGACTCCTATGGAAGTTCAAGAGAAGAGGAGCTCGAGCGTCTCTCAAATGTCGCTACAAGCTCCTTCGGGAAAAGTAGCCCGAGCCTCCATGACCTACTACTCTTTTAGAGAAGAAAGAGGGTCACTGGCCTCTGTAGGGGGCCTCTTCCCTGGAAGAGTCTTCGCTACACGATAAAATTTAGCTTTTATGTGAGAAATAACTTTACAAGACTACTATTACTACCAATCTTCAACGTATAACAAAGTAATAAAGTACTTTAGTAGTCCCAGTTCGATATCACGCGCTACCCGCAGATGAAAGACTTTATCCTTAGAGGCTTCTAATTGAGTGAATTAATTCCTCTGTCTTACTAAAAATCAATTATGCAAGAAGAAGAATTCTATCGACTAGTCTCTATCATTAAGCGTGAAAAGCCACCAAGGTGCTTTTTCAAGCCGGTCAAAGAATCGATTATATGCCCGGCCGGAAGACCGATGAGCCTTACCAGTGAAGCAAAGAAGATAAATGAAAGTAGCTCTTAGAAATCGAATGCGTTTCGGTGTTAAAGTTAGAAGAGTAACCGCCTCGTAGTCGTTTCGCTCTTCTCTGCTTTGAAGCAAAGCATGAAAGCAATAAACATCTTAAATTCACTGAAAGTATCTTAGCCTACCGTGGCGAGCCTAGCTTGTCTAGAGTATAACTAGAAAAAGTCCCGATGTTTCGTTCTTGTTGTTTGAAAAGATCTCGATCCCTCATACTTACTTGGATCGTGAAGAGTCTATAAGGAGAAGTGGGCATCTTGATCCGAGCTTCTTCCTTATATAATATAAAGATCTAGCTTCTTAATTTCAAGGTATAGTCTCAAATAAAAGAGGAAGCCCGGCTTTGACAAGCAAGCCATAGCCAAAGCAGCAGAGATCATAGTCCTAATTTCCACCTACCTTTCTCGCTCTATCATTCCATTCTATCGGTCCAGAGTCGGTCCTAACATGGTTGAAGCCTTGAATCGGCTAAGTGTTTAGTATCACCTTAATCCATTCTTTTGCTTTAGTCTTTCTTTCCGAGTAGTCGATGGCGAGTCGTGGTCTAGCACCATCCGCCAATCGCTTATTGGTGAAAGGGCTATGTAGTAACCATCCGTTAGCATTTCGATGTCCGTCGGAAGACGAGTTTGAATCTTATTTGTTGTATGAAAGGCTCTTTTATATTTGGTAGGACTTCCATTTCATATCGTGTCGGAGAATCGGATTATTATGATGAGCGATTTGACTCGATCCACCAGATCCACTACGGAAGGAATTACCTAACTTACCACCTCTTATTCCCATCGATATGCCCGAAACAATAACTTTCTTCTCTAATGCCCTTTAGCTTAAGCGACAAAGATAGAATGTTTAACTTGCCCTACCGCCCGCTTAATACTACTACTAGTGAGACTCCTATTCGCCACCCTATCTAGTCGAGCCTCTACAAGAATGTTTGCGCAATCAATATCCATAATCGCTCGTCTTTCATTGATTGAGGACTTGCACGACCGTAATCTTCCCATAACAGTGGCTTTCATCCGGTAGATTATTTAAGTAAAGTGATCGTGTCATGCTTAAACTAGAAGTTAATGATGAAGGCCTTCATTTCCTTTAGGTATTGTTGGTTAGAAGAAGTCTTCTCTTACTCTTAGTTCATGGTGAAACTTTTGCTTTTACTGGAGTTGGAGTTAGGGGTGACGATGTTGCATAACAACCTTAAGAGCTAAGGACAAGGCTCCTCTTTCTCTCGCTTTTAAATATACCCTTTCATTTAAGAGAATAAGATAAGAAGAGTAGCTGTACTCTTAGAGCCTACTATGACTTCTTCGTCTCTCTTTTCCTTTATCTAATAAGAAAAGGGTTTTAGAGGCTTTTCTATAGCTTTCTAAGCCCTTTCTCTTAGCCGGAAAATCGATCTAGAGGAGAGTTTTCTATAAAATGTGGAAAGATGAGGAATTTCCTTAACTTACTTAATAGGTTACCCGATCCCTAACTAAAAAGTGGGGTCAAGAGAATAGATAAAAGATTTTCGAGGAAGGGTCTTTGCGGAGGCCGAGATTATTGAATTTACATAGCATAAAGAAAGACGGACATTACGCTTCAAGTTGCCAATTGCTTTCCGTTCCCTTGAGTCAAAGGATGAACAAAAAGAAATAAAAAGGGCGTCGATAGACAATAGACCAAGGAGCGAAAGCCACTCATTGATTGCTAAATCTCTAGTTCGTGAGAAGGATTTCGCTTGAATTGATAGAGGAATAAGACAAGGGCTTATAGCGCCTTATCTTTTTGTAATAGGAATGGAGTATCTTTCAAGGAAACTCAAGCGGAAGCGAACTAATCCAAACTTGATTATCATAAAAATTGCGAAAGAATGAGATTAATAATATTTGTTTTGCGGATGATTTACTAATTTTCTCGCTTGAAGATTCCATTGTGGTCAATCAATGCTTAAAAGAATTTGCAAATCTTTACGGTCTTACTGCATATCCAAGAGTCAAATCGACTATGGAGATCTTTACGATGTCAAAGTGAAATATTTAAAATCTAATTGGCTTCAATTCAATGAAGGTAAAATGCCAATAAAGTACAGGCCATCCTTCAAAGCTCTCGATTAGTGATTGTTTGCCTCTAATTGAGAGAATCAAAGCTAGTGTGAGATGGACTGAAAATACCTATTATATCTGGGCAACTGGTTGAGTGCCCTCTTTAGCATGCAAGTTCTTTGAGTCTTGTGTTCATCTGCTCAGGTGTTTTGATTTGAAGACAAGAAGATCCGCAGAGGGTTCTTATGGTCAGTCCGATATGGTGAAGAACAAAGGAATGTTGCTTGAAATTTGCTGCCCTTAAAATTAAAAAAGAAGGTGGTTTCGGCTTCATTGGTGGAGTGGAATAAAGTGCTATGTTGAAGCATATCGGGTTCTGCAAAAGTCCTTATATAGATTATAGGTATGTATTTTACATACAATGCTTCTTTTTATAAGCATTTTGTTGGTGTATTTAACCACAAACCAAATAATGGTAGCTGGATTTTAGGAAACTTTTACGTGAGAGAGTTGGCTATAAGATATATTATACATGATGTTGGCAATGGAACCAATACATCTCTACGGTATGGTATGACTCTTGCTGCCTATAGGTTCTATAGTTGAAAGGTATGTATGGTGAGCAGATCATAGGGAGTCTGGTGTTCAAAAAATGTAAAGTTGCGACATACTTTATAATTCCAGATGGTCCCTCAGTGCAAATAAACACCAAGAATAAATGGGGAGTGTATCGAGCCATAAGGCCCTTGAGCTGAGCGATAAGACACGTTATATGAATGCCTGATCACCGTTTTCCATAAAAAGCGCCAGGAGGTTAATCGACATAAACAAGCTACTATGCCTTGGTTTAGGAGATATTTTTAGTTAAGAAGGAACTCATTCGTGGTGATTCCGACCTTTACGTAATAAAAGAGGAGCGGTATGGTTTCATAAGAGGTACTCATTATACGATATCCTTTTCGAATTGCCCGATTCACGGTGCCCACCTTATTCTCTCCCCAATCACACAGAATGCTCGCGTCCGCCTACCAATGATGCCTTTAACTTTCGATTCTACATATGGAGTGGAGAATGCCTCTACTACTGTACAAACAAACAAAGACTATAGTAGAGTAGGAATGGTTTAGCTCGCTATAGGGAGGAGATAGTTTACGCCGGTTGAAAGTGGAAAGCTCTCAAGCACAAGTACTTTTATCCCTTCACATTCAAGTAAAGTATTGGGAAGGTATCTAGCCATGAGGCAAGTTAAGTAAGGAAATAAGGAAAGCGGTGAAGCAAGGTGCCTAAGCCTTCAAGTTGAGGTCTTTTAGGGTTAGATATACTTGTAATCAGTTAGAAGAACCTGAGTCTAAGATGGTAACAAGAGAGAACTAAGTGCAACACGTACAACCTACTAGTGACTAATTCCCCAAATTTGATGGTATTACAGAAGCTCGGCCATACGGGTTGAAAAATATTCATTCGTACTATACCGAAAAGACCACTGGTATATTTTGGTAAGTAAATCGAATCTAGTGCGTGCACATCCTTGCACCTCTCCATATGTATGTGCTTTAGCCCCGATGCCATTACAAGCGGGATTAGACGGTCCACAATACAATGTGGCGAAATCATACGGCTATGCTGTGGCAGCTTCTGCGGCCACCCGCTGGATCCCCTTGTTAGTCATCCGTAGAGCTAAATAAAATTTTCTTTAGCCTTAAGTCATTCCCACACACCCGACCGAGTTAGGGTGGTTGTTCAAGAACTCCTAGCCCTACTAGAAGAGAAGATAAATTGCTTGCGCCGTCAAGTAGAGAGCCACTTAATTAGCAATAATGAGAGTGCTTTTATCTCATATGAGAAAGCGACGGGATAGGGTTAGTTTGAAAGGGCTACAGGGAATGATTTTTAGTCCTAAGAATAAGATCTTCTCGGACAATTTAGTTTGAAAACCTTGCCTTGCCTTTAGTTGAACTTCCCGAGTGGGAGATCGATTGCAGGAGTTCATTCGGGGATGAGGAAGGTGACCATGCAACTTACGTGGGTCGAAGCGAGGGTTCTCAACTAACTAGTCGCTTCCGGGAAGAGCCTTTGGTTCGATCCGTCCCAGTTCTAGTTTCAATCTTGTTGTAAGCGACTCCCATGAGACAGGCTCCCACTATAGCTATGGATTCCCGCCTAAGCGGTGGGTGACCACTTAAAGTATTATTGCTTGTTTAGTGTCGTTTTCTTGCTTGCTTCTCTTGTCAAAACGTCTAGAATCATTCAAGTGGTGGATATGCCAATTGTAGCTAAGCTGAAGTGAAGGAAGTTTTTCCGCACCGCTAGCTCCCTTTCACGAGAGAGGCACACTTTAGACTTTACTTTCAAATAAGCTAAAACCGTAGCCTCGCACACCCACATCGGATAGGACCACTTCCCCCCCCAAGTTAACCCTCCTATGCTATGATACTTGGACTAGGGCCTCCTCCTGTGCTTTTATACACATGGAAGTACCTTTAATTATCAATTCGCTGAACATAGTAAAATTTCTTTGGGTTTGGTGACTACTATTTTAGTCCCTCTCGTCCCAAACTTCCCTTTTTCCACGAAGCCCTCCCCACTTTATTATTTGCATGCTTCATGAGTGGAAGAAAGCGGAATCTTTCTTATCAATACCAATCCGGGAATACTAGGCTAAGCATGTAGCCTAGCCGCTTCACTAAAAAAAACAGGCTTATAAGAATGGTACTAACTCGAATGCTATTGGATGAGGAGATTTGTACTCAGAAGACACGTAAACCGAACTACTTTCGGTTCCTTCTATTATCTCCTTCACGCTACCCAATCCGAACTCATGAGTGCCTGTAGCAGCATTGAGTGATCCCTTCTCCGACATCGATACCCTAGGGATTACAAATCGTGCCAACTTCCCTCCTGCCGCTCTACAACCGGATCGCATCTTTCTTTGCACTAGTCGAATTTATTGGAACCCTAAGAAGGAATCCTCTCTCGCTTGACTTTATCGGAAAGCATTTCTTGCTAGATCGAATTGAGGGTGACTTCTTCCATGACTAAGGCGCTTGTGCGTTTTCAACATCCATAGCTTCCGACTATGTCGGTGAAAAGGTCCCTATTTTATATTTCAAAGAACTACTTATGATCGAGACTCTCTATCTATTGTCTTACTTTCGGCATCTTTATTCGAGGAATTGCTAAGTAGGCGTCTTGGTTGTCTCTTCTTGAAATGTTTTCCTTGGCATCGGTGCCACTAGGACGTAGCATGTTCTTCTCTTAGGCTTTCTCTTGGTGTCAACATAGGAATGGGAGTTGTTTGAATGGATGCCTTTTTCCCCGATCTTATAATCTAAACATAATCGATTGAGAAGCGGAATCTTTACTAATCGGGTGAAGGCAAGAAAATAGTTTAATTTACGCACCACGGAAAGCTTGAAGATCGAGAAGCACCCTTTGGAATAGCAAACACTTTACTCGGCCACGGGAAGACATTTCTTCAATTAACATTCGGTGACCAAGCTTTAATATTAATAGAAAAGAACGCAATGGATATTTTTAATTGAAGAAATTCCATCCATCTTCGATTCCCTTCTCCATGTGTAAAATGAATCAACAATTCTCATTGCTTCACTCGCGGCGCATCCACGGGACACCCATACCACGATTCATTGGTAGGAGTCAAAAGACGGAGCTATTAGCCTTAGGTTCGGAAATAAAATTATTGATTCATATTAAGCGGTAGCTTACGCTAATATGAGAAAAGGTTGGGAATGACTAAAGAAGAACTACATTCATAGGTAAACCCTCTTTCTATTCGTTTATTCTTTTTGTTGATTAGGTTACGCCCTTTTTGGCTAAGATTGATAATCGACTCAAACTCCTAAGCCACCATACACGATTGCTTTGATCGAAGCTTAAGCAGGACTGTGCTATCAGTGCTTTACTTTTTCGGCGGTTTATCTTGTTTGTTGCCGATTGCTTTATTCTATCGTAGATTGGTTGGACCGCTTTGACCCGGTCGTGAGGCGAGCCGCAGGAAACAACTAGGTGTCGTGGAAAGTAAGTCCTTGAAAGTTGGCGGATCGGCATGGGCGGTTAAACTAAAACTATTAGCTCCTCGGTCACTCTTACAAAGCCTTATCCTTCATGTCTATCTTCCATGACAAGATGAATCTATTGCCTCCTCGCCTCACTTCCACTATAAGTTATTCAGTATGGGACAAACGCCACGCTCGTCATTGTCCACCGCACCACTAGTCACCCGACTCGAATCCCATTTAGAGATCGTTCCTTCCTCTCTGCAATCAAACTAAAGCCTAACGCTATAAAGCCTATAGCACTGAGTCTCGCGCACGTTTTCTTCTTGGGTGAGGGCTTTAAGACCCTATTCACATAGTTCACGACTTATAACATTTGAATTTATCAAAAAATTTAATTTGAAGCGGGTATGGCTTTAACTTCATTCATTTTGACAAGGATAAAATCAATGGGAAGAGGTGATTCATGTTCAAGAGAGTGCTTTGTAGGAAATATTGAAATTATATATGGAATCCCAAAATTTCCATTGGCGGGTATATGAAAAAAAAAGACTAAAATTTAGAAAAGGTTTTCCAATAAACTCCCGGACTATAGTAAAATGGAGGAGATGAAGCTCAAGAACAAGCACTCAAGCGAGGGATCCATGTAAAAGCGACCGGAGAGATTCCAATAGGCAAGAACGGTCCACACCATGCGCGCGGAGTACTCTCCCTCAAAGTCGCCACCGGTTAGGTTGAGCGTAAGATGGCTTTGTGTTGTGCGAGTGGCAAGAATCGGGTCGATTCGCGGGACGGCTCGATTGCCTTTCGTGCGAGGAACCTTCGACTAGGGTTAAATCGATGCCCAAAACCTTCTGATCCACAAGAGCTATTTCGAACAGCACTCTCGATAATTGTTGGAGGTGGATGTAACTCTATAAACTCCTAGATTATCTCTATCGCATACCCAGTTTGAACTCCTACTCGAAATCGAAAGAAGGAAGGTTAGTGGCACTTCTTTTCACGCTTGAACTACGGGACGAGACTAGCGGAAAAAAGTAACATCCATACGAATAACCCTGTAAGTAAACCCAGTTGTCTTAGGCTCAATCCGCACTTTCGGGAATAGAATGCTTCTTTGTGAGCTTTAAGCAATTGGACAAAAAGGTTACGCACGTGAATCGGTGGCTTTATCTCGGGATGTGGGATTACCGATGTCACGATTGGAATTAGGAAAGGAAGCCTGTCCCAACTTTCTTTCGGACTTGTAAAAGGAAATTCCCACGGCTTCAGCGGAGACTCGGCTTGTGAGCTCCTTCTCCAATGGAACCCACTGTGTATACTCTTGCTTCACTGGAAGACTCGCTCGCTCTGTTGGTGTAGGTCTTACCTTTCTTGATCCCTTGGTTAGGCTAGCTACTCAACTACTTGAGCTCATTCGATACCAGACAAGCGCTCATTGGCTACCTGGGCGCTACCAGAACTACTCAGATCGCTTCCTAACTCCTTTAATTTAATAGGAGTGCGTATGAGAGAATCATGTTAAAGAGAACTATGAGGAAGCATAACCTAGTAAGAAGAAGAAGACGTATCTGATGAATGAATGATTCAATCCCCTCTCACCCACACGGGTTCTTCTATGGAAGGGGTTCCCCATTATTTTCTCGGGTTTCGAGAAGGAATTATTATCGCTTAGCGCTTGTGCTAAGGAAGAAAAGTCTATCGATATTGACCCTATGTCAACAGCCATGACCTCAAGTACATAAGGATGCACAGAAAATGTGAGCTTTACGGTTTCTGGAAGGAATGGCTTCTTTCTTGGGAACAAGAACACGGATTCGTAAAGCTTGCTGCTCTTTTGGAGTTGATGAGCTAATTCCCGATCACTAGGGCACAATATTGAATTAGAGGAATTAGTACACCTTGAATGAATCTTGTGAGGGTCGCTCGAAGAGCATAAAGCCGAAATGTGTAGGGAGATCTTTCTTGGGATGAATAGCGTAATTTCTCAACATTGCGGTGAAGAGTCCACCTCTATTACGCGGAGAAGTTCAAAATATGTAAAGATTCGAGCTTACGGTCATAAGAGTGCTCTGGAACCAAGGAGAAAGGGGAAGAAGGTGGTGACATTAGCTCTGATGCAGGCCTACCCTAATTATCATAGATAGGCGTGCTTGAGCTTATAGCTTCGATAGAGCGATTGGAATCATGACTCATCGGATGGAGGCCGGCATATCAGCGAAAAGGACAAGCCACCTATTCTCTACTCTTAAGTTAAGTGTATCAACATGGATAAAGACATTCGCTAGAATAGAAGGCATTCTAGCCGGTGATCGAACATGGCTCGTTGTTCGAGCCGGGAAGCTCTTTACTAGGATTGGAACAAGCAAGCCAAAGCGCGACTTTCGGATCATAGTCCTAATTTCCACCTACCTTTCTCGCTCTATCATTCCATTCTATCGGTCCGGTAGTCGGTCCTAACGGTTGAAGCCTTGAATCGGCTAAGTGTTTAGTATCACCTTAATCCATTCTTTTGCTTTAGTCTTTCTTTACGAGTAGTCGAAAGCGAGTCGGCGGGTCTAGCACCATCCGCCAATCGCTTATTGGTGAAAGGGCTATGTAGTAACCGGTCGGTTAGCATTTATGTCCGTCGGAAGGCGAGTTTGAATCTTATTTGTTGTATGAAAGGCTCTTTTTATATTTGGTAGGACTTCCATTTCATATCGTGTCGGAGAATCGGATTATTATGATGGCGATTTGACTCGATCCACCAGCATCCACTACGGAAGGAATTACCTAACTTACTTTGCTCTTATTCCCATCGATATGCCCGAAACAATAACTTTCTTTCTCTAATGCCCTTTAGCTTAAGCGACAAAGATAGAATGTTTAACACCCTACCCCGCCTTAATACTACTACTAGTGAGACTCCTATTACGCCACCCTATCTAGTCGAGCCTCTACAATGTTTGGGCAATCAATATCCATAATCGCTCGTCTTTCATTGATTGAGGACTTGCACGACTGGTAATCTTCCCATAACACGGTGGCTTTCGTCCGGGTAGATTATTTAAGTAAAGTGATCGTATGTCTGCGGCTTAAACTAGAAGTTAATGATGAAGAGCCTTCATTTCCTTTAGGTATTGTTGGTTAGAAGAAGTCTTCTCTTACTCTTAGTTCATGGGTGAAACTTTTGCTTTTCTTGTTGGAGTTAGGTTTTGGGTGGCGATGCGGTTGCATAACAACCTTAAGAGCTAAGGACAAGGCTCCTCTTTCTCGCTTTTAAATACAGTACCCTTTCATTTAAGAGAATAAGATAAGAGTAATGTACTCTTAGAGCCTACTATGACTTCTTCGTCTTCTCTTTTCCTTTATCTAATAAGAAAAAGGGTTTTAGAGGCTTTTCATAGCTTTCTAAGCCCTTCTCTTAGCAGGGAAAATCCAGTCTAGAGGAGAGTTTTCTATAAAAATGTGGAAAGATGAGAATTTCCTTAACACTTAATAGGTTACCCGATCCCTAACTAAAAGTGGGGTCGAAGAGAATAGATAAAAGATTTTTCGAGGAAGGGTCTTTGCCGAGGCGAGATTATTGAATTTACATAGCATAAAGAAAGGCGGACATTACGCTTCAAGTTGCCATTGAATTGCTTTCCGTTCCCTTCTTGAGTCAAAGGATGAACAAAAGAAATAAAAAGGCGTCGATAGACAATAGACCAAGCGAAAGCCACTCGGTTGATTGCTAAATCTCTAGTTCGTGAGAAGGATTTCTGCTTGAATTGATAGAGGAATAAGACAAGGGCTTATAGCGCCTTATCTTTTTTGTAATAGGAATGGAGTATCTTTCAAGGAAACTCAAGGAAGCGAACTAATCAAACTTGTTATCATAAAATTGCGAAAGAATGAGATTAATAATATTTGTTTTGCGGATGATTTACTAATTTTCTCGCTCGGTGAAGATTCCATTCTTTGTGGTCAATCAATGCTTAAAAGAATTTGCAAATCTTTACGGTCTTTTGCATATCCAAGAGTCAAATCGACTATGGAGATCTTTACGATCTTTGCAAAGTGAAATATTTAAAATCTAATTGGCTTCAATTCAATGAAGGTAAAATGCCAATAAAGTACAGGGATCCTTCAAAGCTCTCGTTAGTGATTGTTTGCCTCTAATTGAGAGAATCAAAGCTAAGTCTGAGATGGTGGAAAATACCTATTATATCTTTGGCAACTGGTTGAGTGCCCTCTTTAGCATCTGAAGTTCTTTGAGTATTGTGTTCATCCGTGTGTGTTTTGATTTGAAGACAAGAAGATCTGCGAGGGTTCTTATAGTGCAGTCACGATATGGTGAAGAACAAAGGGAATGTTGCTTGGAAATTTGCTGCCCTTAAAATTAAAAAAAGAAGGTGGGTATCGAGATCGACCATAAGCCTCTCTCATCTAATAGGTAGTTTTGAGCTTTATCAAGCAATGTTAGGTAAGATGGGTTTATCTATAGGGGCTCGAGCCCTTTACATTTTCTAAAGATGGGCTGTTCGCGGCGGCCTTGGCCATTGTCATAGTTGTAAGAATGGCCTTCCTCGCTACCGAGGACACTACTTTAATGACCAAAAGATGATGGATAACAACTCGGTGGACATCTTTATTGAACCACTCTGGCGAACTTCGATGAGCTCTTAGGGCGAGCATAAATCAACCAGCCCCACTCCCGAGCTGTTCTCGAGGTTGATCGAGGTGGCCCTCATTCACGAGGATGAGAATGACAACCACTTGATGCTGCTCGGCGTATGGAAGAGTTGGCCCATCGCCTCAATCAATTCCATTAATAAAAACTTGAGCCGCGAGGAATGGGGAAGCATTATTCTTGCACAGTTGTGGTGGAGGAAAGCATCGAAGCCGCTTTAGTTGACGATGGCTACCCCGCGCTGCTATTTTGGCCAAATGTCACGGTCTGGGGCTTTGTTTTATCCAGGAGGGACTTCTTTGGCCAGAAAACATATGTAGGCTATGTGAGAAGTATCGACAACTTGGGTACTCACGCCACCGTTCCATACAAGCGAGTCATCCAAGCGATACGGCAACATAATTTATCCCTTTAAGGGGCCTTATACTACTAACCCGACTGTTCGCTTTATTGTTTTGTTCCATTCTAGAAAAAGCAGTGAGCAGAACTACTAGGGCTTGATTAGTTACTTAAGTGAAGCAGGATATGTAGGCAAGTACAATACTATACTCGGTTGTACCCATTACAGGTGTATAAGCATGAAGTGAAGATGAAGTAAGCATGTCCCTTTTCGGCAGCAAGCCCAAGCCCATACAAGACAAGAAGGATCTCATTGTCATGGAAGCCCTTTCCTTACTCCTCCATATAGTCTATGAGAACGTTTTCGACCAACTCTCATGGCTTTAGGAGGGGCCATAAGCTACTCTCGCCTTCTTGAGATTTGCTCCTAAATTCCACTATGATCGACCTTTCGAATGAATGAAGTTAGAAGCTAAGGGCTTTGTTCGAGTGCTTTGCCAATCATTCTTCTATGTACAATAGTCATAAGGAAAAGAAAGGCGCTAGGAAGACAAGCTAATTGAAAGGGCAGCCTTCTTACTTAAGCGAAGAAAGCGGGCAAGAATCGGGTAGTAATGGAAGGAATCGATCTCGGTGGTTCTTCGGATCGATCATTCTCGGCCCGTCGTTTGGCTTCCACTCGATTGACCTCTATTGTTCTCCCCCACAACCGGGTGGAGGACTCATGTAAACTTTCCTGTGGGTCCCGTTCGGAAGGCATTTTAACATATAATTGGAGCAGGCCAATCTCGATTAGCGACAATAGAGCAGAGAGCAAGAACAAGTCCTCATTTCCTTTATGTCCTAGAACCTAGATTCCCTAGGTTAGGATGCTAGATCGGTGACCATTAGCGATAGAAGCTCTTTCCGGCTAAGCGCCTATTCTTCTTCTCTTGGAGCAGATTGAAGCCAAGGAAGAGGGCAAAGCCATTCAATCAAGTGGGTATAGCGTAGAAGGCATGCCGCAGCTCATTTCAAACAAAAGAATGAGTGAGTGGGCATGGACCGATCCATCCTATTCTTCATCTACGGAAAGCATCCCAAGATAGATCAATTGGCTTCGTAGCTTGGTGCGAGGAAATAAAGTAGGACTCCATTCCATTCTAATTATATTAACATCAATACCCTTTGTTAGCCATCTGTGAGTTCAATCGGGAAAGACCTCTATTTGGTAGTTCATCTAAGGCTTTTTCATTCTCTATCTAGCTATCTCGCATCGTCAATCAACAAGCATTCCTTTTCCTCTTAGCTAGCATAGCGATCAGAAAGTTCCTTGGTGTTCTATTCATGGAAGGCTGCTCATTCTTGTTCTCTCATCCTCGCTACCAACACGATGAACTCATCAATGCTTCCTTCTTCTAATTACCCCGGAGAGATAAGAGATAGATTGGTTCTCTATTCGACAATCAATCAAGGTAGCTATCTCATCCATACGTAATTACTTGAACAACCCAAGGGCATGGATCGGCGATGATCCGCACATAGAGATGAGTGAGTCCTCATCATCGTGATTGACTTGAAGAGATAGCAAGTCGGTATCTTGAGATCGCCACGTTCCATGAGTGCCCGCTCCCGAGCCACTCTCTCCACCCGCTTCTTGTAAGTTGATGAAGATGGATGCCATGTTTCATTCCAATGAGCTTTATTATTGATTCTATCGAGATTCTCTTTTGACATATGTGCAGGGCAATCCATTCCATTAGCACTACCAAGCATTCCTTCTTCAACTACGGTGAGTTAAGATAGGAGTCCTTTTGCTCCCGTTAGACAAGCAGGCGAAATAGAAAAATCAAAAAGCTCCGTCGGAAAATCGAGTAGGCTAGGCAAGAACCAATAGAATATAACGAACAAAGGAATGGGTCTTCACCACAGTGGAAAGCAAATCCATCGACCTAGAGCAATGAGTCTTCGATGCGAGTTCTTGATGGGCGAGAAGAGAATCAGAAAGAGCGATGTCGGCATGGATACCTTATCTTCCCGAGCAACAAGGACAAGGAAGCATTCTTTCAATGTGTCCTATGGGAAAATGAAGATGGATCATTTGATTCCACTTCTCCGTTCTAGGACATCCTTTTAGCGAGAATGTGGGAGGCTAGATCGATGCTTTCCCAGGATCGATATAGAGAATCGGAGGACTCACTCTATCCAATAAGCCGGTAGAAGTCCCACTAATAGGTGGTGATCTTCCCTTAGGGGTTAACAAGACAAAGATTCCACAAGCGAATAACAAGTCTATAGGTCATGAAGGCATCGGGATCTTTGGCTTTGACAGTAAAGGCGTTCCTCTTTCAACAAGGGTTGCGGACAATGCTGTTCTTCTTCTTTGATGATTCAATTTGTAGATGTCCCGGGACGGATCAAACAACGAAGCTCTTTCTCGATGTCGAGCATAGATGACATCTTTATTTACGGTTTGCTTTGCGGTTAGGCCTCTTTGTTTGGTTCGGGTCTCTCCCTCCCCTCGGAATGGTATCGATTCGGGATAGCCTTTTGCGGCGGTTCCCAACCTTCCCACGGAGGCTTTTAGCTTATTTATCTTTACTTTAGTAGCTCGTCTTTGATCGGCTCGGTGAGGCCTTGATCCATATATCATTGAAAAGGGTAGCTCACCCAACGGAAAGCACCCGTAAAGTGCTAGGGCTGGGAGAAAACATCTGAAGAATCGAAGGAAGAACTCCCAATGGAAGGGTATAAATCTTAGCTATCTGAAAGCAACTACTCTTCCATAATGATGGGAAGAGAGTGAAGAACAAACTCAAGTCAAACACACTCTTATGTTTCAATTAGGACTGTCGGGCAGGATGTGGTTGTTGCCTTTTCTAGACAGCGATATGGAACCGAAGCCGACTCGTGGTCAGAATCGAACTATAACCAACCGCAGGACGAACCGAGAGATGAGCACGATTACATTCAATAGAAGCCCAATGGAAAGAAGTCCTTGACACGATAGATAATGCTTTCTCTTTGTTTCATAATGGTATAGAGATCCGTGTTGCCGACGTCGAGCTATAGTTAGAATCATAGTTGATACCATTATCACATAGTGTTTATTTTTTTCTACATTATGAAGTTTGAGTGGGTCAAGGATGATAGGGAAGAGAATGCCCAAAGATGAGCATGGGAAATGAAAATGAATCCAATTCGGATGCGGTTTGGACCATAAGCCTTTTTAAATCGGATTCGAGGCGATTCAGTCATAGACATCTGCAAAGGCATCAAGCCGTCTGTCCTTTCCGCTAATTGCTTCCACTGCCTTAGGAAGAGTCAAAGCCGAACAACGATTCCATCGGTCTAGTGACTTAGATTCCGGCTATCGACCTACTCATTTAGCATGGGCCTACTACTTCTATTGACTTGGATTCCTTTTCTATTGCTTCTCTCGCTTCCTATGGAGTCAAAAGTAAATCGGGCTACTTTTGCGCCATATGAATGCACACCAGGAAAGAGCTTCAATCTTGTTGCTACTCTTCCATAAATGGTAGTTCAATAGATGCTTCGTCACTTCCATTCTACTACGTAAGGGAAAGTCACATCTATGGGAATCTCGCACGAAGGAGCACATCTCAATCTGTCTATTCAATCTATGTTCTTGCATCTCCGATCTAGCTACGGAGATTGATGGTAGTACTACGACTTCTTCTTATTTTTCTTTTAGCGACATGCATTTGGGACACTTGATTATTGCGTTTGGTGTAATGGGTAGGTAATCCTAGATGTTTCTGAAACTCGATTCGATTACCGATTAGTTATGGCGAGATAGAAAGCTTTTTAATCCATGATAGGGGACAAGCCATAGCTTTCTAGGCGTTCATACACTCAAGCAAGCCCTTTCTATTAACCATTGGGCTCGGAATGGGGTGCCACATTTTTCTTTTAGAGGGCTTTGGTAGTCAATGTTAAGGCTCTTTGTCTTTCATACGCTAGGTTGAGGGGCGTAGTGGATAGAAGACTTGAGTAGCTAAATTGAATGAGGGGCCTAGCTTGCTTTCTTATAACCTTTGAGGCTTTGAGATGTAGTTGACTTGAAGCCTAAACTTGCTTTCCTTGATTCTCTGTTTTAGGCGGTTGCGGTGAGAGGAGGGAGGAAAAAGGAAATTGAGCAGCACGGTTTCATAAGATAGGTGTAGAGAGTCTAGCAAGCGATAGGAAAAAGGGCCTTTCGGCTATGTTTACTTTGTCATCAAGGGGCGGAGCGAAGTAACTAAGCGGAGATCGGGATCATTGTAAGTAATTTCTCATAGAAGATAATCTTATCATTTTAGAGTCGATTCCCTTTGTTCAAGTCCGAGTCGTGTCTCCTTAGCTAGGCGCCGAAGTTAGTAAATCACGAATCTGAAGTTATCTTGGACCTTCTGAAGGTCATGCTTTCTTTGAGGCTCAAGCTTTCTAGTAGCTTTGACTAACACAGTCTTTGTAAGAAAAAGTAAACATGCCCTAGGATGGAGTAGTAAGCTCTTGAGATCTTATCCGGTTTGGAGGTTGTTACTGCGTTTGCAGTTCAAGGCTTCCTCCACATATACAAAGCCTTGCGAAGCACGACTTTCAAGCTTGGTATGGAATAGGATGCGGTCATGCGATCTCCGATCCAAGCGCTTTAGTAGATCTTTGGACCAAGGTTAGGCGTAGAATCGAATCGCTCTTTTATCCGCTAACGATCGGGCTCTCGACCTCCTCTCTTACGCTAAGGCATGAAAAAGGAAACTCTAAAGTAAAGAAGGAATGCTCGACCTCGCCTAGCTTGAAGTTTGATCTTTTGCTATCAATTTGGACAGCGCTATGCTTCTACCTATTGAGAAAAAGCATAAAGGATACCGATACATGGGCAGCCATTGTAATTCTGACTCAGTGATTGTCTTGTCTTTGTTTGAGCACCACTATTCTTTCTTTCATTGAATCGATAGCTTCATAGCCTTCCTTAGTCGATCCACGAATTTTTCCAAAATTGGTATTAGATCTTTCTTTAGGATTTTTTCATATAGAAGTTAACAATCTCCGGGTTTAGAGCCCTTTTAGAGATAAAGACTTGAGACTAATGTCATCCCTGTCTTAGTATTAGTAGCGGCGGCTATTAGATAGACCAATAAAGAAGTCCTTCTATGATCGCATCCGACTTCTCCTCCTTGCATTATTGTGGTAGTTAGGCTTTGAGCTGAACATCTAATTGGTGGGCTTAGTTAAGTGCGGCTGGCCTCATGCGTGTTGTTGATCCTAAATGGTGAGCTCTTCTTAATAAAAAAAGCAATCGGCGGTTCCACAAGATGATCGATCTTTGAGTTAGGATCCTTCGTTTGAATGAGGCTTGGAGGCTTATGGATCATGGCATATGTTCCATGCTAATCGTTCGTTCTCCCGGTAATGAAGGATAGGAATATCAATCAGGCAAGAGTGAAAGGTTCTTAGAAGGCTAGCCTTTGACCTTTTGAGAACTAATAGTTTGGATGATAAGGGGCGCTAATAGTTGACTATTAGGATTACCTCTTCTCTGTCCTTATCTTAGGGTTTACTAAGAGGGATATGTGGTACCCTTCCTCAAAGCCTATTCTCAGCGGCGGATAAGATAAGGCGGATTCGAGAAGCATAGAGGCCTTAGAAGAGAGGCAGGCATAACCTTCTTGACAACGACCTTAGCCGTCCTCGGACAAATTCCTTTCTCTCTCTCGATGGATAGCAATTCCGATAGATCAAAGAGTCACAAACCTTCTGCCACCTAATCGATGAATCTTGTCCCCTTTTTTGTGGGGGCTTCCCGAAGGTTTTTGTTTAAGACGACTTTTCGTGCCCTTACTTTTAGTCTATCGGTGCAACAAGGGCGGGAGCAGTGCTTGCCTATCCAACCGAAGATTATTATTCGTGGTGGAGTGCTTGATAGGATCCGACCCGTCCAGTCAAAGTCCTTCGACAGCTCACCGACCTCAGGTGGAATGCCTTTCTAGAGGAGGCTACAGGAATCGATAAGTTTGAAGTGGGATGTGGAATGTCTTTGGTGATGGATGGTGGTTATGAAATAAGTTACGCATCGGATGATGAGCCGTCAAAACTTTTTATTTTATTGGCGCGGCTATTCGATTGGAAAGCCTACCAACATAAAGGTTCGATTCGAGAGCCCAAGCGGAGGCGAGCGTCTTGATCAGCTCCAGCGAATAATGAGAAAGACTTTTCAAAATTCGATCAAATCGATCGAGAATCTTATCATCATTAGGTAGGCCAACCGATAGAGTTTTGTTGGCGTCCATGTCACGAACCTTTCTTCTAGCAAGAATCCCATTATTGATCGAATCGGGGCCAATTCATTGGCAAATGAAAAATCTCTTGTTTTAACACTCGAAAAAAACCTAGAAAATAGAAAAGAAGAAGAGTAACTAAGACAAGAGCTAGGTAAGCAAGATGGAGAGCTAGAAAAGCGGGGCAAGGGCTCTCCATCTCTAGGAAGATTGTGTCCGGGATACGGTAATCTAAGTTACAGTCGGCTCGTAGCACATGCTTTATTACGGTAGTAATTCCCCGTTCCTTTAGTCTTTTCAACGGTACTTTAATCTTAAGTCGTCATGTCTCGCCCCGATATAGTGACCGATTCCATGTTTCCCAATTTCGGTTCGGGCTTTCCTCTCCCGGCAAGAGGATCGCGAACCTCTCAGCGCTAAGCGCTTTACAAACTTTCTCGATAGGGGCTCGCCGTTGCTTGTTTGGGTCGGCGCTTCAAACCTGCTCATCCATCTTCATTCCTAAGGCAAACATTTCAATTGGTGGTGCTATGGTTTACGATCAATAGTTCTTAACCAACCCTTTCTCGCGAGCTTTATAAAGCTTTAAGAGAGAAGAGTAAGGGGACCTTCTTTTCTCGGTAGCCCTCGAGAACCGGCGGTAGCTCTACTAAGCGAAGAACCGTCACCTTTTCTTGAATAACATGTGGAGCCGCCTAGAGAAGAGAAGCAAGCTACCTTCCATCTATATCTATAGGCGGCAATGGTTGGTAAGCATGGTCAATCGGCGGCGCTCGCGTTATCTAGGTTCCGCTCTTACGTCGCCCCCCTCACATAGAATAAGGGAACCCTTCCATAGAAGAACCGTGTGGGTGAGAGGATTGAATCATTCATTCATCGAATCGTCTTCTTCCGTGATCCATTTCATGTCAACTCTAATTAGTTATCAAAGGCCTACTTTACAAACAAAGGAAGGTCGTTTCCGGAACCTTGCAACCTTGCGTTCCCGTAACGCATCGGCCGGTAACCTTCGTTACCGTCGGTTCCCATAACCAAGCCTTTGATTATGTCTTTCTTTACGAAGGGCTTGCGGTTCATTACACCAAAGGCTTTGGTGAACTATTGAAGCTATCGAGAGAGTACCAAATCTTGTGAAGGTTACCGACTTTCGGGACGCGAACCAGCGAGTCTTAGTAAGTGGGCGTTAAGCGCGAGTCTAAGGTTCCGTTCGCCAACTTTGATAGGTAAACGCTTTGCAAGCAAATAAGCGAGGACCGTCTTTCTATTAGAGTCGCGAGCTTGTTGTAGTCGGTCCGTGAAGGGATAACTTCGCTTACTTGCTATATCCCGCGTTCTTGCGGCTCGTTCTTGAGCCCCGCTTCCCTTCCCCTCTCCCGTTCGTTCTACCGTCAAAAGCCGTATGGAGTATAGCCAAGTGGTAAGGCATCGGTTTTGGTGCCGGCATCTGAGTTCGAATCCTTTTACTCAGATTATGAACACCCGTCGGATCAACGGCGACGACTCGGGAAGCGGTGATCCCCGAGCCAGCCCGAGGAATGCAGTTCCTGGCGCTTCATGGGACGGGCGTTCGCGATCCCCTCCTCTAATCTAACCTCCCCGCCCCATACAATTTTAACTTCGATCCACAGCAAAGCGCTTTTGATACACTTTTGAATCTCATCACGAAAGTGTTAAAAAGCGCGGTAACACATAATTTTCCTGGGAAAAGCGGACATATTCAAAAATAGTCGAGCGGGTCATTCATTGGGGATCCGGCGGATCTCGTTATATGATATTTATTACGATATTACGGAGTATGGCTTTGCCGATAATTACTTTCACGAGGCATTAAATATACTCTATTCTATTGGGGCGGGGTTGGTGGATAAAGATGGGCGATGGGATTGCGTAATATCAATTTTCGCCTCGCTTAGGTTCTATCGATTCTCCCGGATTTTAGGATCACCTTTGACACGCCCGACATCTTTGTTGACTTGGAGATTAATTCTTGGCCGTACCTACGGTCGTTACGCAACTTGATTGTTGGGTGGGACCGAAGAAAAGTAGAAGCCTCAACCGTGTCGAAGGCATTATAACTGACGCTACCTAAAAATAAAGATCTACATCCGTCGCTACCCTTTCATAAAATGTTCATCTTCCGCGTGAGGGTGATCGGCGTTCTCGTTCACGAAGCCAACCGAGTTGCTCGTGGGAAGGAGCATGTGAGGAGAAGGACCAAACCGTCTCTTGAGCGGACCCTGTTTCCTTTTGATACTATGTAACACCTCCTCATCAGACGTTTCCGAATAACCATTCATTTCATGAAAAACTGCGCTTGTTAGCGGTGAATCTCTCTCTCTCGTAGTGGGCCTTTTCTCATCCTTATCGTGCGGGACTAGAGCAAGGCGGCTAAGCCGCATCTTACCTTTCTCTGCATTTTGCATTTGTCTTTCAAAACCCGTTAAGGATGTTGGGGGACCCGTTAAGGATGATGAGCCGTTTACCTAGCAAATTTCACGGAGAGATGCTAGAGGCAATGAAATTTTCGGCTTTGACATTAGAGTGCTATTGAAGAAGTCGCTAGTCTTACTCTGAATCCCTAGCATTCATCTTTTAAGGAATTACCGGCTTTCCTAAGCTTGATGAATGTGAAATTGCTTTTGTGGCGAGCAAGAGTGTTTCCTTTAGGAGCGGAAATGCCTTTTGACCAAGAAAGAGATGGCAGCGGTAGGGTGTGGCGGCCTCGATACCATACTTGGAAGACCCCACTTTAGGGTTTGAGAGAAAAGCACTTCACGGGTTGTTCAATGCGGCTTTAAAGGCGCCTCTATCGCGCCTCTCGCATTTGTGGTGAGTGTTACGTGGGGAGATCGCAGATAAAACCCTTAGTTCAATGCGGGTTTCATAAGTACTCTCGGTCGATCATATCATTCTCGGACGGTATGGGGTATAAGCACGTTTCTTGGAGCCGTTGCGAAGTCGCTTACTCTGATCGAGCTCCATTTCCTCTCGGTACTTAGATCTTCCTCTAATACTTCTCTCATTCCTGTTTCCTTTGTTCCGCCAACTACATTGATTGGATCTTCTTGGGCACGCCTACGCATAAAGTATCTGATTATCTCATAAAGCCGTTGAATTGCCCTTGGTTGTCTTACCCATTTGTTAGATATTATTCCCACCTTGTTCTATTGCTTTTTCTCGATTGTATTACGGGCGCTAGACCTCATTCTCTTTGATCGCTTATTCAATTGACATTGCCCTTCCTCCGCGCCATCACGATCCACGAGCGGATCCCGGATGGATACATCCAAAGAGGCATTTCCTCGACCTGAATAGTGCTCGCAAAACACATCCTATTGCCCGGCAAGTCCCCGAGGCCACACTTTACTAAAGCAAAGGAGAGGGCTCGACCCGATAGAAACCTATCTTCAAAAAGAAGCTTAGGCCAAAGATAAGCCAAGTGATATAGCATATCGGAGAGAAGGTAAGAAAGATGAGAGCGATATAGACCCGGTGGTGAATCGTTGTCTCACTCATCTCGATTCTCATGGGTCTTATCCCATTCGTTTCCCTCTTCTTTCGGGAAGCGGCGTTTGTTTTATGTTGATGAAGGTCATGATGTTTTACTCGGTTAGGTACAAGAAAGACATAATTTTTGGCCTAACCATTTCCGTGAGAGATTCGATCTCGATTGTTTTCAACTTAATCTCCTTCTCAATCGGTAGGGCTATTGGAGGAAGAGGATCTGGTTGCTTTACCAACCCGACGGATCGTAACCTTAGGGCGACCAAGGTTTGGTCACCCCCTCTCTTATTGTCGGTTGCCGGGCGAGGCGTTCACGCTCACTCACGAATCTTTTTAATTTATTCAGGGCTTTTACCATGTCTCCGAACAATTTAAGTACATATGGCGCAAGGCGATTCCACATATCGAGGTCGGAATGGGATCGGGTGTTTTCCGTCTCACCGTAGTGCGGTTTGTCTTGATTTCGATTGATGAACAAGAAGGAGCGAAGTGCTCGGCCGGAAGGAAAGGAAAATGGAACTATTTTCTTTTTACTCGCCGGTCTCCTTTGGACCCAAATCCGCCCGCATTCCCAAGCTAGCCCGTAGGTTGGGGAAGAGGGCATTTCCATCATGAAGGATTCCATCCACCACGGGTTCCCCTACGGCTACCTTATTACGACTTCACCCGATCGAAGACCCCACGTGGTATCGCCAATAAGACCACCAAAAGCCTTTGTGGCACTAGTGGTACACGAAGTCATGGGTGATCATTGGTCCGATGCTTGGCGAAACCAATTCGAGGTGTGACGGGCGGGTGTGTACAGGGCCGGGTACATATTCACCGGCATGCTGATCCGCGATTACTAGCGATTCAACTTCATGTTCGAGTTGCGAGAGAACAATCCGGCGAGGCAATCTTTCGGATTCGCTCCGCCTACACCTTGCTTCCCATTGTAATTGCCATTGTAGCGTGTGTGGCCCATAAGGGCCATGCGGACTTAGCGTCATCCCATCTTCCTCCGTATCTCATGGCGGTCCCTCGTGAGTGCGGCATGCACCTTTTAGTTTGTTTGAGCCGTTTGTTTTGGCGGGCGTACTAAACCCACTACGTACCACACCACCGGGCTCGCTGAATCCGAGTCTTTCCGCCGCCAACTCGGCGTCGTCGTCACTGCAGAGAAGGCCAAAAGCGGACTTTACTAAACAAGCGAAAACTTTCTATTTAGTAAAGCAACAAGCAAGGATTGAGCGGAAGCGTTCGCGCATCCGCTCGCTAGGCAATCAAAAAGCACGCACACTAGAAAGTGCTTGGTCGAAGCGCGGCTCCTTCTGCGGCCGCTCGTGCGGCACTCAATTAAAATGGCGGCGTCACTCGCTCCTCGGCTCACCGGTTGCAAAGACTTTCTCCTTAGGCGCATGTCTCGCAACACAAAGCGAGGGTTTCGCTCGTTATAGGACTTGACCAAACATCTCACGACACGGTGGCGGCGACCATGCGACACATGAAAGTAAGTACCATCCGTTAAGGACGGTTTTCTTGTTCATATGTCAAGGGTGGTAAGGTTTTGCGTTGTGTCGAATTAAACCACATGCTCCACCGCATGCGGGCCCGTCAATTCCTTTGAGTTTCGGTCTTGCGACCGTACTCCCCAGTGAGTGTTTAGCGTTAGCTGGGCCCCGATCCACGTAGACCAAGGCGAACACTCATCGTTTACGGCATGGACTACCGGTATCTAATCCGTTCGCTCCCATGCTTTCGCACTCGGCGGTAGGGACCAGCGCGCTTTTGGCGTTCCTTCAATCTGCGGTTTCACCCTACACGAAATTCCACTCTCCTCTGTCTCACTCAAGTGAATTGGTTTCAAGAGCATTCCACCGGTTTTGGCGACTTTAACTTTCAACCCGATTCACGCCTCGTGCCTTTACGTGATCATTCAAGAACACTTGCCCCGTCTCTGGCACGAGTTAGCGGGGCTTCTTCCTCGAGTCTGTCATGATCGCGCTTTCGGCGAAGAGCTTTACAAGCGGCATTGCCCTTCTTCACTCACGCGATATTCTTTGGATCGGGCTTTCGCCCATTGTCCAAGATTCCCCTGCTGCCCGTGGGAGTCAGGGCCGTGTCTCGATCCAGTGTGGTGATCATCCGAAAAGACCAGCTAAGCATCATTGGCTTGGTCGGCCTTTACGACCAACTACCTAATACTACGCAGGCTCATCAAGCAGTAGCTTTTAGCTTTCTTGATTTGGCCGGTTCGTGATTCCCGCATTACGCACCCGTTCGCCACTTTGTTTTCAAGCTGTTCCCACCTCACAGGCGAGACAAGCTACCTTCACGCTAGGAGCCTCTTTTTCATACCTTGACTCCCGAAAACAACGTTCGACTTGCATGTGTTAAGCATATAGCTAGCGTTCCTTCGAGGATCGAACTCGATTTTGAGTATGATTGGGCCTGCGATGGTAGAACACAGTGAGCAAGGCGTACTACTTCCCATCTTATCCCTTCCGGTCGGCGTCTTCAAACCTTACGTGGACCTTGCTTCTCTTATTCTTTCTTTTTATAATAGAACGATTACAGATAGGCATGTGCTCCCAGCGACCTCGTAGTATGGAGAGCCACTCCACTTGCGGGATCAATATCCGCCTTCTTGTCTTGCGCTTCTTTTGTGATTAATGGATTAGGGCTTTCGACTAGAATCATACATCCACTAAGAATGCCGAGGATCCTCAGACGAGATCTAGACTAGGTTCCACAGTTCATCGGTGAGGACACGGCTTCATCGTTCTAGCGGGTTCTTGGACAAGGCAGTATTGGCAATGGAACATGCCGCGTTGAGCTTGGTTCCGAGATTTTAGTCTACTTCCTTAATCCTAACATCGGTTTCGGATATCACCTCGATATTTGTGATGAGTCTTTGGAACCGGATATCCTTCTTCTCACTTGTCCTTGGGTGAACTAATAGGGTACCGGTTTCCTTCATATTCTTTGGTAACTAGCTTCCGGTAGCTCTTTCGCCCGCCATTCCTTCTTAAGGAGCAGTCGAGGCCTTGACCTTCTTCTCTTACTTGCTTGTACATTGCCGGAGGCTGTTCTGTCTGATTGACTTATTTATCTTATATGAATGCACGAGCATTCAAAGGTGGTTACTTACTTGTTAGAGTCGGGACCAGCTGTCCTCCGCATTCATGAGCTCTTAAGCGGTGAATGTGAATTACGTGAGTAGCAAGCAAGCGAGCGAGCGTAGCATAGTTCGCGAGAAGGAGAAGCTAGTCGGGAATAGCGGCCTTTCCGTGCTAGGTCTTTCACCCCACGCCAAAAGGCGGGTTCATCAACCTGCGAGGTCATTATTTTCTAGGCGCTCACAATGTCGGAAAGAGATTGAGGGCACATTCGGCTAAGAAAATGATTTAAATCCGTTTTGCATAGCTTGCATTCTCTTTATTCGCCAATGAACATCTACCTTTACATAGCGTGCATTTTTGCTTTATTTAATGGATCCTCGAACTTGATTGAAAGCCAATGCGTTTTCGAAAGGGTCTTGAAAAAAGGCCTACCCTTGGCGGGAGATGTTGAAGTAGCGCATGAAGTAGTCTCTATCTCCGGTCGGAGACAAGGGATGGATGTCGCTAGGCTAGGTCAACTCTATCATTGGTTTCATTATCCCTATAACGATCACTAGAAAAGATATGTGCTACTACTATCCGATGGTGAAGCTAGGTGGTGCTATTATGGCGGGGAAGGGTCTACGCTCCATCGGAATGCTTTTGGTGGGTCTTTCTATTACCGATATGGACCTCGGGGTCTCATTACGTACCTAGGTAAGCGATCTATATAACTAAGGTCGTATATGAATCTGCTGCGTCTTTTATCTACGGTGTTGGATCACTACTCACTACTGCTTGCGACAAGATGAAGCGCCTCGCGTTTGGACCTTTGATTAATTAACATCTCTTTTGTTTATTGACCTCCTATTTCTTTGTTTTAATCCTAATCCACGGAGGTTAAATTCATACTTTAGCTAGCATTCAATTATTTGATGTCATTCTCGATCTAACAAGAATGGAATCACGCTCTGTAGGATTTGAACCTACGACATCGGGTTTTGGAGACCCGCGTTCTACCGAACCGAACTAAGAGCGCTTTATTTTCGAAATAATTTTTGTGACCCCAATACATCTTATTTGTTAAATGAATGAATGAATTATCAAACACTTAATTGAATAAGTTCGGGCTAATGATCTGAATAAAGCCAATAATCGCCCGATTCGGATGTTACGATAAATCATCCTCGATTACGATGCCGAAGAGAAGGAAACCACGACGAAGGTAGCACATAAGGCGATGTGTAAAGCGTATAGCCAGCCGATGTAATCGAATCATACATTCCTAAGGGAATGGGCTTACTCGTATATATATAATAGAATATAAAAAGAAAGTTTGCACTTAATCTATTAAGGCCAATCTTACGATCTTGACTATTCTCACCTCGAGTCTAAAAAAGATGTGTATCTTGCTATTGGTATCAATCGGTCCTCTTTTTCCTTTTGGTGGCGCATGCTTAGATTACCCTTATTCTTCATCTTCTCTACCCTTGGTTGCTTAGGGCGCCGGAGGATTCGCCTCTAGGAGAATAGTTATTGATCACATAGCTTGGGTACTAGAAGTTCTTGATCGTATCATTCGCGAGCCGGGGTCCCTTAGTATTATGTATAGCGCAACTCCCTCTTTCTTTTGCTAGTTTTGTTCCGATCGATGAAGGAAACCCTTATCTTCTTGGGCGCGGATTCGTTTTCATATTTAAGCGGGATCGGTCCTAAGGCGCGTGCTTCAATATTGTCTTGATTGGCGATCGCTCTTACGTATTTTAAATCTTGAGATACCCTCGAGTTACATCACGAATGGGAGGGTTTTGAGTCAATCGAAGAAGAAGAAAAGAGTCACAAAGGAATCTTGGACAATGGGCACAAGTCTTTATTAAAAATTAGTATCTCCATTATAATAAGCATTTCTATCGACTCTTCTCTTTTGTCTCACGAATATCATCTCGAGACCCAAACTACGAGATCGGATTGGAACCAACGCATATTGATTCAAAGCTTATGGCCCTTCAATACAACCCCTCGTATAAAACCTTAAGTGAGCGGTGCGAGTCTACAATCGCTTAGGTGACTCGCTAGCCCTTATGGAATAAATACTCGGCCGCTCTAGTACACATGCTAGTACAGCACGAGTCGCTTGTCATCGAGAGATTGGACATCCAGCCACGAGAGAGCCCTTCCGTCGAGCGGGACTCATTCATCTTCTTGGATGAAGACTATCGAGAGTTGGAACATGATGAACTATCACCGGTCAAGATTACGAGGGCGATGGGAACCTTGGTATTATGATTTATACAATGACCTCAGGGCGGGTTCATATCAGTCGCCACTCGTGGTCGGAGGAGAGCTGGAGGAGAACTTGCCGACGATTTGTGATCTTGGGAGATGTCCTTTACAAAGGTCCTTGAGGCCCTTCCTTATACTTAATAGGAAGAAGGGCGCACATTGTTGAACAAGCTCATTCAAGAGGCAAGGCCCCTATAAAAGCGTACCTTGAAGGCATGATTGCTGCGATCGGAGGCTAACATAATTGAGAACAGGAGATCAGAAGATTTTGTGGAGGATAAAGTCCAAAGTGAACCAACACTGGGATCTGATCATAGCCGCTGTGAGGATGCAAAGGCGATAGTTTTTCTATCCATCTTCTGCGGTACTTAGTTGAATTGCCTTCCAAGTAAAATAATGGCATTTGACCTTCCTTCCTCAGTATCAAAATCATACTGATTTTCTTCCTCTTCAATGTTGGATATAAAAGTTATGCTCTTGTTCTTTTTCTCAGACTTGTGACTTATAGCCAATTCAAATGCTTAAAGTGACCCAATAAGTTCATCAACTCTCATGTTGTTGATATCTTGGACTTCTTCAATAGTAGTCACCTTCATGTTAATTATTTTTAGGAAGAGACCTGTAAATTTTTCTAACTAACTTCTGTTATGACATATTCTTCTCCAAGGTACTAGATGCATTTGCTATTTCAAGAACATTCATGTAAAGTCTCGAATGCTTTCATCATCATTTATATTTATATTCTCAAATATGGTAGTGAGAAGTTGAAGTCTGAACATCTTCACTTTAGATGTGCCTTCATGGGTTGTCATGAGGATTTTCCAAGCATCTTTAGCGATAGTACAAATATTTATTAATCTCAAAACATTTTTGTCCACTACATTGAATATAGAATTCAAAACTTTATAATTTTCAAGAGCTAATTCATCTTCCTCTTTAGACCGGTCTTCTGCTGGCTACAAGGATCCATACCTATCTTAGTCCTTCACAACAAGATGATTCTAACCTTTCAAAACAACATTCCCATATATGTTGTCCATGGATTTCAAAAAAGCTACCATACAAGTCTTCCAATAGTCATAGTTAGAACCATCTAACAAAGGTGGTAGGTTATTATATCCTCTTTCTTTGTTCATAGTACCTTATAATATCTTCCATGGAGCTCACCCAAAAATAGAACAGGGTGTCTGATATGATGTCAATTGAAATTCTAACACACTAGATAGATGTTAAGACTGATGTCACAACACCAAAATACAATGTTAAAAAAGATGTTAGGATATCATCTTACTGACAGAGCAATTTACAAAAATAATAAATCATGCAGAAAGTAAATTGCAGAATATAAATAACATAGTCAAATGTTTATCCAGTTTTGTGCAACTTCACCTACTATGAAGGCATCCAAGCCAAGAAAGAAATTTGCTATAACAGTATTAGTTCAAAACTTAAACAACCCAATTTACAACTTATCACATAACCACTATCCATGCAATTTCTAACTAGGAACCTCCTAAATATGAGAACCTCCCATTACTTTCCACAATCACCTCAGTGACAAAAATAATGACCAAAACAGAAGAACACGCTTCCAATTAAACAGATTACACTCTTTACTTAAAAGTTCATGAGTGAATCATAATGAATAATGAACAATCAGTCAACTTCGATGCATCAAACAAGATACACGAGTGACATATAAAAAACAAAGAATGTTCTAGAAAAACTCTAAAACCCTAAGGACTCTTGAATAACATGTTCCCATTTTTTTACGCTTTGTATTAGGTTTAGGTTTTTTCTTTTAAACTCCTCAAGTAGCATAGACTTCAGATTCTCCACTTCATTTATTGTAGATCGACAAACAGATGGTTGCACGAATTATGCAGAAAAAATCTCCTTGAAATATGGAACAAAAACATCACAAATTTCTTAAATTGTCTGAACATTCAATTTTAAAACTAATGCATAGTTGGAGATAAAATTGCTTGTTCCTAAAATAATCCTTCTTGATCTGTGCAAATATGTGAGATAAATCAATTGAGAATCTCACAAAAATTAAATCAGAACCTTCAAGAAGCAACAATAGCGCCTACTACATAAAATGATCAAGATGTCATGATATTTTGTTCAATATCTGTCTGTGATACATGTTTTATCAAAATTATTGTTAATCACAAAATCACAGACGTAACATGTATAACATCTTAAAATTCAAGAATAGTTGTTTTGGGATTGTTTTCATTTGAACATAGTTTTTATGGTCATCTAAATCACGCTTTAATCACGCTTCCATAGTTCCATTGCTTAGTGTCCAACTCCAAGTCAATAAGCTCAAAGGTTGGTGTCATGTTTTAGCCTTCATGAAGTGTTCACTAGGAAAGTATCTACTATTTAAAACTCTTGAAAGTAGATAAGTCTCATTAGATAAAATTCTCAAGCACTTCTTCCCATCAAAATTTTGTTAACTTCTATGAAACCCTTGACTCATATACCTCATTTGGACTTTTCCTCTCCCATATGATCCTAACTATGTCAATGGACTTCCCTTTCATTACCTAATGGCCCTCGCCAGAACTTTGACAATAAGTAGTTGCAGTGGATGAACAACATGTCTCTTTTGGCTTGACTATATTTATGAAAATTCCACAATCACATATCTAGACTAGATAACAATTAACAACTCATGTGGTGGACCATTATTCTGGTTTATTTGACAACTTCTGTATTTTACAGGATAATGATCTAGTGGATGAGTTCATCCCCAACTTGACCATTATAGGTCTTAGTCATAGCAAACTTCAAACACAAAATCATGACTAAAACCTTTGGTTGATAGTCTGAACAAAACAAAGAATTAGAATTGCAGTTTCTAATCTTAAAAAAAACAAACAAAGAATTACAGTTTCTTGATGTCTTCTTCAGGAAACACTCGTGTACTCTTATGTTTCAATTATCACAAACTACCCCCATGAGGATTGGAGGCATACATACATTTTCAAATAAATTAAAACTAAAACATAAAAAACATTATAAAACCAAATTTACATGTTGCAAACACAACCATTTAGAAAACCCCCTAAAAGATGTAGTAAAAATACAAAGGTCTACACCAAAAACCTAACTATTAAGAAAAATCACTCCATTAGTCCATAATACTATACATCCCAACCATCTTTTCTACTGTCAAAACCCCATTTTCGATCCGCTATACTTCCATACATCTCCGAAAATTTCATCAGACAGTTGCTTCTCAATCCATAATGCACCTGCGTGTTACGACTAATCGCTGCGCCAGAAAGCTTTGAAGTGTCGATTGCCCAAGCTGGTTTTACGTAATCAACTGTCCTTGATGAAGAACTTGCATTTGCATACAAATAATTCAAAAGAACGTCTTCGCAGTTAAATAACTTGTCCACAGTTTCCCTCCCTTGTTTGGCTTCCTCGCCCCAGTACCTCTTGAAAGCTAGTTTTGAATCAATAAAAGCTGCACCGGTAAGAATCATGTTGTAGCCTTTATGACTCCGCGCGTATTTTTCTCCTCTGTACTTTAATGGACTCCCGGAAATAAGCCGAGGATAGAATCCGACGATACGGTCAGGATGTTGACGCCAGACATTAAAGCCTCGCTCGACATCATCACATGTCATCATAATGTCGTCATCGAGCTCGAGGACTGCTCGAGTTTTTATCAACGGGTCTTCCTTGAATCGGTTATTTAGAGAGTTTTTCTCCTCTATCCTAATCCTGACTGGTACCGCTGAATCTAGATCACTCAATTCTGGAGGGATTCCCTTGTTCCACACCACAACTATTTCCGACACGGAAGAGCATCTTGAGTAATGTTTCACATACATCTTCAAGTTCCAGAGACGAGCATCGTAGGTCATTGTTAATAATGTGAACTGCGAGTATTTACCTTTCAATGGATAAGGTTCTTCTGAACCGTTACCGCCATAAATGTTTTTGAATCCTATGCACATCAATCCAACTCCAACTACAAAAATTATAGTAAGAATAACCCTCCTAGCACAAGCATTATGCTTTATCTTACCTCGGAGAAACGTTGGGGCTCGGTTCACGCGGCTACAGAACCGTCTTACTTTTGAAGAGAATGCGTTTGGCCTTTCCCAAGACAAGGAAGTTAGATTCCTCTTCCCTGGGTTATGAATGAACAACTGGAGAGGGACAATACAATTTACAAACCCGAGTAACACGCCCAATAGCACAATGAGTATGGCAGCGACTACAACAGAAGCACAACCAACCATGAGCCGTCGGATTGGATCTCCAGAAGGAACACGATCCCCATCCATTACACCAATCCAACCACCAGACGGAAGACGTTGGGCATCTAAGTGATGGTGTCTAGCACCATTCCAAGCATTTCGACTCTTGTTTGACTCAACAAAGCCCAAAGGTACTTCAATTTCTTTGTATTCTTCAGCAGTAAGGGTTTCTATCTGAAAAGCGCGTACCCGTCTTCCATATGTATCGCCACAGTCCTGACCCATGCGATAAAGATTTCCTTCATATTTAAATGGTCTGCCTCCGTTGCGAGCTCCCAAGCTCTTGTCAACGTTATAAATAGGATTTTTCTTGTGAGGTTTCCAAGGACCGAGAGGTGAATTGCTATGCCAAATCTCTAACTGCCCATTTTTCTTGGTGCCAAAACCACTATGATCTGAGCCGAAAAGCCAATACTTTCCATCATAGTCGATGATAAAGGAATCAATAAGCGGCTTTTTTATAAGGACTTTTTCCAATTTCCACTGCAAAGGAAAGTTAACTGCTCTATAGAGACGAAGATCTCCTCTTTGACTCCCCTCGGGCATCATGTATATCTGGAAAGTTACAGTTGAAACAATGAAACGAAATACAGTTCAGTTCAGTTCAGGTACAACATCATATTCACAAAACGTAATACATAATTTTTCATGGAAACAATACCTGGTCATCGTGCCAAAACACATAAGGATAAGAAAGATGCCAATCTTCATTCAAGGCAATTCCCAGTTGTTGCCATGTTGCTCCCTTATCAATACTTTTTGAAACTCCAATATCACCTTGCATGGTGACTGCATTCTTTGACTCATAGAACAGGTATAAAGCATCTCCCTGGAATGTAACGCCAACAGTATGAGCTAATGATAATTAATATAAAAAACAAAATACCTAAAAACTTTGAACACCTCAATAATGAGAGATTAAACGAGTTTTCCATTAATATTTCGCATCACTCACGTGTCATTTATTAAACATAATCATGCATGTTCTTTTTGTGTACATTTGAACATTTACCGGCTTTTTAAGAAAGTTTATATAAGTTACTAATTGAAGGTTTTGAAAATACCCTATTGCAACTAAAAAGATGGAAAACGACTTCAATAAATAGACGAACATATGAGTGAGCACTGAATCTACATTTCATAATATTTACCGAACCGATATGAGCTCCTTAGCAGTAAAACCAAATTTGCAGTAAGATCCTATCTAAAAATGACACAGAATAACGACCTTCCACATTATAGTTAAAAACATCACCTTGTACACAAGAACAATAAGATATCTCAATAACCCCACCAACCAAAAAACTCTCATCTAATTAATTTCTCAACATATGATATAACATTCTAATATCAGGCTTTAATTTATTGGGGATTAGTGTTTGTATCAAATCATTGACCTGGCAAAGAATACAACAATACATATAAAAATAGTGAAGTTTTTGCCAGCAAAAAAGACACAAAAGAAACCAAAAAAACATTAAACTATTTCAAGGAATCCAAAGCACCAGATATACAGAAAAACAAAGGGTGACAAGAAAGAATAATTCACCTGAATAAAAAGAAAAGGGTCAGCAACAAAATTACTCGGAAATCCAGCATCAGAAACAGAAGCACAAGTCACTACAGGATTAGCAACCGGCCAAGCCGCGCTATCATCGTTCGATATATTCGCCTGCACACAATCAAAAAACCATCATCACTTCCATATTACAATCAACAAACACTAATCCAAACAACCCAGTTCATAAAATTTCTCACTAATCACTCCATCACCCCAAAACCAAAACTCCCAACACCATAATTCACAACACACAACAAAGGTACATAAAAGATAAAACAAATAAAAAACAGATTTTTAACATTAAAAAAGACAAAAGAAAACTCTAAGAGAGAAGAAACTTACAAATTCTATAGGTTTCAAAGAAAAGGGAGAATCACCATAGAAAATCCCAATAGCCCAAGAACCCTCATTGTCATCTTGACACCCAAAAGGGGAAATAGCGGTATGAACAGCCGGAGAAAACGCCAGCCACCCATAAAAGCTAGCAATCGATCCAAACAAAACGAAACAACCAAAGAAGAAAACGAAACCAGAAGAGAAAAACCGGTTATAGTAGTGTTGATTCTCCAATCTCCACCTACACCAACACTTCATACTCATATCACAACAACTATTACTACCACTACTATTAGAACCACCACCGCCGTTACTTCCTCCGCCCAGAATTTGACCGGAACCCATTTACGGTGGCGGAATATGGTTTTGGCAACTGAAGATCTTAAACCGCCGTGGCAGCGCCACCGCGTTTTAAATTAGTCGCCAGCATTTGACAGTTCACACAACCGAGTTTTCTCTCTCTAGACTAGATGAAGGATGGAGGGATAAAGTCGTAATTTCGGAGAATTAATGTGTGAGTCGAACTTCTTTCTTGCATTGGTGTCTCTATATATACCGGCTAGGAGCCATCTATCTATTGATTTTTATTCAATTTTGTTTTTTATTCATGATTTAAATCTTCTATTCTTTTTCTTTCTTTTCAATTAACCATTTTCATATCTAGTTTTTAAAAGGAATAAATTTATTTTGTCAATAAATTATAATTATTTGATTTTTATTTTGATTAATTTTTATTATAAAACTTATGAATAACTTGGATGAGATTTTGGCTATGATATAAATTTGTGGGTGTGTATATATGATTTTAATGTTTTTTCATTAGCTTTATATGGTGGATGAGATTTTGGCTATGATATAAATTTGTAGGTGTGTATAGAGGGTTTTAAGGTTTTTTTCCTTAGCTTTAAATTTGTGGGTGAAGAATATTATTCAAATATTTTGTCTTTCATGAAGATGCACGTCTCGATTTGAAAGAAGATGGTTGGTTTGTAAAGGCATTTTTTTTAGGGGGAAAGGTAACATGGTCAAGTGGGAGGATGTGTAAGATCAAAAAGACATAGGTTTGGGATGAGAAATATTATATTTATTATCTTATCTTGTTAAGTAAGTTGAGGTAGAGGATTCTCTTGGATTTGTCATCACTTTAGATTGATATCATCAAGGCTAGGTATGAGTATCAAGGTTTTGTGTCTCTTTTGAGCGGTAGGGTTTGAGGGTTTAGGAGGGATCCCCTTGGTATAGAGGTGTCTCTCTCCTAGGATCCCTTTGGATCTCGAGTCTGACTAGTTTGCTTCCTCTTATTCAGTTTGTCTGAACAAAACAAAGACTAGGTTTATCTTTGATGTATAGGTGGGATCCACCCCTTTTAAGTGTGTCTTTTGAGAGGTTATTTTTTCTAGAGCAAAAGTCTTAATTGGTGGGTTATTTTGGTGCTTTGGCAAGGGGTGTCTAGGTTTGAAGTTTTAGTGGAGACATTTTTTTTGTTTGGGAAAAAGAGCTTCTTGAGGATTTGCTTGATCTTATCCTTGCTTGATCTTATCCTGATAGTGACTTAGCCTGATCTGGTTAATGTTTGGGTTTGGAAGCCAAATCCATCTAGGGTTTTTCGCATTGTTCAACTTATGCTAGCCTTTAAGGTTTGATAAGGCTTATGGATTACAAGATTAATAAGGTCTTGAGGGGGCTTGAAGTGGTTGTATTCTCTTCGCAGTTGATCTAGAATAGGTTATCGAATCGCCAAAATCTTATAAGTGCTAATTTGTTTTTGGTTCTAGTAACGTGGGGTACATCATGTGAGTGGAGAGATCTGGACCTCTTTCATCATTGCTTTTAGGTGTGTTCGAGTTGTTGGAGTTGTTTCAGAGTCTATGTCACGAGAGAAAGACGCCTTTAGGCTTAATTTCGATTTGGCATTATGTAGTATGAACTATTTAGAAAAATGTGGAACAAAGTTATTTTTGGTCAGGAAAGCTTGTCGATTAATTACTAGGTATCATATATTATTAGGTTAACATGGAAGTGGGTACATGCCCATGCTTTGGGTTTTATCATTTCTTTGGTTGATTGGAATTGGGACCCACTTATTTGGCAAGCAGGGGTATGTTAGGTGACCAGTTTCCCTCCTTTAGTTGGCATTTCGGGCATGTTGTCGTGTCTTAGTTTTTCTAGTTTTCTCTCTTCAAAGTTATGTTGTGTTTGAGGCTTCAGTTTAGCTTTGTTTTAGGCAGTAAGCTGCTTTTGTTGCTCAGGAGAAGGTGGTAGTTTAATCTTTTTCTGTAGTGTCTATTTTTTTGGTGTTGCGTTGGTTTTGGTTGTTGTGTTGTTACACTTGGTTTCTGGTAGGGGTGTTCGTGGTGCAATTTGGGCGGTTTTGATGCAAAAAATCATCTGAACTACGAGAGAAAAAGGCACGCGGTTTGGTTCAGTTGACTTTTAGAAATCAAACCAAACTAATGTGGTTTGGTTTGGTGTGGTTGGTTCGGTTTTTTACAAATAATTTGTGGAGTCATACATTCACATATATATGACAATATAACTTTGTATTTGGTCATTCATACATGATACACTACTAAATTATAACAAAAAAACTAATCATATTTGGACAATAACTTCCCATTTAATACGTAAAAGTAAGATTAGACAAAAGTAAAATAATAAACATAAAATAATAGCATAAAACAATATAAAAAAATATTATAATAAAACAAAAAAATAGAAGAGATGAGTAATTAGTGAAGATGTAAAAGAAAGAATATAAGAGAGGAGATATTAGAGATAAAGATGTGCGATAAAATGAAATTGAAAGAGAGAAAAATTGCATAAAAAATAAGAACGTGAAAAGGAAACAATATAAGAGCGTAGATATTAGAGAAAAAGAGGCAAGATGTAAGTGGTGAAGATGAAGTGATAATGTTAGGAGATATTTAAGAAGATTGAAACTGAAACCATAAATGTAAAGATGAGAAACTTGTCTGTAATCATAAGGCTAATGTATAATAGGTTTAGGTTTGGGTTAGATGCGAGTTAAGTAAAATTTAGGTTGTAACATTGTGCAGTTTGATTCGGTTTAGTTCGGTTTGCAAAATACAAACCGCAAACCGAATCAAACCATGCGGTTTTATTAAAAAATGACACAAACTAATCCGAACCAAATGCGGATTTTGAGGTTTCGGTTTGGTTTGGTTTGGATTACGATTTTCTATTGGATTGGTTTGATTTTAAACACCCCTAGTTTTGGGGTAGGTGTTTCCTGCGGCCTTAATTTTTTTGTCGGTTTTGTTGTTTTTAGCATAGCTTGTGCTCGGGGTTGTACCTTGTATTTTTTCCCCTTCTTTTTCTTTAATATGCCGATTTGCTTTGCTATTAAAAAATTAAATAACTTTGAGAATAACATCAACCAACGACATGCCTAGGCAACTTAAAGGATTAAACTACCAATTATTTTAAGCATACTAAAGGTTTTTCTTTTTAGATCTGAGCCATCAGTAAAACCGTAATTTTGACTTTTATCTAAAATTTATGAATTTGATAATTCCTTCTCAACGAATAGACTCTTATTCTGTTTTTTTACATAAGATTCAAACTTACTTTTTAACCAAATTATGTGAAGGCCTTTGCAAAAAAAAAAAACTATTAGATATAAAACTACAAAATATAGAAGTGTGACTCCTTGAATCAATAGGAAAAGCATCCCAAGTGTTCAACCACTTCAAAAAAATATGAGTGAAGTTTTCATCCTTTCTATATCCTTTTAAGCACCTTAAAAGATCATTGTCGATGATCAGGCGATGATGCAAGTTGTCTCAATGACACTTTCAATAGAGCAAAATTTTTTCTAATATAATCAATACAAACTCTTGAATCAAGCTCGAAATTATGGATAAACAAACAATAATTATCTTTGACATGATACTTGCCATCGATGTTTAGTGTGGGATCTTGTTTTACAAGTAATAGGCCATCTACTTTTAATGATGGCATTCACCATCATGACAATCACCATGATGACAACTATGATAAGTCAAACATGAACTATTAAGCGTTTAAATATGCAAACCTTAATACTATGGTTTGATAAACTTGAATATCTAGTAAGGGAAAATTAAATGGAAATAATCTAAAGCAACATATCAAGAAATCTTAAGCATTGTCAACATAAAGCGCATCACATGGAAAAAACTTGTAGAAAATGAGTAATCGCTTAATTTAGTAAGTGAGTGAACATATGTAAAGCAAATGAGTTTTTTCGTAAAAGCACAAGGCTAAACACACACACACACACACTAAAATTATTTTTCAAAATGATTTACCAAAGGAAAACAATTTTAAACATTTAGAAGTTGTACCATCTAAATTAGGACCGTTCAAATAAGTCATGGGCGAAATTTTGACTTTTCTAATCTATTAGAGTATATGCACAATCGATTAGAAATGCACAAAATTAAGGCCCAAGGTAGTTTAGATGCGCCTTGATTTTGTGCAACGGGTAGATATCTTAACCTTTCATTTTGAGAACTTACAAATGTATGCTTGCCTCATCTAATCAATTAGGAACTTGTTATAATCGATTACTTAACGGTAAAATGTGTTTAATGCAAATTTCTTTTTGAGCCAACCTCATGCCTATAAATAAAGTTCTCATTTCTCATTTCAAATCATCCAGGAATGTGTTAACACTTTTATCTCCCTCACCCCCCAACTCCCACACACACATACTCTCTCTCTCTCTCTCTCTCTCTCTCTCTCTCTCTCTCTCTCTCTCTCTCTAAAGTTTATTTAACTTTCTCTCACTAAATGTTTTAGCCAAATTTCTTTGTGAGAAAAGTTCATTTGTGAGTGAGGATATATATGTAATTCAAGGGAATTTTTTGTATACACCTTGGTTGAATATTGTCAATTTTGGGATTTATTTGGGCTATATCATCATATAAAAAACTTATATTTGGGGATTGTGTGATCAGTCCCAGGTTTGTTGAAGATTAGTCAGTGTTAAAATCTTCATATATTCTTGATCAACCCGATTAAAGTCAAGATAGGTTAAAGCTCAGCCCGATATTAAAAGCTTCATAGGTTCGAGATCATCCCGGTTGAAATCTCATGGGTTTTTGGTTAGTCCGACTAAAACCAAGGTATTTAGCTTATATTTTTTGGAACTTGAAGAGTAACCGCTCCAAGGTCCGCATTTGTGGAAAGAATACTAATTGTTTCAATCCACTGTTAGGAAGGAAGATTGGTCGCTTCAATCTTAATAATATATTGAAGAAAAGACGTAAACGTCCACATTCATCGTCTTGCATTATTTGGTTGAAGACCAACCATCATTTTCTTGTGTAAGGGGGTCCGTGAGTCTTTCCTACTAAAAGCACTCAACTATTATTGAAAACTTTCAAGATCAATTCTTGGAAAGAGGTGTAAGTTCTTTTGATTTAACCGAACTTCTATAACTTTTGGTGTTTTTCTTCTTCTTCCCTTAACTCTATAAATTCCACAATTTATTTTTTGCAATATAGTTTTCATTGCCTTGTTGGAATAATATAACAAGTGTGAGTAAGTGAGGAAATAGTCTCACATTGAATAGGAATGTGGAGACTTAAGCATATATAAGTGGGAGAACCCATTCACCTATCACCTTAAGGTTTTAGATGGACAAGTGGTGTGTCTCTCACAAGGGTGCTTGTTCCTCAACTTTATATCAATGCTCCTACGATTTACTCCCTCTAACATGGTATCAAAGTCTCGGTGTAGTATCGACCGTTGCAAGGTGTCAACGACGGTAAAAGTGGGAGAGCATTGTGGACTCACACTAGAGGGTGTTGGAATAATATAGCAAGTGTGAGTAAGTGAGGAAATAGTCTCATATTGGATAAGAATGTGGAGACTTAAGCATATATAAGTGGGAGAACCCACTAACCTATCACCTTAAGGTTTTAGGAGAACAAGTGACGTGTCTCTCACAATGGTACTTGCTCCTCAACTTTATATCAATGCTTCTAAGATTTACTCCCTCTAACATGCCTAAATTTTTCGAACTTTATTTTTAATATGCAAAAAATTTCAAAATCTTTTTTTTTTCAAACCACACAATTTACCCCTCTTATATATGAAGTCTCAAATCCAACATAATCTTCTTAACCATATATCTCTTTTGACATCCTACAAAAGAATGTTATCCAACAAAGTACAATAAATTATAAGTCCTTCTTCCAAACAAACAATTAATGTCACCATCTCCAAATATCACCACTCACCATCACCCACCCCATATACACATAATTCACTTTTCTCCATTTCTAAAAAAAAAAAAAAATTATGTATATTAATACACAAAATTTATACAATTTTTTGAAATTATTGTATGACAATTGATATCCTCTTGTACCAACCTAATTTATAATAAATTTGATTAAATTTTTTCTATTAAAATTATAGTCATGTGATTTTAGTCGATTTTGATTATTTATATTTGTGACTTCGTAGTTTTTTATTCAACTTTTTTCATGATATTATTCATTATTAATGTTAAATTAATATTTTGTAAGCATGTGATTAAAGGTTAAATCCATTAATTTTACTTTTGGATCACATGTATGATGACACAACTTTCTAATTTGTTGTTTATGGTGAGTTTTTAGCTACTGGTATATTGAATGTGCTGTAAATTTTTGCGTTACTCTATGATATATTTTGTGCTAAGATCGCTTTATAAAAATTTATTTTGATTTCTTAAAAAAATATATGTATTCCATATTTGATGCAAAATCAATACATAAAAAATTCAACAATTAAAGAATTTTTAATTGATCAAAACGGTCAATTCGTAGATTTGAACTAATTTGCGCGTATAATAAATTGAAATGAATTATGCTCGCTATGATTTAGTGACATCTATATTCAACACGATAGGATTAGACCATAGATATGGTAGTGGTGATTCCTACGGAATGACGAAATTGACTAGGAAATCTACCGGCGAAATTGAAAGAATTTTTTAAGGAATTAAAAAACTCATAAAATACAAACATTCCTTTATTGACAAGCAATCATTTTTAACGTTTTTTATTATAAAAACGTTAGCAACACTGCACATTAACTCTTCTTCTTTGTTACTATTTAAAAGTTGGTTCCCATTAAAAAAATTGGTTAGTTCAAATTTAAAATAAATCACATTTTTAGTGAGAGATATTCATAATACACTACTTTTTTTTTAATGTTAAAATATACAATTCTCTCTCTTCTCTCCTCTTATATAAAATATATTATGTTTTCTATTTGGATTATGTTAACCAGTACTATAAGATTAATGTTTAAGGATACTAAATTAAAAAAATATTTTTATAAAAATTAATTATTTTAATTTTCAATATATTGATTGTATATATTTCTAAAAAATATTATTATTTTAAGTATTTAAAGAATGCCCTAAAGGTAGTAAGTTAACATTTTCATTTCTATTTTATAAGATATTTATATTATATTATTTTTTATTAAAAAAATGCTAACATGTGCTCCAATGACACAAATTAATAAATTATTTCATCTGTCTTAAAATAAATATTTTTTTAGTTATAAAAATTTGTCTCAATATAATAATCACTCTACTTTTTTAATGTAACTTTTATTTTATTCCTTATCTACACTCTTTTTAATCTTTTTAAGATATGACAATATATAACAATCAATAGTAGTTAAGGGTAATTTTATAAAAATAATACTTTTATTGACTCAATTCTTACTTTTTTTTAATATGTGTGTAACAACTTTAAATGACTTTTATGTTGAGACGGAGGGAATAATAAGTCATTTGTAAAAATATTTTATTGAAACGCGTGTATTTAATATTTTGAAATTTTAAATATGATTTTATTTCATTTAAATTTTTCTAATTATAATATATTTAACATCTGTTTTTAGGACACATGTTACCATGTCCTTTTTTATTATTATGCTAAAATACACGCTCCGTGACCTTTTTTGAAGTAAAATATGTTACATTTTTCTTTATTTAAAGATGTTCATCTTACATTATACTTCCTTCTTCTTTTTTTAATCTAGTACTCTATCCGTCCGAATTTTTTCTACTATTTAAAAGTGAATAAATACGATATCGCAAGTTTGAATCTGCACTCAAGCAATTACATGCCCTTTAAAAATGAACGAACTATATATTCACATTAATTCTTCGATAAAATATATTAGAAAAATTGTACTCTTTGCGAGTATGAAATGTAATCTAAGATGGGGTGACTTACATTTAAGGATATTTTTATTGTATTTTAAAGAACAGTTTAAGTGTTATTAGCGAACTTGAAAAGTAAAATGCAAAATTTAAATGCAGAAAAATAAAAGAACACCAAGATATATCATAGTTCTCTTTTCCAAACAAGGGTACTTCAATCCTCTCGTATCACGTGAGAGATTCACTACTACAAAAAATCCTTGTAACGTTGGACTTAGCACATCGGTTTTTAAAACACCGATGAGTATTGTAATTGTGCATGGGTTCGAACCCCACCAATTGCATTTTCATTTTTTACAATAATAGTGTCTCATGTATCTCGGTTTATCAATAAAATTGAGGGGTAAATTATTTGTATTTTTTAATTTAAACTGGTTATTTTATTTAGACAGAAAATTAATAAGTAATTTGTTTATAAAATATAATATTTACCCAGAATATTAACCTGGTTACATTGTTTACACCGAATATCAAAGACAAAACAAAATTGTCCATGAAGATCATATGTTGGATCTTCAAATCCATGATATCCTGGAAAGACCATATGTTGGAAAACAATATATTTTATATGTTTTTCCTTGCATTTGTCTCTAATATTAACAAAAAAGGGTTAAATAAAAAAATGATTAGATAAATAAACAATTTTCTTCTCAAATAAATATTTAAGTACACAAACCTTAAACCCAAATAATTTTTTGTACTTGCAATCCATCAATTTACATCTTATCTAACGTTTATACCAAGTTGCTTAGTAATGATATTTCCAATTTCAATTTATCAAAAGAGCTAACAAAACAATTTTCGAATATTTGGTGTTCAATTGAGTTTGTAGCATTTTTTCTTAAGTTGTGTTGATACAAAAAAGCACTTATAATAAAAAGTATAAGCAATATCAACAATTGAATTAAATCAAAAACAGTTTGAAAATTTTCTTACGAATCAATTGATAATGCAATGCTATTAGACAAATTGATTTATGAAAATTAAAGCAAGTAAAAGCGATAAGAAAATAGGCTACAAGCTTCAAAAATGAGTTGCATGTGTCGACTTGAAAATCGTATGTGTCGACGCATGCAATGAAAATTTATGCAGAAACTTATTTTTCGTGACTTGGATCAATTTCAAAATGATTTTTAATGGTTCATAAGACCCCTAATACAGAAGAGTGCCACAAGACATAGAGATATCGTTCAATGTACATAAATGTTTGTCATTCCCAGTTTCAACATCGTGCAAAGCATCTTGATGAAGAAGTTGTAATGAGACGGAGACCAAAAATCTTCAGTTCATTCTAAGGTTGATCAAGTGAGTAAAAAGAGAAGTGTTGAAAATAAGGATATTAAATTTATTGTTCATACTTCGTTAATACATTCCAATGGATAAGATTGGTACTTTGACAATGAGTGTTCTAGACACATGACAAGGGTTCAGGGGTTATTGGTGAATATTAGGCCTCATTCCACAGGTTCTGTTAGATTTGACGTTCGGTTTAAAGGTGAAATCAAAAGAGTTGAAAAGTTGATGTGTGTTGGTTCTCCTAGTTTAAAAGACGTTCTTTGTGTGAAAGGATTAACTATTAATCTTATTAGCATTAGTCAATTGTGGGTCCAAGGTCTACTAGTCTACTTCTCAAAGTTAGAAGGTCAAGTCAAAAATAAAAGGGATTTTATTCAGAGGAAAGATATTAGATCTAAATACAACTGTTATCCATGGGAATCTCAGATAACTGTTTATTCTTCCACATGCCTAATAACTCATGAAGAATAAGTAAAGTTGTGGCATTAAAAGCTTGGATACCTTAATATAAAAGGAATGGTGGAGATTTTATTTTGAATAAGCTGTCAAGGGAATGCCAGAAATCAATATTTAAGAAGGTAAAGTTTGTGGTAAGTGTCAAATTATTAAGCAAACCATGATGTCACACCCGATATTGCAACATCAAACTACTTTCAAAGTGTTGGAACTTCTTCATATGAATATAATGGGACCTATGTAGATAGATAGCCTGTGATGAAAAGGTATATTTATATGGTTGTAGATGACTTTTCTGGGTATACTTGGATAATTTTTTTTAGAGAAAATTCATATGCTTTTGAAGTTTTCAAAAATCTGTGTCAAAACATTCAAGATGAGAAGAATAATGTGATAGTCAATATCAGAAGTGAACATGACAAGGAGTTTGAGAATGAAAAATTATGTGAATTTAGTGTTTCTGAAGGTATTAGTCGTGAGTTCTGTTGTTCCATCACTTTTATGCAAAATGAAATTGTTGAGCAAAAGACTAGAGTCATACAAGAATCAGCTAGAGTTATGCTTTATGTTAAGCAATTACCATTAGAGTTTTGGGCTAAAGCTATGAGTACTTCTTGCTACATTCATAATGGGGTTACTTTGAGACGAGGTACTTCAAATACTCTGTATGAGATACAGACTAGAAAAAAGCCTACAGTCAAGCATTTTCATACCTTTGGAATTAAATGTTATATGTCTTAAGGAATAAAGATAAAAAGGTAAGGAAAATATCATAAGGAATGAAGGGATAATTCTGGGTTACTATTCAAATATAAGAGCTTATAGAGTGTTTAACTCTAGAACTAAAGATGTTATGGAATTCACAAGTGTGATAATTAATGATTCTTTCCCTGAAAAGGAGAAGGATATCGAAGACAATGTCAAAACATCTTTTGTGCAAATTGAGGAGATAGGAAAAGAAGCTATATGTGAATCCACAATAATTGATGCAGATAAGTCTAAAGCTAGAGTTAGACAGAACAGCTTAAGGAGATCAATAAAAGATACTCTAATGAAGCATACAATACATAATTCAATAAAGAAATATCAAATTCATGTCTTGTTTTTAAGATTGGAGCAAGATTGTGTTCTACATTTCAAGAAAGAGGAATCTTAAATTGTATCATTGGGACAAAGTGGATAAGTAGGTATTTGTATCTAAGAGACAATTTGATTTCCTATGGAAATACCATTATTTATGAGTATGATGGAACAAGAAGAGGTTGTTTTCAACTTGTATTGAATAACCAGATGTTGAAAGATCATAATGTCAAACATAATGTCATGACATTATTTGATGAAAATATGAATGATATCATATATCTCATTCAACAAAATTGGAATAAGAATCTTGATAATCATTATTAACTTATCAAGATTCTTGTTGAAGGAAAGGTTATTGCTCTAGAATGTATTGACGATAAGGAAAAACTTATTGTTATATTAAAAGATCAGACTTAAAATGTAATCAGTGGGATTTGAACTTGCATTATTGAAAAGTTTTAGCAATTATAGTTATAGAGGAGTGCAATTGATAATGCATATTTCCTCTATGTTCTAATGCTTAGGAAGCCTAAGCAAGTTGCTATTGGATGGGATAAAGTTTTTCTACAAGATGGAAAAGAGGATAAATTTACTCTATTTTTGTCAATATTTGGCTAAAAGGTGGAGTAAACTGTTAATGTATTTTGTGTGTTTTGATGTTATTAAACATGTATTGACATGTTAAGTAGCATGCTGATATGATTGCGCTACTGTTAAAGAGAGAGTAATGATTATGGTTTCTTGATGTATGCAACTATGAGGGTGAGCATGATAGTTTATCATGCTTGTTGGTGCTTATGCTGCTACTAATGGTGATATGGTAGGATGTCTTACAAGATACTCTAATGTTCTGCCTAATGGAGCTGTGTGAAAATCTCGATGAGAGGTTGTTTTATCTTTTGTTGATGGCGCCTCTGATGTGTGAACTTGGGTAATACATATTTAGTATTTTGGATCTTGTGGTGATTTGAGTTTTCCCTTTGAGGGGGAGTCTTGATCATGTGTGAAAGAGGGAGTTTGGACTTTTCTGTGATGCCAAACATCATGTCTAAACATATATCTTCTGGAAGTGTTGAAGATGGTGATATGTAACTGCATGTATCCTCTGATGTGTTTTTCTGATGCAGTCTGTACAAAGTTTACATGTTTTTATGTATCTTGTGTTGTGGTTTTATTCCTCTCTCTCCATGATTATTGTGATTTGGTTGTTTTAGCCAAAATTTACCAAAGGGAGAGATTGTTAAATCCATGGTTTTAAGTTTGGCATTAGATTTTCTAAAACATGGTTTTGGGATGATATTAAGCAAGATGTTACAACATCTTGAACAACTGTCATGACAATTTCTGCTTTCATGCTTATCAGACAGATATTGAGCTAGATTTCCTGATATTTTTGCATGTTATGCAACATGCGTTGCTGTTTTAATCTCTTGACAAAATTGATTTGTTTTTGAGAGATCGTTTTGGATATATCTCATTATTCTTTGCAGGTTAAGGAGATTTATTATGAACAAAGTACATATTTGATTTGTTTCATTAAAAATGATCTTGGAGACTTTTTAGAAAACTTTAAAAGAGTTGTTCCTATTTTTATGTGAAGATCTTGCAATTGAAGAGTCCAAGCCCATTATGTAGAAGTCTATAAATAAGAAAAAGCTAAACTTAAAATAGCAAGCCTTCACATAGAAGAAATCATGGGTGTAACATAAGGGTTTTGGGAGTCTTTTAAGTTCTTTGTGTTTTGTGTTTTTGTAAGCCACTTGTGTATTTTTTGATGCATTGAGTTTGACTGATTGTTACTTAATATTTTATCAAGTTATTGTTCTCACTCATGAGCTTTTAAGCAAAGAGTTGAGTATTGTTCTTGGTTGAAGCTTTTAAGTGAAACTAAGTATTGTTGATTTGAAGTGTTGTCTTCTATTGAGTTTTTAAGTCTATTCACAAGGTTTATGGTTGTAGGTATCACTGCAGTGATTGAAAGTGAGATGAGGATCTTATATTTAAAGGTGTCTCTTTGAACTATTATTATAATAGTGAATTTCCTTCCTGACTTGGTAGCCTTTAGAGTAGGTGACATTGCACTGAACTGGGTTAACAGTTGATTGTGTTGTTTATTTTTCTACAATTTACTTTCTGCATAATCTCCAAATTTAGAAAGTGTTTTTATGTCAACAGATGTCATATCATCTGTCTTGACATCATATTTATGTGTTAAGACATAAATTTTAACATCTGTATTACAAGTACCAGAATTTCAAATGCTAAATATGATTTTCTTAACGAATACATAAAGAAAGAAGTATATGTCTCTCAACCTCATGGTTTTGAGGATCACGAAAAAATCCAAAATATGTTTTTAAACTCAAAAGAGTTATCTCAGGTGTCAAACAAGATCCAAGAGCTTGATATGAGTGCCTTAATGGATTTTTAATCAAACAAGGATTTAATTGGGGTAAATTAGACACCACTTAGTTTATTATATGCAAATAAAAGCATATTATTTTATTTCAAATATATGTTGATGATATTATTTTTGGTTCTACTAACAAATCTTTTTGCAATGAGTTTGAAAGTTTGATGTAGGGTGAATTTGAAATGTCCCTCATGAGAGAGCTCACATATTTCTTAGGATTTCAAATTAAGCACACAAAATAAGTAAATCTAAGCAAGACAAATTATTGCTAAAAGCTTATCAAGAAGTCCAATATGTCAAAATCGAAGGGAATATCAACACCCATGGCTTCAAATGTGGTGATTGACAAAGACGAAAATAGAGTGGAAATTGACATCAACATATATACAAGTATTATAGGATCCTTATGAAGGGTAAGAAAAACACAAGAAATAGTGGTTTGAATTGAGTTTTCTAAGAAACTTTGTTATTTGAAAATTATTTCACAAACTAACTAGAAAGAATAAGACTAAGGAAAGAATAAAATGACTCTTTTATTTTATACAAGTTCACCTTCAACAAGGCTACTCTTGTCCACCAGCTATGGTGATTTTGCCTTCAACAACGACTTAATCCACTAATCTCAATAGATTACAGATACACGGACTACCCGCCGGTGATTCACCACAACCGTCTAAGAGTCTCAACAGACACCTTAGCCCTATCAAGTCTGCCACCTAACAACCTAATCACTTGAGGAAATAGTTAATTATAGGTAGAATTACAATCATATGTGTTTATAATGTTTGCTTCTAAAAAGTAGATTAACACAACAATGAAAGACAAAGTCTCTAATACAAATAATGAGCAACAACTCTTTGTATTGAGAACTCTAAAATAAACACAAATAATGAGCAACAACTCTTTGTGTTTAATCCCTGATATCTTAACACAATAATGAGAAGTAGCTTTTGTGTTCTTGATATCTCTCTAGAAGAATATTATTGAATGAATATTTGAATAGTGGTTCTTCTTTTCTCTTGATATTTTTCAGTATTTCAGCAATTTGATTCAAGCTTGATAATGTTGAGTAATTCTTCAATCTTCAAATGCTGTTGAGGTCTCTTTATATAGAATTTTAAAAGTAGACTATTGATTTGTATTGAGACATCATTTTCACTTTCCAACTACAATAACGGTAGCATTTCATCGTGCGAGACAAAATAGTATAATATGTAAGCATGTAGTGGAATTGGAATCATATTGACTATATACTATATTTTTCGTGGCTAAGTTTCTTAGATCTTATCTTCTGATGTATTACTTCTGGTTTGAAGTAGTAAGCTTGGAAGATATATCTTTTTTATTTTAGTTTCTTTCTTCTTGTCTGGATTGATTCTTATATGATGAATGAAAGTGATTCAAAAGATGCTTCATTGTTGTAGAATCAGAGTCTTTCGTATAGTTGAATATATATATATATATATATATATATATATATATATATATATATGTGTGTGTGTGTGTGTGTGTGTGTGTGTGTGTGTGTGTGTAAGCAACAACTTATGTGCGGAACAATTTCTTTTCTTTGTGAGTAGAAAGCTTTTCTTGTCTATACATATTGATGTCTGATCTCTGAAGCCAAAGCTTATGTCAGTACACCTGAATTTGTGATTCATACTTTGGATTTGATCTCTGATTCCTGACTTCTGATCTTGAATTATGATGCTGAGTTGGAAGCAAAAGCTTGTGTCAGCTATATCTGATTCTGATCTTTGATTCTTGTTCTCAGAGTGGCGCCGTTTCTGAGGAACATTCAACATTCCTTAGAACTGTTGATGTTTCTTTATAAACGGTCACAATAGTTATTATGATGAGTGCAATGGTGTTTCTGATGATATCTTTTAGAAAGACTATCCATAGTTTTAATATCTTCACACTCAATGAAACTATTAGAAACTAAAATTGTTTCTTATCAAATACATGTGTTCTTATCATCAAAACTTCGAGATTATATTGTAGGCATAAATCTTGTTCTAACAAGTTTTAACATATGTATTATAAGTGCCAAAATTTCAGATGCTAAATATAATTTTCTTAATGACTAAATAAATAAAGAAGTATATGTCTCTCAACCTCATGGTTTTGAGGATCACTAAAAAAATCCAAAATATGTTTTTGAACTCAAAAGAGCCATCTCAGGTGTCAAACAAGCTCCAAGAGCTTGGTATGAGCATCTTAGTGGATTTTTAATCAAACAAGGATTTAATCAGAGTAAATTAGACACCACTTAGTTTATTATAGGCAAATAAAAGCATATTCTTTTAGTTCAAATAAATGTCGATGATATTATTTTTGGTTATACTAACGAATCTCTTTGCAAAGAGTTTGAAAGTTTGATGTAGGGTGAATTTGAAATGTCCCTCATGAGAGAGCTCACATATTTCTTAGGATTTAAAATTAAGCACGCCGAAGAAGTAAATTTTTATAATCAAGACAAATTATTGCTTGGAGCTTCTCAAGAAGTTCGATATGCCAAAACTGAAGAGCATCTCAACACACATGGCTTTAAATGTGTTGACTGACAAAGACAAGAATATAGTGAAAATCGAAATCAACATATATAAAGGTATTATAGGATCCTTATTCTACTTAACAACGAGTAGGCTATATATTATGTTTAATGTGTGTATGTGTTCCAAACATTAGGCATCACCCAGGGAATCCCACTTTGAGATTCTAAAATGAATTTTGAGGCATCTTAACGGAACCTTGCAGCATGGTCTTTGGTTTCCCAAGGGTATTGCATGTAACTTAGTAGGTTTTTCTGATTATGGTTTTAAAGAGTGCAAGTCGGATAGGAAAAACAATAATGGTACTTGTCACATGTTTGGAAATTTATTAGTTTCTTGGCAAAATAAGAAGCAACATGTTGTTGCACTTTATACCATCGAGGCTGAATACATAGCTACTGGTAGTTGTTGTGCGCAAGTATTATGGCTTAAGCAACAATTGCTAGATTACGATTTAAAACTTGGCTGCATTCCAATCAAGTGGAATAACACTAGCGCGATAAGCCTCACTAAGAATCTAGTACTCCACACATGAACTAAACATATAGAAATATGGAACCAATTTCTTTGGTATCATTTTGAAAAAAACGGATGTTATTTTTTAATATGTTGACATGAAAAATCATCTTGTTGACATTTTTACAAAACCATTATCATCTAAACCTTTTCACGAGATTTGTAGGGAATTGGGAATTTCTGATTCCCCGTGCTTTAAATAGATTTGGATTTCTGTTTAATTTTTGTTGTTATTTGTATTTTGTTATACATTATCACTCTCTTGTAGAAAATGATAGTTTCTTCAACTTCATTGGTATATCTTTATAACTCTTATATCTGGTTATATCATTGTGTGTATGTTTGTATTTCATATATTTATTTGTTTGTTCTTTACATTCTGTATTTCTCTCACTCATCTATAGCATGATTCTGATTGTTCATATTTGCATGTAAAGTATTTTTAAATTCGTGTCGTTAATTATGTGCATTTGAGCATTCATATACTTCTTCATGCATGATTTATTCTTCCCTTGTTCATGCATGATTTATTCTTCCATGCTTAATAGTTTTGATCACTTAATTTTTGTTGATATGTTGTTACATATCTATTTGTGTGTTTGTTGCATGTACCATCTATACTATATAATTTTATATTTTAGCTATAATACGAGTACAATAATTCTTCAAAAATATTTTATTAGATAATTAGATTTCTTAATATACTAGTAAAGGTCTCGTGCGTTCGCACGGGTCGGATAAAATCGATATAAATATTAAATCAATATTATAAAGTTATGGTTAAGAAATATATAGAAATAAATATATATGATGTAAGAGAAAAAAAAGCTTTCAATGATGATTGCCACATAAATTAAAATTTAATTTATTAAATTTTAGTTGTTGTCAGGATATACATAAAATTATGTTGAAAAATATTTGAGTATATGGTCTAGTACACCTCACACATATATAAAATTGATTATCTACCTGACTACTAGGGATGGAAAAAAACCCGTACCCGTGGATACCCGCGGGTAAAACCCGTCATGGACACGAGTATGATGGCTTAATGAGTATCCACGGGTAAAATAAACGGATATTTAATTACCCGTTTATTTACGGATACAGATATGGATTTGATGGTACTCGTACTCGCGGGTATCCGTATCCGTTAATAATTAGCAAAAATATTTAAATATTAATTTGTTTGATCAATAATAATAAAAATTATTACTATTATTTTTATAATTGTTATTATTTTGTTAAATATGATATTATTATTACTATTATTATTTTAATAAAAGAAGAAATAAAATGAATGTGACTTATTTTTGTTATTATTTAATATGTGTTAAATCTGAAAATAATTTTTTGTCTTTAAAAAGATAAAAAAATTAATTATTTAAATATTTTTTTAAAAAATATATTTATATAATAGTATCCATGAATATTTGTAAATACCCGCGGGTATCTCAAAATTCACGAATATTTATCTAACAGATACCCGCACAGCTACGGGGCGAATGCAAATATTATATTTATTAAACGGGGAGGATCGCGAGAGACTAGTACCCGTACCCATGGGTAGTCATTATCATCCTTACTGACTACCAGTGTATTCGCATGATTACGCAATATCATTATAAACATTAAATAAATATATTAAATAGTGTCGATCCGTTGAAAACATATATTTTAATATATTATCATCTTTGTCTATTTTTCTTATCTATTTCATAAAGCGAGTTGGTCAATAGCTATAATAAAATTATTTTTACGTAAGAAAATCTTAATCCCAATTTAAACTAAAATTTTATCATTCCACTTTTATATGAGAAAATACTAATCCCAAATTTTAACTCTTCAATCGTAAAATCTCTTAAATTATTTAATTTCTGATAAGTCTAATTTTACGTCTCTAATTGTAATTTTAATTTCTTAACCATATATTAAATACTTATAATTCAAAAATGTTCTGTCTTATTAAATAAATAAGTAAAATAAAGGATTTAGAGTTTAGGAAAATGTTCTGTCTTATTAAATAAATAAGTAAAATAAAGGATTTAGAGTTTAGGTGATACTAATAGTATTATTATTTTTATTTAAATAATAATACTATTATTAAAATTATTCATATATTTAATTTTTGAGAACAAGGTATTATTTTTTCAAAAAAAAAAGGAACAAAATATTATTCAAATAATTTGTTTTATGAGATGAAGATAAAATTTATTTTTGATGATTTATCTATCAATAGTTTTAAAGTTTGAAATATTTATTCGAATCATGATTTCAAATAAGGCTTAAGTATAATTTCAAATATTTAAAAATCGTGATTCATTGCTACCGGCAACACATTTTTATGAGGACTTATTTGAAAATACATAAATAAATAATTTTGTTCAGCATATATTTAGTGAATTTCTTAATCACCTCATGTCTTTTTTACCCATTCCTGTGAAATTTCATTTTTATCCCTGGATACTGGTAATAAATTTCTGATTAGCACTATGTATCATGGAAATCACGTTGAAAAAGATTGAGTCATCTATATTTGAAATATGCCTTTCTTGGAGCATTAGGGTCTGCAGCTCAAATGGTCTCTTATGAAGTCAAGTATATTTTCGGTTTTAAACTTTGAGAACAAGTGAGATCAAATTTGAAATAAATTCAAAATATGGTGCATAACGGAAGTATATTTTCGATTCCACTCAAATATTTCAAAAAGCGAGAACAAATGAAACAATGAAATAAATTCAAAATATGGTGCATACGGAAATATATTTCCGATTCCACTCAAATATTTCTACCGAAGTATATTTTCAGTTTCACTAAATTTTTTTAGAAAATATTGCGTATCAGAAATAAATTATTTTAGAGTTTTTACGGAATACGTCTCACCCTTATCGAGTGAGTTAAAAAATTCACTATATTTATTATGGTAGCAACCCCTATTATTATGATGGTTATTGGTTAATGTAGTAGCCCTAAAATTATCTACAACACGAAATATTAAGTGTTTTAGAAAATAATCACTTTTATTATATTAAAAGTAAATATAATATTTCATTAATAATAATTATATATAATAAAAATTGTTTTATTTAATAAAATCATATTATCTCATTTAAAAAAAAAAAATATTATTGTGAAATTACATTCGATCTCTCAAAAATCTATATTTTTAGTAAAAAAAACAAATGAAATTATCTATTTTTAGTAGAAAAAAAATATTTCACATTCATCACTTAACTTTTACACAGCTCTTATATATTAAAGTCATTAAATGTCAAGATTTTTCAACTTAACCTTTCATATTCTAACCTTTACGCGTGAAAATGCATAAATTTATTTTGGGTATTATTTGATTTTTTTAATAATGTTTAGATGATACTATTAGTATTATTATTGTCATTTAAATACTAATACTATTATGGTAAATTGCTTAACCTATAATGCTCGATAAATTGGCTCCATCACCTTCATTCCAACCGATAGTATCGGCAATTTCCTCGAAAATAAATTATATTTAAATAATGAACTCTCTTGTAAAGCTTATATTAACGAGTAACAAAGGCGGAAATTTCCTACAGCTCAAAATAATTTTTCTTGACCATGACTGAAGGCAAAAACTGAATGAGTCAACCATTGTTTTTTCCGTCTCTATTTGTTTGGTTCGAACCAGTATACTCATCCTCGTAACAATGAAAAGGCATTCGGTGATATTATATTCTAAACTCGTTAGTCGTTACTCTCAAAAGGCAAAAAAAAAGTTGGAAGAATTTCAATTTTCTTGTTGTCAAATCATATGTACAAACTCTCTATAGTTATAGTGGGTCAGAGATGACAAGCGTGTGTAGTTAAACTTGTCAGCCGTCTCTTTGGTTCAATGCTTAATCATCATCATCCTACCAGGCTGCTCCAATTATGGTAGCCACCACAGATTCAACATTGTTGAAAAATCATTAAATATTAACTACACTACACTAGGTGAAACCTGGATGGTACAGTTTAAAAACATAATCCTTCTGCCTCAAATTAGTGAAATGGTGTATGAGTTTTTGAATATATTTTTTAATATTTATATTGAGAAATATAATTAAAATAATAAAAAAGAAAGAGAAATAAATAATAAATTGTATATTATACAAAAACTCATAAATGATGTATTGAAATTCTAAAATGATCTAGAATTTAAAATAAATATTTTTGAAAAAGTGACTAATAATTTATAATTTAGGACAGATAAAGTAATATCTTGTTAGAAAAGGAAATTATATGAAACGCGGATGGTAGAGTTTAGAAAAGATGTCTTCTTAGAAAAGAAAATTATATAATACGGAGTCTAATCATATAATATTATAAACAAAAAAGAAAATAAAGAATATAGAGAAATACTCCGTAAATTATGTCGTTATCATTTTTAAGATGACAATTTTTCTTAAAAAAAACTATATTTATTGTTTTATAAAATATAATATTATTATTCAATATTATTATACACGAGTCTTTGCGTTTTTTAAAAAAAAATTATTATTTACAATGTTAAAAAATTAAAAATGTCAAAAATAAATAATATAAAATATTTTATAAATTTTTAAAATAATTTTTTCTCAATTTTGACTGTTTTATTTGAAACGACTTTAAAAATTGTGAAATATGCCTCACGATAAAAGAAAATTAAATACAACGACATGACTTTAATATTTTTATTTGACCAGTCAAAATAAAATTTGACCAATCATCAATTTTGCTAGGCCAAAATTCAATAATTATTAGAAGAATTAAATATATTTTTAATCTCTATGAAATTAGTGTTTTAAAAATCAAATCAATCATCAAATTAGAGAGGATACTAGTCATTGATTGAACAATTGAATTACTGGTCGAACCGTATGATTAAACCAAATTAAACTGAGGTTAAATGAACTAGTCTCGGTAGAAACCTATATAATTATTAAATCAGTCGAACCAAAACATCAATCTCTAAAAAAAATAACAACACTTATAAAATTTCAAAATATCTTAATTTTACTATTTCATTCTTTAAAATAAAGTTCTAAAATAGTCATCATATACAATAAAATTATACAAAATACAAATTCAAATAAATTTTGAATAAAGTTTAATTGTTGAATAGCAAAATAAATGCATTGTTTAACAAATTTAATTTTAAAGAGAAAAAGTTGTTCCAAATAAATTTTAAAAAATTAACTTAAACGCACTTTTGCTCCCCCTATTTCAATATTATTAACTTTTTGCAACTCGTTTAAAAAAACTATCTTTTTGGTTCTTGTTATACACATTCCTTTTTTTTTCTCAACACGTTTAAATGGTATCCTCAAGGGACCTCCTCTGAGGGGGAAGTTGTTTTAACTCAACGAACCCTAAGTCTCGCAAGTTAATAAGTCACCACCTCCTATATATTTTTTCTTGAAAGCTTAGATAGAAAGCTTTGTCTCACAACCCATAACCAACAAATATATGAAGCATAAATAAGGAAGCAATAAAGCAAGTAGATAAAGATAAATATCTATACATACGAAAAACAAAACTAGGTCAGGCTCTCATAGGGATGGGTCCCCATCAAATTCGCCAGTTGTGCGCAGCGAAAAAATACAGAGTCGCCATCAAACTTTATTTATCCCAAAGGGAAGAGGAAACTTCGAGAAAACCCCAAAAGGAATGGATAAGATGATCTTGCGACCAAGATGTTGGTTCGGGAGCCGATTATGCAAGGGGAAGGTATTAGCACATCTCACATCCATCGTACTCAATAGGAACCATTTTACTTGTCTATGTGTAAGGATTGCTGAAGCGGTAAAGCGACAAGCAAAAAGTAAAGTATTATTTTACCAGGTGATATAGGTTATATCGTATCGTGTCCATAGAGATTGGTATATTGAGTTATCGTTCGACAAATCTCTCGTTAATGAGTTTGGGTTAAAATGGGTTGGTTGAAAAAGTTTATCAACAAAAAATAAATGCATAAAAACAAAGAAAAGGATAAACTTATCAAGAATGCATATAATTTACTTATCACAAACTTAAACCATTTGACCAGTTTCTCTTAACCTACTATACTCGTCAAAATCATCACGCACACCACGAGATATACCCACAACGAAGGTTATGTCTAATGCAAAGTCGTGAGACCAACGATATTACTCTATCGACAATGTCTTGCGAGCTACAATAACACATAGGCATTAAGCTTTAGCACCCAAACTGAATATTAGCTCTAAATCGACCTCTAGAATATATAAACTAATAGATATTTATCAAGATTTGTGAGGTATATGTCTATAACAACTCAAATCCAAATATGAAGCAAAAAGATTAAGGAAGATATCGACAATGATTTGTAAAATAAGCTTTATACAACACCATGATCAACAAATATACATATGTTCAAAGTAAATATATAAATAAACCGAACAAAAGAGAAATACATAAAGAGAAAGAGAGGAAAACCACAAATGTTCCAGATTACCAGTGCCGGTTGATGAGAAATCTAACTCCGGATCATCCATACGCAAGTTCCATTGTTGTTTGCTAGGCTAATCTTAACAAAAAATGAAGGTTGATGGAGTTGGGATAAAAAATAGCCAAAACCATACCTAAAAAAAGTGTTTTCACCCATAAATATGCATTTTGAATGGTCTGCATCGCCCGACTACCAAAAAGCATTTCCTGGCACTCAAAACTTCGTTTTTTTCACGCTTCTAGTCGCCCCAGCGTCACCTGACGTCCAAGGGGCAATAACTGATAGTAAGTTGAAAAACCAACACTGTTTCGGCTATAACTTAAGAATCGTAACTCCGATTTACGCACGGTCGAAATCGTTGGAAAGCTTATTCAATGCTTTATCTAAGATTGAATAAATATCAATACTTGAATACCTACAAAAATGAGATAAAATCAATTAAACTCGATGATATTTACACGATAACGCAATATATACACTATAACGTAAACTATACAAAATGTACACAAAAATTAAGGTTTATTAAAGAAAAGAAAACGAATTAAGCCGATGAATGTTAATTATTCACACTCAAAAACACAATAATTTAACACTTATTAGATGTTGTTAAAGAATTATGCTTTCTATGAATGTTTAGAAAAATAGGTTTAATTAGGGGGAAAAATAAGTTTTTAATTAGTGTACTCACCTTAGTTTCGCAACCTTGTGCCTACGTATGTCCATCGTGGATTGAAGAATCAAAGCGCCATAGTTCAGATAGAAAATAATTATTTGTTTGTATTTTTTATGGGAGATGTTAACGTTCACATCCTAGCATCTGGTGGTATGTGATAAAACGAAAATAACACACACCCTTTTATGAAATGTTTTGAGTTACGCCTTCAAGGCAAGGTGTCACATTTGATTGGTTGAATTGATTTTAGGATGGAGATAAGTCCTTGAATAGTAACCTCTGCAAGTGTTCAGATACTGGTATAGCACAAAAGCAAAAAGTAAAGTATTATTTTTATCGGGTGATATATACCGATTAGGTTATATCGTATCGTGTCCACAGAGATTGGTTATTGATTCGTCGTTCGACAATTCTATTGCTAATGAGTTTGGAATTAAATGGTTGTAAAGAAAAGACAAAAAGTAAATGAACAAAAAGTATAAAATATATACAACTTGTCCGAAACATATGAACACTACCCGTCACAGACTAAAATCTACCGTCCATGTCATACTCAGCCTACGATACTCGTCCGTGTCATCACACACCTCTCACAGCCCAAACTATTTTAAACCCAAATTGAGAATTCAACTGCATCACCTCGATAGCCATGTCTAGCCTACCTCAACAATACAGAAGTCAACCGTGTCACTCGTAATGACTATCTCTAGCTCAAAACAACCAACACAAAGGCATTAAGCTCAGATACTCTAAGTAAATGTCAGCTCTAAACCCATTTATAGCATTTAGAAACTAACATATAATCATCCTAGGTAAGAATATAAGCAATCTATATATAGCAAAGCTCAAATCCCTAACATAAGGTAAAAACCTAAGACAATCACCAACACAGATTCATAATGCAGACTTTATACAACGTCAAGGGCGACAAATATACATGAGTTATGAGTAGAAATACATACATACCCAACAAATAGAGAAATATATAGAGAGGAGAAAAGATAACCCGCTCATTTACATTGGTTTATCAATGTCTATCGAAGAGCAATCCACCTCCAATCATCCATAAGCAAGACCTAATGTTGTTTTCTAAGCTAAACTATCAAAAATTAAGGTTGATGGAAATGGGGATCAAAATCCACCCAAAAACCATAACATAAAAGTGCTAAAAATGAAGTTATAAAATAAAACACAGACGACCGCGTTGAGCGGCCTCCACTGATATTTACACGTAAATCGACTTAAATGTCGCTCAGCAGCCTCACCGCTCTCAGCGGGCTCAAAATTGTCTCTCTGCCTAAATAGTACCAAAGCACTCAACACGCTCTAAAACACGCTGAGCGGCCTCACCGCGCTCAACGGCCTCTCCTAAACAAAACTGGTATTTTATTCATCAACACTGCATATTCGGAGCCGTGTCTTCGACACTTTACTCCTCGATGCTCCAACACGCACAAATACCTGCAAAAATATATTAAAACTAATCAAACGTTACATTATGTACACAAAATACAATAAAACGTATTTACAACAAAAAATAGGGTTATTCAACAATTATTAACAAACAAGAACGAATAAGTGCCACAAAACATATATATAAAATAACTACATTTCGGAACTTATCAGCAAGTAGTACTGAATTCCTTATTACTCTAAAAGATTTACTTGTGAAAGATGTGTGGTAAGTATAGTGATCGGTCACCATTTCTACTACGTGTTGTACTCGTTTCGGTATAAGTTTATCTAGTTTGTGACATTTTAGTTAGTTGTTTCTTTCATTGAATTGCTAAAACCTTTGTTGTGATGGTTATTTGAATTTTATGGTTCTTTCGACGTTTTATGGTCTGGTTTGGTAGTATGTGGCATTTCAGGTACACAACTTAAAGAGTCAGAAGCCGGAGCACGCCGAGAAAAGACATTTCCATGTTCACAGAACCTGACACGGCCACCCATGTCACCTTACACGGACCGTGTCAGGAGAAGGCGAAAAACATGTTCTAAGGTGAAGGACATGGGCGCCCGTGTCGCTGGACATGACCCGTGTCAGAAGGCGCGAGTTCAATTTTAAGAATTGTGATTTTGGACATTTTGGGAGAAAAAAGGGCATTTCAGACATTGTGCGAGGCTGAGAGATGACCAAGACTACTAAACCTAACTAGGAGAAGAAAAAAGACACTTTTGGAGCAGAGCAAATTGACGATTGAGGATTGGAGATTGAAGGCCATTGGGAACGAAGAATTCTTCATGCGCGAGAACAATTGAAGATCGAAGACTCCAATTTCTTGTAATGTTTCAATTTGATATTTTGATTATGGTACCGTTAACTTTTATGAGAGGCTAAACTCCTCAATGCTGGAATGTGTCCCTAATTTATCACAATAAGAATAGTTATCTCTTTGTTTTGATTAATCAACAACGTACTTTATTCCTGCATCAATTTGACTATTTAGATAATTTTATCATTTGACCCTATGGGACCATAGGATTGTATTGATTTAATACAATAAAGCCGGACTGTCATGTTATGATTTTCTAGATGATGATACTATTAAAGATTTCACCTAGGACTAGGGATATCTGATAATAACCAGAATTGTTCTTGATAATTGCTTGCTTAACCTTTCTTCTTATTTGAACGGAAGTGAAAATTAGGATTAGAGGTTAAAGTTCTTTTCACTAAGGAATTAGGATTAGATAATAATGAGAATTGGTAATTGATAAGGATGGACTTGCGGAGTTGATCAAAGAGTACGAACATTATTTGATAAATTATACACCCTCCCTAGCATATTTGAATCAAACAAAAGTCAATTATATTTATCGTTTTAATTTACGTCTAGTAAGGATTTCTTCCAACCAACCTCAAACCTTTGTTTTTGTTCAACTGGTGAGACATCATACTTTGTATTTACCTCGCAATCCTCAAGATCGATATCTTTGGGGTAAAACCCACTATTACTACATCGGTGAAAATAGTACACTTGCTATTTTCCCGATCATATAGTCATGTTTCTCGTATTGAAAGACAAGTACTCAGACCATACGCTCTAAAGTGAGCATCAAAAACTTGAAAGAGGAATGAATCTTCACCCAACCCTATTTTTAGTCTAATACAGGGAGGACATTACTTGTATTATTAAGGAAGTGTTTTACTTTGGAAGGCAAGTGTTTAGATAGTAACCTCTGTAGGTAGTATCAAACAATACAAGGTAGGAGAAAGCCTTCACCTAACCATTCCAAGATTATCGAGAAAAGAGTTTGAAAAAAGATCGCTTGGTATAAGAACCAAGGTTTTGGTTTTAAATTGTGAATGAAGATGAATGAAGGAAATGCGTGAAAAGACATGAAGGGAGGCAGATTAGTTGGTTTATGATGGTGGAGTAGTGATGAAGAACTGTTGGAGGTCGATTGCGAATGCCTAAGCATTCAACTTACGAGTAATTTGAGGAAAAGAGAGAGGAACACCTAAAAGAGGGATCTAGGAGAAAGAACTTCAATTAATTGTTTTTTGAAAATAAACTTGGCGTTCAACCAAACTTTTGTTTTTGAAATTGTTTCATATTTGTTTTGATTTTTTTAACATGTAAAGCATACAAGCATACAAGAATTCAAAGCACATAACGAAATATAAGCCTATATTATTATATGTCCACATGAATGGGATGCATTTTACCCACTATGGGGGAAGGGGGATGGAGCACGTACTACTTGTTATAATAATCAAATGAACTTTAAAGCAAAATTTAAGAGACAAAAGTGCAACAACTTGTATAATATCCAAAAATGATCCAAGGTGCCTCAAATAATACCTCACAGTAAAGCACAAGATTTTAGTAGAATGCACAAAATGATCAATGAGAAACAGTACAAAAGTTCAACAAGACAATTATCAAGATAACAATGTTAAAAACCCTAAAAATCACATTTACATCTAAAGAGAATTAACACATTTTCTATGGCATTTTATGAACTAAAATTAAAGAGAAACATAATCTAAACATCATGACTAAGATCACATATTTTTTATGCCACATTTCAACAAGAATTAACCAAGAATCCTAAAAGATCAAATGATCTTGTAAAGTACAATTAACATATTTCCATGGCTTTTATGACATTTTTATGAACAAGATTTAAAGATAAAAGTCTATCAAACAAGCTTAACATTCATAATTTTTCACATCAATTATATCAAGACATTAAAATAAACAAAAAAAATATTATAAGAAAAATATTCTATGTAAAAAACTAGCAAAAATATTAAGAAGAAATGCCATATAGTGGGGGTTCAGAATCAGAGAATAGTGTGTACATGGTTTTAGGCGTTAAGACCTGCGTTCTGAGCCCAATAACACTTCAGCTAACTAAAAACAAAAAACATAGATGGATCAGAGATCGGTGAGGTGTGGAATTATTTGGGCTAATGCAATTACCTTGGTTCAATCGCATGCAATCCATGAATCAACACAAATAGATAAAAAAGATAAACAGATAAAGAAACTAGTATAACATGCATACAATGTCGTATCAGGCTCCCCTGAATTCTAAACCTAATACTTAGTTCGGCTCACTTGTCTTGGTGGGTTGTAATTGTTTTTATGGGAAGTTCGATTCCGCGTCCTCACAATTGCAACCCGTGTTTGGCATTACAGCTATAAGAAGTCTTATGTTCGACCGCTCACACACTTAGAAATTTGTTTGGATTTGAAAGGGAACACCCTTTTTGAAAAGGTTTTAAACATAAAAAAAGCACCCGTAGGAGAAAGGTTTGAAGTGAGGTTGATTGCTTTTACCTTTGAGAAAGGAGTTTTGAACCATTATTAAGTGTTTTGATTTGTAAAAAAAGAAAAGAAAACAAGTTTTAATTTTGTTACATGCAAGGATGCAAAAGAAACATGAAAATATGTAAAAGGAGACTAGCTAGTTCCACCCTAATGTTATCATGCAAGATTGGACCCAAGGTTGGGGATGTAAGGGAATCTATACCTATGTTGACATGCAAAGGATGTAAATTCTAATGTCTAGGCTCGAGAGCTATCCTAACTGAGCAGTCCTAAGGGAAGCTATCCTAATATCCGTCTTGATTGTAGAACCAAGGGATGCAAAGGGATGAAGCAATCAAGTGCTTTGGAAGAAGCACACAAATAATGCAATGCACAGAGAAATGATCACACATGCGCAGGAACAGAAGGAATTCCCATAGCCTACAACAACACTGATGTACCGGAAACAATCAGGAGTCGACACATTCGATTCCTGTGAAAGGTATCACCATATGATATGAGCTATCAAGTGTGAAGAGCAAATGAGTGCAGGTATTAATAGTAAATGCGAACCCCGAGAGACAACATGGAGAGTCGGAATGAGGAACTCTTGCCACTTTTTATTGTTGCCTCGATAAAGGAAGCAACACGATTCACGTGTGCGTAGCTGACACGAACTGGAACTGTGCGGGGGTTGATTGCGAACCTTTTCTGCGTGCCCATTATATCATCATCACATACAACACTTGTAGATTTCACCAAAGTAGGTATTTTCTTGGTGGTGCCACTCTCGGTTGCCTAATCACTCATGACCTATGCAAGCACAAAAGTAATTACACGACCAAAAACGCCTCCCTATGCACGGAAGAGGACTTTAAACAAACCAAACACAAGTAGCAAACAGAATTGCCCTAAACGGGTCTTTAAATAAACTAGAGGGGTTCCTGAACATGCTCCAACTACGGAAGCCCCATCATGCATCTTTATTCCTACTTCTCATGGAAAAAGAAAACGGTAAAACCCTACTTCTCATGCTCTCTAGAAAAGCAGTAAAAGAATGCGGTAAAAAAGGTATAGCAAATACCACATAGATAATAATCTGTAAGCAATAGCAAGCTATGTAATATTTCGAAAAACTTCAAGTAATGCTGCCAAGCAATAAAGGAAACCGGTGAGTAATGCACTGATGCATCAAAGCATGGGCGGAATGTGCGTTCATACACATCCAAAGCCAGTAAACCTGCAAAAAGTTGCAATCCAGACAATGGAATGCGCATTCGTGTGCAAAAGGTATCAGAATGTGTCTTCGTACACATTCGAAACAAGATAAACCTGCAAGAATTCACAATCCAGACAATAGGATGCACATGTACATTTGAATCAAATGAACCTGTAAACAAAGTGGAAACTTAACAAGCAGACAAAGGATGCACGTTCGTACGCAAATAAGCATAAGAATATGCGTTCGTACATATTCGGAATAAGGTACACCTGTAAGAAAGGATGAAAATCCAACAAATAGACAAAGGTTGCGCGTTCGTACATAAATAGGAAATAGAATGTGCGTTCGTGCACATTCAAGCAATTGGATAACCTGCAAGAAAGGTGTAAATCCAACAAACAAACAATAAGATGCACATTCGTATGCAAACAAGCAATATAATGTGCGTTCGTGCACAATCAAACAATTGGATAAACGGTAAGAAATGTGTAAATCCAAGCAAACAGACAATAGGATGCGCGTTTGTATGCAAACAAGCAATAGAATGTGTGTTTTTGCATATTCAAACAATCAGATAACCTACAAGAAAGGTGTAAATCCAAGCAAACAGACAAAAGTTGCGCGTTCGTACGTATATAAGCAATAGAATGTGCATTCGTACACATTCAAACAATTAGATAACCTGCAAGAAAGGTGTAATTCCAAACAAACAGACAAAAGTTGCGTGTTCGTACGCAAACAAGCAATAGAATGTGCGTTCGTACACATTCGAATCAAGATGAACCTGCAAGAAAGGTGAAAACCCAAGCAATCAGACAATAGAATGCACACGCATGTGTGCAAGCACAACATAAGGATGCTACAAATATAAATCTCAAGTGTAAATGTTCAATGTACCTCGCACATGAAATAGAGTGTCAGAATTAATAAAGCAAGTGCTACAAATAAAGCACCGAATGCAAAAACGATTGTATATTTGATAACAAACTAGTATAAGCATGAAAGAAGTGAAATAAAATCACAAAAATCTGCTTGGGAAAGCACTTTTCCGAAATTGGAGCGAAAAAGTCAACTTCTCGGAATCGATTAAGAATCACATGGTTGCTTATAAAAACGTCAACGAATTCAAAAACGTGATCGGTTTTAATTAATTTCGAGTGGAAGTGGCATTTTTCGGACCTTAAAGTAACGGGACAACAACTCCATTTAGGCACGTTGCACTTGAAATTTGGTTCTGAAACCTCCAAAAACAGTTTTAGAACGTGCCAAAATCAGATTCAAATCAAAGGATTTCTAATCAACAATTCAAGAATTGGAATCAACACAACAAATACAATCAAATCCACTATTCAATTTCAATAAAAGTCGAAATTCAAAAATCACTTAAAATAAGTGCTTAATTGAAGAGGAACTCACTTGATCTTGAAGTTTGACTTGAAATTGTTGAAGAAAATACCAAATCCAAGCCTCAATTTATGATAATAAGAGAATCAATGACGAAAATAGGAGGAATAAAGGAATGACTCTTGAAAATTGAAGGATGAGGTGCTTCTTGATGCTTGCCCGAGCAAGAATGGAGAGGAAATGGAGGATCCGACCGGCTAGGAGCCTCGACCGAGCTTAGGGAGGAGAAGAAGAGAAGCACCGACCGGTTAAGGAGGTCCGGTGAGAAGAGGAGGGCGGAGAGCTCGCTTGAAAGAGGAGGATCAGAGGACCGGCTAGCCGGAGGACGCCGATAGCGCGCGAAAGGGTGGTCCGAGGAGGGACCGACCGGAGGCGAGGGGGAGAGGACGCGATGAAGGACAGAAAGATAGAGTGATCGGTCGGTCACGGTAGGAGGAGGCTGTCGGATCTCCGATGAGGACAGGCCGGTGGCCGGTGGCCCGATGAGAGAAGCTTGGGTGGTTTCTCGGTTGGGATAGGGCGGAGGGAAAGAAATTCCTTTGAATTTTGCTTTGTGAGTTGAGAGAGAATTAAGGAGAAAAAGAGAGTTTTTGAGAGTAAAGTTAAGCAAATGATTGTGTGTGTCTAATTTGTGAAGGGGAAAATACATTTATAGTGTGAAAAATTGGGCCTTAGAGTGCCTTGGATCCACAATTAAGCCCAAATCGCGATTATCCAAATAATTTCCGTGTACAATCCAAAACAGCCAAATCTGTGCGAAATTTGAAGTCGGACTCTAAACGAAAAATGTCTGGAACACGAAATTACTAACTAAAGTCAAAATTTCGAATTAATCGGACGAACGGTCTAGGCGATATGAATTTTTAAAGATTCAAGACACTTTTCGGGCGTCTGACACACATAGAATTTTTATTGCGCTCTTCAGAGAAATTGCCTCGAACGAGGGTCTTCTGATCAAAATTCGAACTCGGTGTCTTCATGACAAATGAAGCCAACATAATTTTTGAACTTTTGGCATTGGTATCGTCTCGTTTCAATAAAAATTGAGCGAGATATGATTTTTCGAACTTCGCGTATCAGATGAAAAATGTTCGGTTCGTCTCAAAATCAATTCCAAATAATAAAAAATTGTTCTTAAATGATAAGGAGTTGACTCTGGACTTGTTCATGAGAATTTTAGAGGACTTCGATACATAATTTTAGACACCGGCCCCGCTCAATTTCGACGTTCTATCCCGGAGTTATGACCTTTTTAGCGTACCGAGAACACTGTTCAACATTAAAATTCAGTCTATTCTACTTGAAAGATCAATATCTTTGAGGGCTTTCTTCATACAGTTTGCTTACGGGTTGTGAATGAAAGTTATAGATAATTGTGAGAGGGAATTTCCAGTCGAAAATAATCAGGAAATACCTGGCGAGCTGAGAGATATGCCTTCTAGAGCGCCCGGAACGCACCAAAAACCAAAAATTCATTTTATTGAGAAATGAACAAGTCTTTTTCTTGACGAAACGGCCTCCGATCTGAACAGATAAATTGGAGAGCATATTGAAATGCTCCTGATGCTTTTGGAACCAAACCAAAATGGCTTTCAAGCTAGAAAATCTTGCATCAAGCATACGAGCGGAGAAATATCGATATCGGTCTCAAAATGATCTAAGATAGTCGAAAAGTACAGTTTCTTTCGCAAATTGAGATACTTAGAACCTGGTAGCCATGCGATCAATGCTATGCACGTGTATGCATGTATATTTATGATGATGCAATTATAAGCCAGAAATACCAAAATGAAGAGGGTAAATTTTGGGGTACAACAGCTGCCCCTATTCAATCATCCTTCAACCTGGAGCGAGGTTGGCAAGCCCGCCTTCCAAGCGACAAGGTAGAAGGTGATTGTATAAAAATAAGAACTCAAAATTTAAATTTTGAATTGCGAAGACTGGAAATGTTGCCCATACTCCAAAAGAATATACTAAAATGTTGTATCAGGGGACAACTAGAACACAACAAAAGGGATGCGCAGAATAAATGCTGAATTTTGCGAAGAGAAATAAGCGCAATACTTGTTCTCAATAGGCACAGGTGAAAAACTGACCCAAAAAGAATTGGCCTCGACCCAATTCGATTACATTATTTCAGGGAACGACTGAACTTGCTAGCGGATCGCGTTATGCCAGGGAACGACTGACATGTCACGAAGTAAAGACTTGGAATGCTTACTAGACTATCTGCATTGTACCAGGGAACGAATGGACAAGATAATAGAGTAAAGACTAGAAACTCCAATTAGACTTTACAAACTCAGAACGCTGTACTCTGAGGAGAGAAACAAGTGTGATACTTGCTTCCAATAGGTACAGGGGAACGACCTGACCTAGGGGTGTTGTACCAGGGAACAACTGGTAGTGCAACAAAAATAAAGACTAGAAACGCTGACCAGACTCCAAACATAGTGCATGGAACAACTACACTAGGTGCATAGGAATGCGTGTGATACTCGAACCTGTTCAAGAATTGGTAGCGACTCAACTCTTGGGCAAAAGAGACTCAAACCAAACACAAGTAACAAAGAAAATCGCCCTAAACAGGTCTTTAAATAAACTAGAGGAGTTCCTAAAAATTTTCCAACTAGGGAAGCCCCATCATACATCTTTATTCCAGTTTTGTTCGACGAAACAATGTTGATTGAATGTCATATTTTTTCACAAACTTTGTAGATAAAGTAAAACAGTTGGACCGCTGTATAATATTTTCTAGGTTTGATTTGGTAAGATATGTGTTCATTATGAAAAAGTGAGATAGACTTGAAAACAGCTTTGGGGTTGTCTGGCTTAATGAGGTAATTGTAATACTCTAAATTTGCTCCTTGTCTCATTCATACCATTAGGTCTAATTATTTTGAATTCCATCTGCATAGTCCATATCATACATTCATCTACACATTTTGCATCATTTGCATCAAACTCAAGTTAACTTTTATCTTTTTGCATTGTTACTACATCTGGAAGTTTGTTTATGGGTTCAGTGGCCTAAGCTATTTCGATTTGACTGCATTGCATTTAAGTAATGGTCAAATTTTTTCACATTTTGATATTTGACTTTGCATTTTAGAACTTAAATTTTGTTATTAATTGTATTTGCATATTTTATTAATAATTAAATTTATTATTGTTTGAATAATTAAATCTGTTATTAACTGAGATTGCTTTCAATTAATAATTGCATTTTTCTAATTAAATGTTTAAATGTGGTTTTCAAATAATTGCATCCTGAACAAAACAAAATCAAATAAAGCCTTAATAGTTTAGATTAAAATTGTTTTGAATAATTGTGCATAAACAAAATACATATACATCAGTTTTTATTACACATTACTGAAAAGCACAATGCATAACACGTGAAAATCAAAACATAATTCAGGTTTCATCAATGCATCAATTTTGGTCATCAGCTTCTTCTCCTACCATATTTTTGCTCGACTACACCCACCCATTTACTCATTTGTTCAGCAAAACAAAATAATCAATTTGGGCCTCCATGATTAAAAGCCCATCGCCTCCAGCACTCCTCACACCCCTAGTTTTGGTTTCCCAAGCCCATTTTATTTCTCTTGAACCTTTGTATATTTCTTTTATAATGCATTCTTAATAACAAAATTTCAAAATATAGAAGAAACTAACTTTTTTTTTTCTTTTTTGGAATTGATGTTAACTTTTCCCTTATGTTAAAAATAATAAAAATATTTTTTGTTCTAGTTTTCAAAATCATTTTCAAAACTTAAGCAAAATATAATTTGTTTTTTATTTTCTCCACACGCTTAGACTTGAATATTTGTCTTGATTGCAATTTTTTCTCTTGTCTTAACTTATGTTTGTTTGGTTGTTTACTTCTCTTGCATTACCTTTGTTATTAATGTTTAGCTTCATTAATTAAAATAAAAAAAATATCATAAAAACAAGTCTTCTATAAAAATAATAATAATCTAAAACCATTTTGATCAACATCAAACCTTTTTCTCAATAAATAATTTATCGATCACCACTTTCACAAATGCATCATGGCAATTTTCACAATAATAATTAAAAAGAAAATAAAACTTGTCAATACCAAGCGATTTTCAAAATTAATCAATATTTTATGGCATTCTTTCATAAACTTAAAAACAATCCAAACTCGTTAAATCGTCTTTTTCGCCTAAGTGAGAATCTTTTTCATCTCTCGAGCGCGAGTTCTACTTCGCTCAAGCGCGAATCTTTTTAACTAGTTTTTCCACCCAAGTGCGACTAGAGACATTTTCACAAATACAATCAACCAACAAACAAAGTTTTTTCAACTAAGAACTACGTAAGCTCTGACTTTCCCATTGTACTCGGGAATGCGTTGGAACAAGGTTCTGAAATCTTGTTTAGCCCAGTAATAAAAACTCAAAAAACATTTTCTTTTCTTTTTCTCGCAATAAGTATAAGATCATAAGTAAACATTACACTAACACTTTTCTCGAAACTAACTAAATGGATCTCATTGAGTACAAGAGATGTGAGGGTGCTAATACTTTCGCCTTGCATAATCGACTCCTGAATCCTAAGTTGGTTGTAATGACCATATCGTCGTTCTTTGTGGGTTTCATCAATATTTATGCGTTCTTCTATAAAAAATAAAGTTCGGTATAAACTATGTTGTGGTTCGAGTGTGTGATGTGCTCGAGTATTTTTCACGCCGTGACAATTACGAATGTTGCCTTCTTGAAAGTTGTCCCTAATAGGAACTAATAATCCTTTTGCTTCATCTTTCTTAGTAGGTGTCACTAAGGGAAAATTGAGATTAAGTTATTGATTAACTTAACTTAGGTAAACAATGAAGGTGTGAAGAAAACACAAGAAATGAGGGGTTTGAATTGGGTTTTCAGTTCTTGATAAATTTTTTGTTTACTATATAGCTCCACGTTGATTCTTGCTTCTGAACTTTGCTTCTCAAGATTGCTTCTTATGATTGTTTCTAACTAATGCTTCTAACATGTTGTAGAAATATAAACAAAAAGACATAAGCAAAAAGTAAAGAACAGAAGATTTTATCCTGGTTTACTTGATAACCTCAAGCTACTCCAGTCCACCATTCCGAGGTGATTTCTCCTTAAACTCAAGGTCTTAATCCAATATAATCAAACCGATTACATTTGCACGGGAAACCGCCAGTGACTAACTCCCAATAAGAGACCTTCTTAGTCTTCTCAGATCTTTTGACCAAACCGGTCCTCTGAGGAACACAGTACCTTATAAAGCTTCAGACCCAACTAGTCCTTTAGAAGAATTGTCAAAACCTTCCTAAAGCTTCAGAGCCAACAGGTCCTTTAGGAGGAACAAACAACTGTTTGTTTTTACAATGTTTGCTTACAATAAGATGCTTCTACACAAGCAAGTGTAAACTGAATTAAGTACATCAGATGATCCTAATACACACTAAGAATATTACATTGTATTTTATCTTCAAATGCGTGATCTTCTTCTTTTTAAGTTGCTTCTTCACGGACAACAACCCAGAGCACTTGAGTAATTGAAGTCTTCTTCTTCAAAAGCTTATGACAGCTTCTTGATCTTGATATACTATGGAGAAGAGCTTCTTCATCTTGATTCATCTTGGAACATTCTGGACAACATCCCTTGTTCTCAAATATCATGAAGTAACACATACATCTGTGTGAATTTACAAATTGAATCTTCCACGATCTTCTTCTACAACTTCAAAAGACTTCATTGCAGCATGTGGATTTGAGCACATTGTGAATCAATGATTTCTTGTTTGAGTGATCAATTAGCATGATTTAATATTACATGATTTTCTTCATGTTTCTCTTGCTATTGATATTTGATTGATAATCTTGTTGCTATCGTTTATCAATAATAACTTTTATTATTGTTGCATTGTGGCATAAGCAACAACTTCTCAAACTGGTGATGCTTCCCTTTTTATAGCCAGTTAAAAATATATCCATTGGCCTTTTGAAAAAGAGAGTCGTTACAAAATAGTACTTTCATGTTCTTTATGTATTCCACACTTTACGCTGGTAAAGAGATAGTGGAATAAAGCTTTTTCGTACTATGTACTATTTATACGACGTTAAAGTTATCTTCTTTCCTTCTGCACTCCAGTGGCTTCTGCGAGCATGAGTTTACAAGTGGAGAACCTAACTTCTAGTTGATCAAAACTTCAAGTCTTCAGATCTTTCTCTTCAGAGACTTCAACACTTGGTTTTGAAGAACCTTGTATCATAACCAAAGGTTGAAAGAACTTTAAGTCTTGGAATCTTCAAAATCACATTCTTCCTAGTCTTCAGCACTTGGTCTTGTAACCTTGTATTGTAACCTAAGTTCATAAGAACTTCAAGTCTTGGAATCTTCAGAATCACATTCTTCAGAGTCTTCAGCACTTGGTCTTCAAAACCCTTTGTGTCGTAACTTAAATTCAGAAGAACTTCAAGTCTTTCGAATATTTAGAGCCACGTCTTCAGAGTCTTTAAGCACTTGGTCTTCGGAACCTTTTGTCTTCTGAAACTCGAGTCTTCAGCATCTTAACATAAGTTACACTTTGGTCTTTAGATCTTCTGTCTGGTTTCTTCAAACAGACGTATCAGAGTAACTAAGCTTCAGAGCCTTCTAAAGATTTCCTCGCTACTTTGTTCATCAGAACCTCTGTAGCTTAGAAGTGGAACATCTGCTCCTCTAATGTCTTGGCCACGCCACTCATCAGAAGCTGGACCTGTTTGTTTATCTTAAAAATACAACAAGCATTAGAGTAACAAAATTGTTCACTCAAAAATACTCTTTGTTATCATCAAATCTCAGAGACATAATTGTAGAACCAAATCTTGTTCTAACATAAATAATTTATCGATCATTCACCACTTTCACAAATGCATCATGGATATTTTCACTAAAAATTAAAAAGAAAATAAAACTTGGTCAATACCAAGCGCTTTTCAAAATTAATCAATAACATTTTATGGCATTCTTTCACAAACTTAAAAACAATTCAAACTCGTCAAATCATTTTTTTCGCCCAAGTTAGAATCTATTTCATCTCCCGAGCGCGAGTTCTAATTCGCTAAAGCGCGAATCTTTTTAACTAGTTTTTCCACCCAAGTGATACTAGACACATTTTCACAAATATAATCAACCAATAAACAAAGTTCTTTCAACTAAGAACTACGTAAGCTCTGATTTTCCCAATAATAAAAACTAAAAAAACATTTTCTTTTCTTTTTCTCGCAATAAGTATAAGATCATAAGTAAACATTACACTAACACTTTTTCTCGAAACTAACTCAATGGGTCCCATTGAGTACAACAAATGTGAGAGTTCTAATACTTTCCCCTTGCATAATCGACTCATGAACCCTAAATTGGCTGTAATTACCATATCGTCGTTCTTTGTGGGTTTCTTCAATATTTCTATGTTCTTCTATAAAAAATAAAGTTTGGTAGAAACTATGTTGTATTTTGAGTGAGTGATGCGCTCAAGTATTTTTCACGCCGCGACAATTACGAATGTTGGCTTCTTGAAAGTTGTCCCTAATAGGAACTAATAATCATTTTGCTTCATCTTTCTTAGTAGGTGTCACAGAGGGAAAATTGAGATTAAGTTATTGATTAACTTAACTTAGGTAAACAAGAGTCGCCATCGAACTTTTTTGTTTCGAAAGGAAATGGAAAATATCGATAAAATCCAACATGAAAACAAAAACAAAAACAGAGATCTAGGTATGGCAGTTGGTTATGTGAGGAGAAGGTATTAACACCCCTTATGTCTATGGTACTCCATAGGAACCTCTTGAAAATATGTGTTATGATAAAATTGAGTTGTTTGCAAAAAGGAATTGGGAGATGTGAAAAGAAGTGTTTTATTATGTTTTTATTCCCCAAGATTTCGAGAGCATGTGCCTACATATCCTCATAGTGCAATAAGGAAATCAGAGCCTCATTGTTTTTCATTAAAAAACTATAGAAGTTTGTTGATTGGTTTTAATTGAAAAAACATTTCGTCGTACTCGATTGGAAAAACTCAACTTACTACCCACAAGTATTAGGAATGAACATTTGCATCATCTTGATACAAAGAACTTTACTTGGATTTTCTCAACAAGTATGTCTCAAAATTCATGTAGAAAATTTCAATCACTTCACAACAACTTATAGAAGTATAGTGGTTTTCATCACTACTAGAATAGACTAATATCCAATCTTTGAGAAAATATTTTAAAAGAAAAGTGAACAAAGGCACAAAAAGAAATTTTATGAGGTTTGAAAAAAGTTTGAATATGCTTTAGTGTTTTAGAATTTATAAAGAAAAATACTTTTGCGGTCACTTGACAAGGTCAAGATTTATTATGAAAGGTTTGAAGTTTGAAATAAGAAGTTTTTAAAACAGGGAGAATATTTGATTCTTCAGAAAAAGTAGTTGATGATGCTACTATTTCTAGGTCCATAACATCGTTGGTTGTGGGATAATCATCTGGCTCAAAGGGTAAATGAGCTATGAACATTGAAGACCAACCAGCTTGGCCGAAGGATGTTAAAAACAGTAGCAAGACAATCATCTCATCCATCAATGCTTGGATAGCTAGGAAGAAAAGATTGAAGCTTAAGCGACTTCTTTCAAGAAATTGTTTGATGCGGTGATGAAGTTCATGGCAAAGTTTGACAATAAGGATGATGCTTAGATCCTTAGCTCTTTGTATTAGAACTTAAGAATAGCCTTTTCTTTTATTTCCAAAACAATGTATCTGTATCCTTTTGTTTTCATTAAAAATTTCATTTTGTCTGTTAAATCCTTTTTTATTTATGACAAAGGGGGATAAAGAGTAAATGATTCTGATAGTACTTAATCTAAGATCTCAAAACCAAACATGGTATAATGCTTTTACTGCTATCAGTTTGTTTGATGTTTGATTCATAAACTTTGGAAAAGTTCATTGGTTTTCATAGATAGGTTAATTAGCTACCAGAAGATAGAAGATCAAGATCAAAGATCAAGATGCACGAAGAATGCCCTAATGAGCTAATAATCTGGGAAGTAATCAAGATTAAGGTGCATGAAGAGAGCTCTGATGAGCTAAGCATTTATTAACATGAATTCGTTAGAAGTTGTGAATTGTCTTAAAAGGAATCATGAACTGAAACTATGATTTGGTCAGAAGGATCTTACTAAGTTAAAGGCTGAAATAGAATTTCATATACCTATTGTTCAGAAGTAGTGAACTTCATGAAAATATTGATAAATCAAGCTATAACACTCATAATGTTCAAAAAGTCGTGAATTGACTGAAAGTAAGGAAATCGTGCATTGATAATACCTATTGTACTGAAGGAGTTAACTTCATGAAAATATGGTTAACTCAAGCTATGATATTCCTACTGCTTAAAGAAGTTGTGAACTTTCTGAAAGTAGGGAAATTGTATTTTGAAAATACCTATTGTTCAGAAGTTGTGAACTTTGTGAAAACACGGTAATCAAAATTTGTCGCTTCAGAAGTTGTGAAATGTCTGGAAGAATTAACAAAGTAGTTATGTTACTTAGAAATAGTTTCAGAAGTTGTGAATTATCTAAAATAATATTTGGTGCAACCCAATTCAACCCCTCTTTCTTGTGTTTCTCTCACTTTTACAACATACAACATCATACAACAACACAAGATATAATAAAGTGTTTCAAGAATGCACATTTTATTGAAAACAACCGTGGAACCAGAATCAATGATGAAGTTCATCTAGTTTATGATGTTATGCAAAATAAATATAAGGTGAATGAAGTTTATACATTTGCTTCATACTTCTTGTATTATTTTTCATAGAAACACAAATCATATGTACCATAGCCAAATTATGCGCTTTGTTAAGGTAGTTTTCTTCATTCACTTTCCTGATAAGTAAAAAATAAATAAACACCATGACATTAACAACATTATATGGAGCATTCACTAAATGAAAAATCGAGAAACCATTTTTTAATAAGAAACATAAACGAAATCAGAGCATACGTTTAATGTACGAACCCAAAGTTAGTCATTGGTGGAGATGAATCTGAAGGTTGCAGTATCTGCGGTGAGTGAGATAGATGTTAGGATTATGTTTTGAGAGAGAAGAGTGAAATATGTTAGGAATTTCTTTTGAGAGAAGCTAATGTTATGTCTTGAGCAGAGATATACTATATATATATATATATATATATATATATATATATATATATATATATATATATATATATATATATATATATATATATATATATATATATATATATATATATATATATATATATATATATATATATATATACCTTTTGTGACGATAAAATGGGATATCGAAGGACTTGAGTCCACATATATTTTTTCATATGTGACAATATATATATTTTTGATTTTTGTAATTCATGTGGATTTTCATTAATTTTTTTTACTTATTTATATATTTTTTACGTTATTTTAATTAATATTTTTTGTTTTAATTATTAGGGTAAATCAAAATTCGCCTATATGACAGGGGATAAATGACTAATAAGTCTAATTACTATTTTAAATGATCAAAACATTACCTTGGGCCTTTACCAATATTATATTTATAAGAGTAGCTAATTTATTCAACCAATTTTAAAACATGACTCTTAATTTATATGTGTAGTTGGGTTATAAACACTAAAGTTCTATCTAAAATATTCGATGTGGACTATTTGTTTCTATCAAGACTGCTTTTTTTTCTTCTTATCACATGCTTTTTGTGCACTGCATTAATATGTTGATTTCTAGAAAGCTATTCCCTTTTTGCATATGTGTTTGTGTTCCTATTTGTAGATCGATGAAAAAGCTAAGTGAGAAATTAGAAGCAAAAATATTGCTAAAGAAAGATGGTAATGAAAGTCATTATTAGTGTTCAGTAACTGTCAATGTTAATTTTTTTCTTTTCTTTTACCATTCTAACTTTAAATGAATTGTCCTTACATATAAAAGAGGTGGATTAATAAGTTCAATGGTGTATCTTTATCATCTTTTCTATTTGTTTCTGTTTAGTTCTTTTTCAATACTATATCTATCAATTTACTTACCGAGTTGCAATGTCTTAATACATTTGGGTTGGTTTATTGGTGGATGGTTAAATGCACATGTTCTGGAAAAAAATGAGATGTTGAAATCCTGAACATTTGTTTATATATATTGTTGCTTGATGCCATGATTCATTATATCTATACATTAATAGGCAAGCTTCATTATATCCAATTTCAGTTACATAGGGCTTTTGGCAAATCCATGTTGACATCATATTGAAAAAGAGATCAAGAACCTCGCTATGCCTCTCATAATGATTATAAACATTAATCATAATTCAGACAACTCCAAATAGCAATGTTACTCTTAGACATTTTGCCAAACAAGTCTCGTGCAATACCGAAGTTACTACATTTTGCATACATTTTCAAGAATGGATGCTGTAAGAACGAAATTACTTTTGATGCAGGCTTAGTGCGACTAGAAAATCATGTATTTTAATTAATAATACGTTGATAATAATAATAATATGTTGATAAAGATGGTACATGAAATAAAAATTGTTGATAAAAGTGGAAACAATAGCCATTGGAGAATAACTGTTACATGTTCTACATGAGAAAGTAAAAGAGCACATTGGAGAGCTATAGAAAGTCATTGGAACCAACTAAAGTCCCACATTGTTAAAATTTAACAAATAGAAAAGTTTATAAACTTCTTATCAACATCACATATTGAATATTTAAGTATTAAGCTTCTTGAAATGATATTGGTCTTAAGCCTTGAAATCAAATTATAATAATTCAATTAATATGAAACTAAATTAAATATTATAAAATATAAAAAACGCAAAAATAATTAATATAAAAAGTTTAAAAAATATAATACAAAAATTTATATTTTTAAATTGTTACATTGCCTACCCAAATTATTATATTGTTTATCCTGAATATTAAATTGCTTATTCAGAATATTTAAATTAAAACAAAAATCAAACTCTCTAGGAATCTAGATGAAAATTAAATTCCCTTAAGATGTAGAGGTAGATCTTCGAATTATTGAATATTATCGACGGATCTTGCATGCATTTGTTTCTGATGAAAAAAAAGATAATTAATATATCTCATAGAGAACTTATATCAATTGTAGAGTACAAATAAAATTTTAAATAAAACAAACATTGAACCCCGATGATTTTTTGCTCTTGCAATCCATCGTAGAGAACTTTTTAAAGTGTCATTAGGTTTCAAGCACTTCATATGTTTCATTTAGGTTAGATTTCCAATACAATAAGAGAATTTATATAATGGATGTCCCTTAAGTTTCACGCGGATAACTAATGACAGATTCTAGGGCGTTGATAACCTTTAAATAAACAACAAAGATTTGTTTAAGACCGATGAAAAAAGTGAAAAATAACACTTAACTATCCTCTCAGTTTTTTAGGAAAAGACTCAGGGGTTAGATTATTCTTTTATATAAAAATGATACATTGTTTATCAAGAATATTAAAAATTCATTATATGCAACAAATCTTCGCAGAATATTGAAAATACAGCATGTCCAAGTCCTACAGAAGATGTTAGAGATCTGTTTCGCTGATATCCATCTTCTAAAAAGTTAAGCTCCTTCTTTGTTTAAACTTTCATAACCTGAGCTCATTTCTTTGTTTAATTTGAATAAATAATAATTTTATGCACTTGCAATCTATCAAATGAGCAAAAACACAACAACAACATTCCTAAAAAAAAATACAACACCATTTTGATAGTATATGGAAGAAAAATGTTTTGCTCTAGATAAAAGAACATTGACGATTTTTATGTCTTGCAATCTATCCTAAATATTGATGCGAGTTAGGGTGGTTACATATAAACACAAATTAGGGTAAAATCTAACGATTGCGTTTATAGTAAAATCTGACTATTACACCCTTCGCTTTAAATTTTAAAATCGACATCGTAGTTATTAATATTTAATAATTTTGAACTATCACCCCAGTTATTTTTAAAAATCAAGGTGATAGTTATTGTTATTATTTTTTAATATTGCATTGTTTACACATAATATTAAAATAAATTATTTACAAAAATCTTTTCAATGATTTTTCTGCACTTGCAATCCATCATATTGGTGTTGATGCTTGAATGTCAGAACTTTGCATCCAAGATTTATTGTTGATGTTATCATTATCACTGTATTCACTAGCGTATACAATGTGCATGCGTTGAATGCGTATAACTTCTAATAAGGTATTTCTCCAAAAAAATTAGAAAATATTTTTTTTGCACTTGCAATTTATCAATAAAGCTTCTAAAAATAAAAACAACAACAACTTTTAGGCATAACATCAATAACTTTTAAGAATAACAACAACAACTTTTAAGAGTAACAACAACAACGTCTATCACTGTTTGAGATGAATTACAAAAGCTGAAAAATATTTTGTTTAAGTTAGAAGAACATTTTTTATTCTTCAGATTTGCAATTCATCCCAAAAAATGATGCATTTGACGGTGGGACGAATACAAATAAGATAACATTAGGATGAAATATGTTCAACAAGTGTTTGTATAGAAAAATCTGATTAATTTATCCATCAGATTATAAAAAAAAATCAAAGGGTTAGATAATTTATTTTACACTTGTAAACAAGTGAAAACATAAAGTGCAGTAGCTGGGAAAACATAAAGAGATATTTGAAGATGTTGAAAAGGCTTCCGCTACCCCTGTGCCGATGGCTTCTTAGGAAGAAGGAAACCCTAACCTTAAGATTAGGGACGAATCAAGGAAGCTATGGGTTGATATTCTGAATGACAACATGAATCCTAGGAAGGGTATGTCGTTGAGGTTCATAGCACCGTTGGTTGTTAATGGTGAATTAGAAGCGGTGCTTGAAGAAGAAGATGTAATGACAGAGATGAAGTTTTGGCAATCTGCGTTAATCATGTATGTATTGGGATCAGATTTGAGTATGCACACAGTGAAACAATATATGATGAAGAATTGGAATTTTGTGACTCTTCCGGATATGTATAACCATGAGGAAGGTTACTTCATCTTGAGATTCTCATGTTTCAGGGATAGGGATGAAGTGCTTATGAAAGGGCCATATACTATTAGGAACATGCCAATGTTGTTACAGGAATGGAAACCAGACTTCAATTTGAAAAAAGATATGCTTAGAAGGCTTCCTATATGGATCAAATTGCCTCACCTTCATATCTATATTAGGGGAGAAACAAGCCTAGCAAAAATTAGGAGCGTGTTAGGGAGTCTTGTGTTAACTGATGAGTGTATTGCCAATAGACTTAGAGTATCCTATGCTAGGATATTGATTGAGGTGGATATAACAAAGGAGCTGCCAAAGGAAATAGTTATTCGAGATAATGAGGGGAACAAGATGCATTAAGCTATGGAATACGAGTGGAATCCAGAGTATTGCATAAATATCAACGGGATGGACATTAGTGTGAGGAGCTTAAGCAGAAAGAAAGAATATAGAAACCTAAGGGGAAGAAGCCCCCTGTAGAGAAGGCTTAGAAATCTGATAGCAAGGCTCAACATGTGGAGGATAGCCCCGTTATAGTAACTCAGAATCAAAAGGGAGTTGTCACCCCTAGAGCTAGGCAAAGCACTATCGAAGTACAACAAGAAGATTAGAAATTGGCAACAAAAATTGGGAAAGATAGAGGAAAGGGTCAGATGACTGTGGAAGTGCAATGTACTAATTTGTTTCATGCTCTAGCTGTTTCAAAGGACAATGGAGCACTGCATGACCCTGGTCCATGATAGTGTCTTGGAAAGTCATGGGGCTCAATAAAGTGGGTAAATACAAGGAGATTAGCTCCCATATCCTCAAATTTAATGTTGATATTATTATCCTTTTGGAAACTAGGGTGAAAAAAGATAAGACAACTGCCAATATAAATAAATTGACTTTTCGAGGAAGCTACATTTATAACTATCATCATCATGAGAATGGACGCATTTGGATCCACTAGAATGAGAATACCATCCAGGTGAAGGAGATTAGTAGCTCTGAGCAAATGATTCACTGTGAGATCACTGATTTGCATGGAAACTTCCAGTTCTTGCTAACTGCTGTCTATGCTCACAATAAACTTGAGCAGCAAAAGAAACTTTGGCTTGACATTGAGAAGCTTCAACAACATGGGCCTTGGTGTGTGCTGGGATATTTTAACAACGTTTTGCAATTGAAAGACAAAATTGGTGGGGCAATGGTGACTGAAGCTAAATTCATTGACTTGGCCAGTATGATGGCTCGTGCTGGGTTGTTTGAAATGGAGTCCAAGGGTGATTACTACGCCTGTTTAATAAGCATAGCATGGATCCTATTTATTCCAGAATAGTTAGGGTTATAGGTAATGTTGACTGGTTTAATAAAGACCTTAATCTGAGTATGTTGTCACCTCACATATCAGATCATGCTCTGCTTTTATCACTGAACAATAGAAGAAAGTTCCTGTTGGGCCTAGATTTCGATTTATAAATTGTGTTACAAAGTAGGAAAGGTATAATGAGATTGTGCTTCAGAGCTTGAGTAGGCCTATTAGTGGTAACTCTTTGTCTGTCCTGTGGAGAAAGCTCAAAAGGCTGAAGTTTGAGCTGAAGTGGTTGAGCAAACCTCTTACTCATTCTAGGAAATTCCTTACTCAGGATCAAAGACTTTTGACTAAAGCCCAAAATGACCTACTGCTTGACAGAATGAACCCCCAAAAGATTGATGCTGTTAGGAAGTGTACGGAGAAAGTTGTGAATTTGAATGATTTGGAGAAAGATATTCTGAATCAAAGGTCTAAAATTGAGTGGCTTAAGTTGGAAGATGGAAACTCTTCCTTTTTCCATGCCTCCATTAAAGCCAAAAATAATAATAAATCCATGAATTGTCTTCATACTACTGATGGTAAGACTATCTCAGACCAAGATGGGATTGAAAGTGAAGTGTTGTCTTTCTATAGGAACCTTATGGGGAACAAAGAGGATATTCTGGAGGGTATAAACATTGCGGCTATGAGGGTTGGTATTCAAATCAGTAGGGAGCACTCAGATCTGCTAACAAAAGACATCTCTAAGCAGGAAGTCCTACAGGCCCTGAACAATATTAATGACATCAAGTCCCATGGCAGAGATGGCTATGGTTCCAGATTTTTTAAGGTTAGCTGGAAAATAGTGAAGAATGATGTGATGGATGTGGTGAATGAGTTTTTTGTGTGATAATAATAGGCTTTATCCAGCGTGGAACTGTACCCTTGTTACTCTCATCCCTAAGGGTGCTGATGCAAAGAATATGAAGGATTTTAGGCCTATTGCTGGTTGTACCATAATGTATAAGATCATCTCTAAAATTTTTGACCAAGAGGTTAGGTGATATTATGGGGCAGGTCATTGGGGGATAATCAAGCAGCGTTTGTTCCTGGCCAACAGATCCACTCTCATATTTTGCTTGTTTTTGAGCTTATTAAAGGCTACAGTAGGAAGGGAGGAGCTCCTAAGACTATGATGAAGATTGATCTTCAGAAGGCGTACGATATGGTAGATTAGCATGCTATGGAGATAATTTTGTAGGAAGTTGGGATACCAGCCAGATTTATCAAGTGGATTATGATTGTTGTTACTACTGTCTCATAGAGGTTCAGTGTTAATGGCATGATCAGTTCTATTTTAAGGGCTAAGAGAGGTTTGAGGAAAGGGGACCCTATTTCCCCTTACCTCTTTGTCTTGTCACAAAGTATCTTAACAGGATTCTAACTAGGATGCAAGCTATACCGAATTTTAACCATCATGTGAAGTGTGAAAAGCTGAGGATTACCCACCTTTCTTTTGCAGACGATATTCTGTTGTTCTCTAGAGGGGATACTCTCTCTGTTGACATTATAATGCAAGATTTTGGTACCTTTATTAGGTCGAAAAGTATGAAGATCAATGCCTCTAAAAGCAAGATTTATTTTGGAGAAGTGGATGAGGATACAAAAAGTCAGATTCTACAACTTACTAAGTTTATAGAAGGAGATTCCCCTTTTAGGTATCTTGGCGTTCCCTTGACCTGTAGGAGATTATCTATAAATCAGTATATGTCGTTGATTGAGAAAATTGTGAGAGAACTAGACACTGGAGCACAAAGCTTCTGAGTTATGCTGGTCGTATCCAATTGCTGAGAAGCGTTTCCTTTGCTATAGCCAACTATTGGCTCCAATATTTTCCCTTGCCTCAAGCTGTGATTAAGAAGATCAATACCATCTTTCGAACCTTCCTTTGGACGAGGAGTATGGAGAACAACAATAAGAGCCCTGTGGCGTGGAATTATATTTGCAGACCAACAAAAAAAGGTGGGTTGAATCTTATTGATGTTAGTATCTGGAATAGAGTCACCATGCTCAAGCTATTATGGAACCTTTGCAAGAAAACTAATAACTTGTGGGTTCGATGGGTTCATGGTTATTACATCAAAACTGATTCTGTGATGAGTGTGAAAATCAAGCATGACAGCTCCTGGATCCTAAGGACTATTCTGAACGCTAGGGAGGTAATTGGTACCGTGGAGCAGGCCTGGGATCAGATGACGAATGGTAATAAGTTTCACATGAAGAACATGTATGATGCTTTGTTGGTTAATGAGAGACCAATGACTTGGAGGAATTTGGTTATGGGTAATGCGGCCAAACCTAAGGCTATCTTTACCCTGTGGCTTGCGTTCCATGACTGGTTGGCTACGAGAGACAGACTTAGTAAATTTGGAATGGTGAATAATACTCAGTGTAGTTTCTGTAGCGAGAATGAATCTCATGACCACTTGTTCTTTAACTATAATACGCTAAAACAGGCTTGAGAATTGGTGCTTGTGTGGATTGACATCCATCACAACCCGTTGCCGTGGGACTTGAAGCGTATTTGGCTGGAGCAGAGTGTGAAAGGTAAAGGCTGGCGTAAGCAACTTCTTAAGCTTGCGCTTGTTGAAATTGTTTATGGGGTTTGGAATTTTAGGAACAAGACTCAGTTTGGGAATGCTATCCCAAGTTCCAAGATAGAGGATAGTATTATTGATAATATTGTTTACAGGGGATGGTTCAATAGAAATCTAAATGGGCATATTGCTCACCTTATGCTGTAGTGGGGGTTCCCTTTTGGGCTGGTTTGGTTGTTTGTTAGCTGGATCCGTGCGATCGCCGTTGTTTTCATCAGTTTTTTTAATTAATTAATTTCTATTTTGATTCAAAATATATTATTTAACGAAACATGTTTTTCATAATAGTGATTATGAAATTGATAATATAGTCTCTCACTTTTTGTTCGACATACGTTCAAGATATGAAGACTAGGGGTGGCAATTGGATCCATTAAACAAAAATCCATCCGATCCATCCACTAAAAAATCCATCCAATCCATCCATTAAATTAAAAATAAATTAATGGATTTATTCAATCCATCCACCACATAAAATGGATTTATCCAATCTATCCATCTCATTACTAAAATTGCATCAGAATCATCATTTAGTTTAGGTGGACGTATACTTGACAAGTATAGAAGCGCTCTTTCCTCTGATAATGTTGAAGCATTATTGTGTACACATGATTGGCTTTGTGGAACACCTGGTTTGTATCTACAACATTTCCATTTGTATTCTTTTCATTTATCTTCTTTTATAATTAATGTATGTTTAATTGTTTTCTACTTTGATTCTCTTTTGTAGCTGCATTTGATTTTGATGGACCCGATTTTGTGGAGGACCTTTCAACCTTCTGTTCCACAACATGAGGTTACTTGTTTGCGAGTTTTTTCTTTTCACTCAAGGTACTATTACATTATTCATACGCAATCTTTTATGTTAAGACCATAAATAATAGTATTCATATTGATGTTAACTTATATTTACCGAATTATTTCTGATTAAAGTGCTCAATTATTTTTTTATCAGCTCGTCGTTCAGACACCCCAGATGCTTGGCTCGAAATGAGTGGAAGCTATGCATGCAGAATTCTTTGATATCTGTGGGAAGTTAATTGACATTTTGAACCTTGTGGATTTTATGTTTTCCATTGTTGTTTTTTTGTCCATGATATGACACATGTAGCAAATTTTGCATTTGCATGGTTAATCTTATAATTAATTTATGTCCAGAAAATTTGGTTAGAAGTTTATAATATTCCTCCCTAGGATGAATCTTGTTGAATTTAAACGTGATATGGGGAATTATTTTTTAAATTACAAGTTTATAAAATTAATATTTTGAATTATTTTTAAAATTTTTTAAAATAATTAAGAATATTAAATTTATTTTTGTTATAAAATTTTAATTTTTTTATGAAATTAAAAAATATTTCAGAATATTAAAAGTTTTTTTGTGTGAAATTTATTTGTTTAATGAAATTTTAAAAATAATTAAGAATATTAATATATTTTTTTGGGGAAATTTTAATTTTTTTTAATGAAATTTTAAAAATAATTCAAAATACTAAAAGTTTTTTGTGAATTTTTAATTTTTTTATAAAATTTAAAAAATAGTTTGAAATATTATTTTTTTAATAAAATTTAAAAATAATTAAAAATGATTTATGTTATTGTGGAATTTAAAAAATAATTAAGAATTTAAAATTAATTTTTTGGATGAACAGATATCCATCTATTAGAAATATATTAATGGATGGATTGAATGAATTTTTATTCTTAATAGATGGATTGAATTTTTTTCAAAAAAATTTAATGAATTGTTAGTGGATTAGTAGAATGTTTTGATCCATCTATTAACAATCCAATCCATATTCATCTAATCCATCAATTTTATTAAGAGACACAATTCAATATGCATAAACATGTTTGTGACGACTCAAATGAGAACGAGCCTTCATTTGCATCCCCTCATCTTTCTTTAACTTGGTAAACTAGTAGGAGCTTTGTAGGATATCTCATTAACTCATATGCAAACAATTCAAGGTCATCGATACGTTCTTCTAAATTGTTCAACTGTTACACTATTTGATCAGACAACTAAGCATTAGTACACAATAATACAAGCTTTACGAGATAAAAGGTAAAAAACCCGCTATGAGTTCAAAGAATGCAAAGTAACTTGTTGCAAAAGTACAAATATCACAAAAATACTTTATCAGAAGATCAAGATCATCCAATTCATAATTTTTTTTTATATAGATTCAACTTCGCTCTTTAATTCTAACATAAGGAATTACAATAAACATTGAAAAACTAAGTGAATTAACTTATGAGTATAAGAATATATCTTTTAAAGAAAAAACATAAAGAAAAAAAGAATCAATCAAGTAATTTAATTAGATATGTTGAAAAAGTCAAACAATTTTATCTTAAGAGTTGTTTAAATACCCTATTAAGTGATATTTTAAAACACCTAGTCAATTATGTCAATTATTTAATTATATTCTTAAGTAACGAGAAGTTGATATAAATGGAATGATTATGGATGTTCATCAGGTATGAGATTTCGTTTGATTTTTTATTTATCGCATATTGTACTTGAAACACTCACACAGAATATGAATAATAGAATATATTCTTTTCTTTTCTTTCTCTTTTCTATTGTTTTATTTAGTTTCATAACACGTTATCAGCACAAAATTCTACAAAACTTGAAAAAACAAATTGAAGTTCTAACTATTAGAGGTAATATTGATTTTTTCATTTATATTTTTTTTAACTTATTTTCTTTGAGTTTTGATATGATGTTATATGAGAAATTTCTGAAGGATAGCAAAATAATAATTTATTATTTAGTTCTTGAAGAACTCACTAAGCATCTCTGAAGGATAGCAAAAAGCAATTTGTTATATAGTTCCCGAAGAACTTATCAAACGTCCATGAAGGATAGAAAAATAATAATTTATTATTTAATTGATTAATACATTATCAAATATTTAAGAAGAATGGAAAAATAATAAATTTATGATATAGTTCCCGAAGAACATATGAATTTCTGGTATAGTTCTTTAATAACATATAAAACAGAAAAAATAATGAAATTTTGATATAAAAGGATGAAAAAAATAATGAAATTCTAATATAGTTCTGGAAGGATAGCAAAAATAACAAATTTATTTTATATTTCCTAAATAACTGAAGAATTGCAAATATTATTATTTTTATTAATAAAACATTTTTGATTGAGTTCTTGAATAATATTATAGTGAGAATTATGAAAATAATTATATTTTAATTTTGATTGATGAAATTATTTATAGTTCCAGAAGAACTTAAAATTTAATATTATTATTAATAACATATTTTGTCTCCCTAGAAAAAAAATGCACCAATTATGTTTAAAATTAGAAAAAAAGATTGCATCAATAATATTATCCAATTCAAGAAATATTGAAAGAATAATTTTGAACATCCCAGAAGGATTTCATAACTATTTGTTATTATATCGATCTAAAAATTTGCAATATTTTCATAAAATAATTGTTATTCCAGAAGAATGACACAAATTGAATCTATAATATTAATGAATTCTAGAAAAATTGCATCAATTATGTTAAAAATTAGCAAAAAGATTGCATCAATAATATTTTAATGCATGACAGAAGGATGATTATATTTTTTTTAGATCATCATTTATAAACTAATAATTTTAGCGCATCCCAGAAGGATGATTATATTTTTTTTAGATTATTGTTTATAAATATTTATATTATTTTAAAATTTTCTCTCTAACATTTCACTGTGTTAGAAATTCTTTAAATTGTTAGAATATATTTCATTACATGTTTGAGATTATAAATCTATATATTTAATTTTTTAAAATTTAATTAATTTATACAAACATATTTGATCTAATATATTTCAATTGAAAATATATCACTTAATATATTGTGTATCAATCAGTCAATTTTATGGATTTTATTGCTGCTATTAAATTTCTAAATAAATATTAAGGTGTGTTTGATATTTTAAGATAATTTTTAATTAATATCTTTTGGTGCAAATTTTTTAAATATATTGTGTTTTTATCTATTTATATTATATAATAATAGCTTATAGTAATTAAAGATTAAAGGATAAAATATTATTACTTTGATTGATTTCTCTATTGACTATCACGCTTAATAAGTAATAATGTGGTTTTTATATTTGTATAAAATTTATTTAATTTTTATGATAAAATTAAATTAAATTGCATAGAATTATTTTGACTAAATGTGTCTGGCCTAAATAATATGTAATAAATTTAAATTTAACTTAAACACTTAAATCATATAAAAACATCTATGCATGATTTATAAAGATTTATTTGTTAGACAATAATATGGTTGATTCAAACAATTTAGAATAATTAAAATACATCTATGTATCATTGTAAACTAGAGGTTTACAAATCACACTTAAGTGTGTTGTTGGCAAAATCGATTGGGTTATCTCGAATGTATGTGATGTGGAAATTAATATTGAGAAACCTGAAGTTTTTTCAATCCAATATGTTTTGTATATACCTAAAGGAAATTAAAATTTTTATAAGTTGATTTTTCATAACATATGTAAGGTGTTATTTGTAAATCAATACACCAATCATGTAGACGATTTAAATATTTTACTATATTAATTGTTGTATGCATATGTTTATTTTTACTCGCAACCAGAAGTTTGTGAAATTATTTTCTCAACTAAAAGGTCATGAATATGTATCATGATGTGAAAACTCGTAATGAAGAACCAGAAGTTTTTTCAATCCAATAAATTGTGTGATTCTACAAAAAAACCGAGAGATTGAGCTTTTCATGACTTTAATTGTTGCATCGACTAAATTATTATGCAACCGTTTATTGTCTACTCACCACAACCAGAAGTTTGTGAAGTTGTTTTTTTAGACTAAAATCTCAATTTCGAAAATTTTCAGAACTTTCTTGATAAGTAATAGATATATTATTAAAATTAATATTGAATATCTTGTAGCATATGTTCATTAAAAATGGACTTGAAGATCCATTCTTTAGACGTCTAAAGTTAATTGTATGATTGATACTTATGAGATCATAAATTCTAAATTAGATATTTGAAACACACAAAATATAAATATTAATATATTTATTCACATTAAGCCAACAAACTATTATATATTAATTCTCCCATTAACTTACAAATTATTTTAGGTTAATAACATATACTTCTCATCTAAGTAAACTTTTGGATGTGTTGTGTATAAATCAATTGCTCCAGTATAGTACGCTAAGATGAGTTTTGAATGAATGTTGAGAAAATTCATTTTATATGAATATCATATTTGAAGTTTATCTTGGTCCGATAACTGGATATGTGCTTGAAGTCCAGTAGGCTGATTATTAATTGATAAATTAATTTTTCCCAATATTAGGAGGGAGAGAATAAGCAGCTCAAAGTGCAAACCAGAACTTCAAATGAACAATTTGAAATAAAATATTATTATATTATTTTGATCCTCAAAGTTCAAAACACAATTCATTTGTAAAGTTTATGAAACAAATTATCTGTTTCTAATACTCCACTCAAAGTGGATTTTCCTATTGGATAATCAAATATTACAAATGAATTGTAGCCGCACCTGAAGCGTGGTAGGAAAGTCGATTCCAATGTTAAAGTCCTCTACCAAGAAACGAGACTAAAGTTAAAGATGACCCAAGTGAGGATATAAAAATTCTAGAAGAATGTTGACATAATTTATTTTTCAGTTCCAGAAGAACTAATCAAGTATTGAGATATGAAATAAAGAGATTTCGATAAATTATGTCATGGATGAAATAGAATGGAACCAAAATTAAGATAACCAAATAAAGTCGACATTGGCAGTGTATTTGTATACAATATCATGCTAAAGATGATAAATGATAACGAGGATCGTGAAATAAAGTCTATCAAAGATTGTAGACAAAGTGAGAAACGACCAAAATGAACATATCATAAATTAACGTCTATCCAAGATTATAGGCAAAGTGAGAAGTGACCAAAATAAACAAATTCAATTGAAGAATAATTAAACTCACTTAAAAGCAAATCGTTTTTGGATTTGTAGTCCGAATACTTCAAGATGTGAAACCAATTTGATATAAATGAGTTTTTGTAAAAAGTGAAATAAGAAGGGTGAAATTGTGAGATATAAAGTTTGATGTTTTGCTTAATGATTTTCACAAAGACCTAAGATCGAATTTGATGAAACATATCCACTTGTAATGGATTCTATTAAGTTTCATAATTAATTAGCCTTGTAGCATATGAAGGGCTTGATTTGAAGATGATGGATGTTGTAACATCTTATTTGTATGAGTCACTTGATAAGGAGATAAAATTGAATATGTATCTCTATGAGTTAAAATAATATGGACACATTTGGTATAATAGTCTCGGTAAATATTTACGAAGGAGAGATAAACAAATAACTCCATTTGTCCTTATATTTTTATAGAAAGACCCGGAAAAGAATTTGAAATAATATATGTCAATATGGATGACATAAATATTATTGGAACTCCTAAAATTTTTCCAAAATCTATAAATTGTTTAAAGAAATGGTTTGATGTGAAGGACTTGAAAAGACAAAGTTCACACAAGGTGAACATTTAGACAATAGAATTTGCGTACACTAAGAAGGTTATATAGAAAAAGTGTTAAAACATTTCTATATTAAAAAATCTCGTATATAACAAATATGTTAAAATTTTCCTATGTGGGTAAATATCGTATGTTGTCTACTTCTATGATGATAGATCATTGGATCTATAAAGACTCTTTTAGACCTCGATAAGAGGATGAAAAATTAGTTGGTCTTGAAGTACCATATCTCAGTGTAATTCAAACACTTGTCTATCTTGCTAATTATGTATACCATGAGGTATCAAGTACTATTACTCTATTAACAATATATAGTTCTTCGCCTACACAGAGACATTGGAGCGAAGTCAAAATATACTTCGTTATTTTAGGGGTAAATGTGCATGTGATTGTTTTATTCAAAAGTATCCAAATTATATTTAAAATATTATGCAGAAATAAGTCACTTGGCAAATCTGCATAATGGTGCATTGCACAAATTGTTTATTTATCAAATTCTTATATTGGTACAACTATTTCATGGAGACCAGTGAAACAAATCACATCAACAACTTCATTAATTATGAAGATTTTTTAGCACTACATGCATTACTCAATTGAAAGATGATTACATGAAAGGAGGTCAAAGAAAACAAATTTTTCCAAAAATCTTTTTCACTCATGATCTTAAGAAAAGTGGTGATATAAGCTCCAATAAATTTGTTCAAGTGGTAATCTTATAGACCTTTTAGTGCAAAAGATTGACCTTCATTGTAGAAGAAATGATTGTTCTACTGAAGGGGAGATTGAATTCGTTCAGTAGAGGGGGAGAAATGAATTTTTCTTAAAAGGATATGTACTATTTTTCCTTTACTAGATTTTTTCCCACTATGTTTTTTCTAGTAAGGTTTTAATGAGGCATGTCCTGAACAAGCGTCTAAGAAGGACTATTATCAATAATTGATGATTGTACCCCTATAACTTTCTTTCTTATTTGTAATAATTAGGGATGTCAGTTTGGACCTGTTAATGGGGATCCCTGGGAACGCCCGTTCGGCCAAAGATGGGAATTTTCCCGTGCGGGATGGGAGAAAAATTCCCGAGAGCATTTGGGACGGGACGGGAATACACCCCGCCCCCCCGCCCGCCTATTATTTTAATATAGTTAATTTAATATATATATTTTAGATTAGGTTTTTTAGTCATTTCCTTTATGTTTATTTATAAAAATAAATAAATAAATATTCATGTATTTATTAAGAGAGAGAAATGTAAATAAATAATGTGTTATCAATTGAGCAAATAGAGATATGTTGACTTTTGCTTTTAGTTGACTTATTATGAAGTATTTTTTAGCTTTTCAAGCATACTCATGATGCTAAATTTTATAATTATCCCTTATTAGTTTTGATGAAGTATAGTTTTTTAAGCATAATTATGTTGTTGGATTTTTTTAGTTGTTTAGGCATATTGTTACTTTAAAAAGTATTATAGTTCATTTTGTTGAATTTTATAGCATTTTATAGAAATTTATAAAAAAAATATTATTATTTTGTGTTCCATTAGTATTTTTAATAAAAAATAATAAATGTCAAATACTAGTATTTTTTAATAACATAATAAATATGTGAATTCTTTGTGCTTTTTATTTTTATAGAAAATATAAACATTTTAAAAAAATAAAATATTAATGAATAAATGTAGGATCTATGGGGATCCTGTCATACCCCAATTTTTGACCTAATATACCATCATATATTTGCATCATTGCATAACTAACAGCTCAGACAGCATTAATCGGGTATAGCATTCACAGGTCAAAATTAGGGTTTCATCAGATTTTCATCTGATTCAAGAGCTAACCAATTAGGGTTTGAGATTTTTTTTCATCTCATTTGATCTATCTTGATCAAAATATCAACCCCTGATCAACAGATATCCATTTTCATCACTAATCAATCGAGGATCGACCAATTAGGGTTTTGATCGGGCATGAGCATTCTCTGACTTTTTGAGCAGAAATAACTTTTTTGGATAGAGATTGGTCATTATATCTTAGATACAACATCTTGACCTAATTTCTGGATTCAAATCGTCACAGAAGTTCACAGAATTCATCAGTCGTTTTCAGAAACATCTGATGAAATTTCATCTGCACAGAAAAGTCAAACTTTGACTTTTGGTCAAATTTTTCGAAACAAAACTTTTTCAATCATCAAAATACTTCAAATGATCCATCATGATCATCAAAAATCAAAGAATTTGGAAAAGTCAACAAAAAGTCAAAATTTCTATAACTTAGAAAAATTTCTAAGTGTTGAAATTTCACATTTTTTCCAAACTTCAAGCCATTTTTTCACCTAGTTCCAATTGGAATTTGAAAAAACTCAAAACATGAAAGTTGTAGATCATGGAAAAATCTTTCCAAAATGTCCAAGAACTTCAAAATCCATGGAGGCTAGCTATGTTTTTGAAATTGAAACCAAAGGTTCCATGAAACTTAAATTTCAAAGTTCACAACTTCAAATTATAGGTCTTTTTGTGTTTTCTCATTCAAACCACTTCTAACACTTGCCAAGTGAGTCATCAAACTGATAAATATCAGCCAAGAGGTAATAATTGAAGATTGGATCAAATTGTGCAAATATAGCACATGGTGAAAAAAGGAAGTTTCCTTTTATGGTAAAAAACCATTCTTGCCCTCTAAGCAATCCATGAATATCCAAATGGCTTGTACTCTTGCCTAATTTTGCAGAGCTTGTTTGCCTATAAATAGCTCTCAATTCAAGCCCAAAACAACACCAAAAATCAATATACAAATCCATGCTTTTCTTCTTTTCTTGAAAATCAAGCAATTAGTGCAAAGTTGAGAAATATAGCATTTTTGAAAATTCAATGGAAACATGATGAAAATTGGTGTCCAACATGTTCCATGATCATTAACAAACTTGTTCCAAACTTAAAATCAAACTAAAAGCAAGAGAAAATCAGAATTCCATTTCCATTTTTTTCAAAACTTTAAAACTGACTTAGGAATCGAATTGCAAGTTTGGCTTGATCAATTGTTGTTCTAATGATCCATACACCTTCCATGAACATCCTGGAGTTGATCTAAAACAAGAACAACAACCTGTAACTGCTTAACCTCGTTTTCCAGTTTCAATTTTGAGTGTATGCAGGTTGACTTGTGCAGCTCGATTCAAGCAAGTTTAGAGCAAGAAGGCCATCTCTAAAGCATCCTCACGTGCCGCTGGTGCTCTAAGGATCAAGAAATCGCAACTGGAAGTGCTCTAGAACAGGTTTCGATCTCAACTTTTCCAGGTTAGAACACGAAACTGGTTCTCTTGATTCCTTGCACCATTTGAAAAAAACTCACGGCCAATCTCTTTCTGCACTCAACACGATCCTTAACCCTCAATAAAATCAAACAATCATTCAACATACATCATTTAATTTAGATTTTTCAGTTTAGGGTTCATACGTGTTCTTCAAACCTTAATCATTCTGAGCTAAATATAAATGAAATTAACAAGCATCTCCATGTTCGTGATGAGAAATCGATCAAGTTTGGCTTTTGTTTCGTTCAATTTGGTTGAGAAATAAGGATTTGAGCAAGAATTCGTGATTCTGAAAATCAAACACAAGCCCAGAAAATTCGCGCGTGTTCTTGATGTTCTTCAGTTTTCAAATTTTCAAATTAACCAATATAATATTAACGCGTGTTTTAATCCACTAACAACTCAAACGCGTTTGGCTCAATGGTTCTTGGCTTGCCTTTAAGGCTTTGTGACACGCGTCCACTCAAAGGTCATGGGTTCAAAACCCAGCAAGACCATTTTCTTCACTCATTTTTCACAAAATTTCATATTTTCATGTTTTTTTCACAAAAACTTCAACAATTTTTTTGACCAATCAAAACTTCTCATTTTGAGATGATTTTTTGCACACTTGTCATTTAATACATATATTTTATGATTATGTCAAAAAAATCCAAAAATATTTTCATCTGATTAATTTTTAATCGAGCCAAAAACAACGTTCCGAACACTTTTCAAAACTCCTTAAAAGGTGAATTTTTCAAGTTTTCGACTTCCGATTTTTTTCAAAACCTTTCACAAATCAACTTCACATTTCAAAACATTTTTCAAAACATTTCATCAAACTTGCATCTCTTACCATAATCGATCCAATTCAAAACGATAAAAACTGAACTCGTTTCTTCTCGAATTTCTCGATCGATCATGGGCCTCCCTTATGGTGTAAGTCCCAATCCTTTATGTACATACTTAGCTTTATTTGTACATATTCAAAACATCTTTGTCAATATTCAAACATAAACAAATTTCTTTCATTTGTTTTTCATTCGTTTGTCTATACGCTGAATCCATTGGTTCTAAAGGAAGGTTTCTCCTGAGCAAGATTTCTTTTAAACCAATGGGCCTCCATCACGGTGTAAGTCCCATAACATTCTTTTATGTACATAATATTTCCTTGTACATATCAAACTTTTGTCAAACATTTTTTAAACAAACTTTTTATCTGTACATAACACAGATATTTCAAAAACAAACTTTTTATCTGTACATAACACAGATACTTCTTTTCAAACACTTTTTATCTGTACATAACACAGATACTTCTTTTTTTAAAATCTTTTATCTGTACATAATACAGATACTCTTTCTTTTTGAAAATACTTTTTACAGATAAACTTTGATCAATCATTTCTGTTTCATCTGTACATTTTACACTGAATACCATTGGTATTGAAAGGAGCATTATTCCACGGCGCTTTCAAATCAATGGGCCTCTTCTGTAAGTCCGACCCTCCTATGTACATCCATCTTTGTCTGTACATAAAAACTCATTCGTGTACATATTCATTTCCTTGTACACAATACAAACTTGTGAATAATCAAGTTGCGCTCGTTTTAAACGTTCGTTTCACAAACACTTGTTTATATTGCATAAACTGCTGTAAATAAACATCATGCATTGTTTATATTTCCTTCTTAAACTCCTGTGAATACATATCACACACACACACACACCTGTTTATACAACTGTCTAATAATAACATAACAATTAGACTAATCAATAGGTTCCCCACAGTATAGCCTCCGCTTGGGCTTCATACAAGACAACTCATCACCAGTTGAGTTTAGCCTCCGCTTGGGCTTCATACAAGACAACTCATCACCAGTTGAGTTTAGCCTCCGCTTGGGCTTCATACAAGACAACTCATCACCAGTTGAGTTTAGCCTCCGCTTGGGCTTCATACAAGATAACTTATCCCCAGCAGGGGTCAGCCTTCTCTTGAGCTTCATACTCTCCCCGAGTTAGCCTCCGCTTAGGCTTCATATAAGACAAACACTCCCCTGTTGAGTCAGCCTCCTCTTGGGCTTCGTTCAAAAGAACTCCTCATTGAGTTTAGCCTTCTCTTGGGCATCATACAATGAAAGAGACAGGAAATCTCTTATGACCTCCTCTTGGGCTTCCAATACAAAGAATCACCTGCGCTAAGATAGAACCCTGAAAGGATGGTTTCCCGGTGAAATCACTTTCAAATTCCCCAATGAGTAAAATTTCCCGGTGAAGTTGCTCTTATTCAGAAAAGGATGATTTCTCGGTGAAATCCCTTTCAAGCCAAAGACAGCCATACCCTATAGCTTCCTCTTGAGCTTCATACAAGGACCCTCGATGACCCTCGATGACCCTCGGAACGCCTCCTCTTGGGCTTACAATACAAGGACCCATGGGCTTCTTAAAAGCATCCCTTTAATCCAATCAATTTCTCCTTGAGATTTAGACATCTATCATCTCTATGGAAGAAGTATCTCATCCATTACATCACATACAGTCAAAAACTTTTCAAACTTTTTCAAACTGTTTTCAAACAAAAACATCTCTTAGCAGTAAGTGGTAACGCTTGTACACTCAAGCAAAACACCCAATGCTTACAGTTAAAAGATTCAATCATCTTTTTTCAAACATCTTTCTTAAACATGTAAGTGGTAACGCTTGTACACTTAAGCAAAACACCTAATACTTACGACGAAAGATTTTATCAATCAAACTTCTTTTCAAAAATGTATGTGATGAAATAGATTAGATACATTTTTCATTAAGATGACATTTGTCTGTCTCTTACTAACATCCCGTTGCTTTCCACTAGCATAAGTGGGAACTACGATTGCTCTGACTTTCTCAACATCCTTTTGAGAATACGTAGGAACAAGGTCTCATCCTTGCCGAGCAAATTTCTATCTCCCTCAGACCAAACAAACCATAGAACCCTGTAGATCCGAGCTACAAATGCTCTGATTCCCACTAAGGGATATGTATGCAGAAGATCCACAGATCTTTGCGAGCACAATAAAAACAAACCTAGAAATCCCACATAATCCACTGTTTCTTAAAATCCAAAGGAGAAACTTTCCCAATCATAGAAATAGCAATTAAAAAACATACAACATATCAAATATATTCATATATAAAGTAGATAACTACATATATTTAGGGTGCTCCATCTATTCCCTTTATATACCAATCCCCTTACTGAATCTCCCCAATGCGTTATGTCTAGTTTGCGCTAGTTACGCATATCAATATCAATTGAGGGTATTTCACTTTCCCTTTTCATAATCATTAAATCATCTTTCTTGTGTTGAAAATAATAAAGCTTGATGCTCATGGCATCTTTATAAACAAATCAAAAGATTTAAATCGTTGCGTGCGAAGATCCGAACTCACGTTCATCCTCGTGGCGTCACCTTTAACGCGGGAAAAATGGCGACTCTGGGGAGCTGAAACTTTGATTTTTCAAAAAAAAGCGTTACTCGTCCGAGAGCACCAAGCTTTTTGTTTTCAAAAGAAAAGAAAGGGATAAGCTTTTCATATTATGCATATATCTTTTCTTTATTGTGTGTTTCACGATTTCACTTGATGGAAAGAAATCCTAACCGGATTTAAGAAACATTTTAAGATCTAGGTGGAGGTATTAATCGTGAGCGGTTTAATGCTTTCGGGTTAATATTTCCAAGTGGAGGTTGTCTTGAGGGTATTGTGTTTGAGCAAGTAATTGCGAAAGCTGTATTTTCGGGAACTTAAGAAGTCGAGTGGAGAGAACACATAAACCATCCAGCCATTAGGATGTAGTGCGAGAGATTATTCGGTGTAAGCCTAGAGTAATTGTCATGCGATACTACGATCAAAGAGTTTCTCTTGAAAATATTATTGGACCATCGAGTATTCACCAAATCCAATAATGTTTTGAAGGGAGTGTTGAGCTGTATTATCGAGAACCGATTCACGGATGAATAAGCCCTTAGAACTTAACCCGTTGATTCTTATCGTTGGCTTCATGCTCGTGACTTGACGCTTGCCGTGTGTATAACTACTAACCATGTTTGCTGCATTCATGCATTCATTCATTCATTCAAAAACAAAAAAAAAACTTCATTTCTCTTCCCATTTCCAAAGAATTTAGAGATTTTTCTTTGTAAAATATTTTAGGTTAGAGTGATGGACGTCAGAGGAAGATTCACCAAAAGATACCGTTTTAGGATTCCTGACGTAGGAAAGTTGAAAGAGTTAGCATCCTTGGTAGAAGATCCTTCGGATTTCAGAAAACGCTATGGAACTCTTTTAACTCTTTTGAACGCTAACGTTGATGAAGGACTTCTCAAAACCTTCGTTCAGTTCTACGATCCAGTCTATCGCTGTTTCACTTTCCCTGATTATCAGTTGATGCCTACTTTGGAAGAGTATGCGTATGTCCTAGGAATCGATGTCGGACAAAGTGCCTTTCAATGGTTTGGAAGCCATTCCTAAGTCACAAGTCATTGCAACAATGACTCATTTAAAACACGAGATAGACAAAACCTAACTACGGAGGAAAACTCTTAGGACTAACTTCAAAGTTCCTAATGGAGAAGGCTCTCAAGTTCTCGTGGTAGTATGGTAGCCTTTGAAGCTATTTTAGCTTTACTCCTCTATGGATTGGTGTTGTTTCCCAACGTCCCAAATTTCGTTGATATCAACGCCATAAGGATCTTTCTGATTGGAAATCCCGTTCCCACTCTGCTTGGTGACACGTACGTCTCTATTCATCATAGGAATCGTCAAGGAGACGGAACTATCGTGTGTTGTGTACCTCTTTTTCAAATGGATTGTCTCACACCGCCTAAATCTCCTATCTTCCGAAAACAAAGGCAGTGGCATTGGTCAAGAAGACTCATGTCTCTTACAAACGATATCCATTGGTATACTTTGGCAAACAATGAGATGGAAATCATTGAGAGCTGTGGAGAATTTGCCAACGTACCTCTCATTGGTACGAAAGGAGGAATCAACTACAACCCATTCCTAGCAAAACGTCAGCTCGGATACGCAAATTCTGGTAAACCTCCCGGTTTTACAGTAGAAAGCTACTTCTATCATGAAGGATAGGATTCCCAAGGATTGAAGGCTAGGATGATTAAAGCTTGGCATCACATCCGAAAGAAAGAAAAAGGTAAGGCAAAGAATTGTGTAGCCATGGAAACCTACACTTCTTGGATAAAGAAAAAGCGAAGGAATTCAATGCCTTACGCTTATGAGGATCCCATGTTCTCGATTCCAAATCAACAAATTTTCCCGTTGAAGCTGTGGGAGAATACCAAGAAGCCTTGACCAAGATAAGGTTTGAGAAAGAAGCTTTGGAAAGCAAATTCCTTAAGACTAACCTTGAGAATAAGAAGCTCAAGAAGCAAGTCAAAGATCATGAAAAGACGCTCTACTTCCAGGATGAATGGCTCATGGAGAAAGATGAGAAGATTCGCCAGAAGGATAACGCCATCCAGAAATATGTCAAGGAAAGGAAAAGAAAGCTCAAGGAAATGACAACCATCAAGCCCGCTCCCAACGAGTGGAAGAGAGTCATTAGCAAGCTAAAAGCCAAGAAAGCCAAACTAAAAGCTCACTATGGGAAGGAAATCCTGAAGCTGAAGCTGCATCAAGCCTTTGGATCGTCATCCGACGAAGATGTTTAATTAGTTTAATTTAGTTTGTAATTTTTATCATTTATTGTATCATTTGTGTGAGCAATGCTCCAACAAAAAACAATTGTTGTAATCTTCCTTGATTAATCAATAAAATTTGTGTTTTCCATCCAAATATTTGCCAGAAATATCTCTTTTAGCATAAATTCTTTGGAAATTTCTTTTCTTTACAATCATATTCATGCATCATACTTTGCATTTAAGTCTATCATCTAGAGTCTAATCATTCACAGTTTTGAACTGTCACTTTCCAGATAGGAAAATTGTCGTCGCGTCTTAGAGTTTCTCATTGCGTCGCATGACCAACTCGAACGTACGATACCAGATCAAAAAGAAGAAAAGTAATGGAGAATTTTGAGCAAGGAAATGTTGAACTCCGTAGTACGGTAACTACGCTACAAGAAGAAGTGGAGAGACTCACATCTTTGGTCAACTTTCTTGCCACAAGAAAGTCAACAAAGATCGGCGGTCATAACCAAATAGCAACTTCAGAGGATACTACTACTCCAGTTTCCGTCGCGATCGAGTTCACCTTTCAAAGATGCCGGAGGGCTATCCATGGGGAATGCCTTTCAACTTCGGCATTGGAGTTTGCCAACCGACTTCTCAAACAACCTCGCTTGAAATACCTACTTTGCAGCAAAACGCTACGTTCACTCCACAACGTGGAATAACTTTTCCACAAGTAACGATGTCGGTTTCTCAACCGATCATGTTGAACTCAGCTTCCGTAGTGCACACTACCACGGACGAAGAAGTTCATCACACTCCAGGAAATAGCACGAACACTCGTGGTTCAATGGAAAATCTCCAGGAACAACTCCTCAAAATGCAGCTTGAGATAAAAACGATTCAAGGGAAAGAATTGTTTGGGAAAAGCGCCCAGAATCTCTGTTTAGTTCCTCGTGTAAAATACTGCGAAATTCAAAATCCGGATTTTGAAAAGTACAAAGGAATTCTTGTCCTCGAGTCATCTTACAATGTATGCTAGGAAAATGTCTACGTACAATGAGGATCATCACCGTTAATTCATTACTTCCGTGATAGTCTCACCGTGCCGCATCAAGTGGTACATGGGTTTAGACACGAATATCCAATCATTCAACGACTTAGGTAAAGCCTTCGTCAAGAATACAAATTCAACTTGGATATGGCTCGATAGGGATCAACTCCGCTCCATGTCTCAAAAGGAAAGAGGCATTTAAGGAATATGCGCAACGATGGAGGGAAATTGCTTGCCCAAGTCGCCCTTGGAAGAGAAAGAGATGACTAAGGTATTCTTGAATACTCTAAACTCATTCTACTATGAGCGAATGATCGCTAGCGCTCCGGTGACTTCAACGAAATGGTAAGCATGGGAATGCAACTAGAAGAAGGGTTGGACAGACGTCTAACCAAGGAAGTAGGATCTTCTAGTAGTACCAAGAAAGTTGGAACCGCTTCCCAAGGAAAAAGAACATGACGTAGGAATGGTATCCCGAGGAAACCACGCAAGAATGTCATTCAACAACGACGGTGTAGCGCCATAGCACCCTCGTCAACCAACTTGAATTGCTCCGCAATTTCAACAAATCAACAAACTCAACGCCTCGTCAGCAGGCTCGGTTTCACAACCAAAGACGCCTCGGGTCACTCGGTTCGACCCAATTCCCATGACGTACACGAACTTTACCACCGATAGAAAGGAATCTAATATGAGAAGGTTACCACCTCGGTCCCGAAAAACTACCATGGTGGTACAAAGGCGATATGTCTTGCCCTTTTCACCAGGGGCACCGGGCCATGACCTTGAGCATTGCATAGCATTGAAGGCGATACGAGATTAGTGAAGGCTAATCTTCTTTCCTTCAATACGAGTCCGAATGTGCAAGCCAATCCACTTACCATAGTGGACACTCGGTGAATCTAATGCTAAGGAATACAGACGGTACCTTGTCACAGACGTAAACTTAGTCAAAGGAAACGGTGCATCTTCATGAAGCATACAGTACCATGAGCACCTTCACTAAGCATGATTATGCGACTTGCTATATCTGCTCAAAGAATATCCATGGATGTCCCACCATAAGAAGATATTCACATTTGTTAGACATTGGTGATTTACAAATCTACGTAAATCGAGATGACCATGCGTAAATACAATAGGGCATTTTCCGCATGAGCTTTTAGTCTCGAGATATCAACTCGGAAAATCCCAAGTAAACGTTGTGATCCCTTGTTTCAACATACCCGAGCATGTGGAGATCGCGTCGTGGTTCCAACATTCCAACATCTCCTTTGGTAATTTGCCCACCTAGTCCATTCCGTGCAGTTCTACGAGCAATTCCTTACGGTATAATGCAACCTTGATAGAGGATGGGAAGAGAAACCCATGCCTACACTTCCATTAATATCAATATAATGAAATTGGACGAGTAAGCGAAGTGGGCGAGTACACGCTCCATTGTCACCAAAATCGCCTTGGTTCGTTGTTAAACAAAACCAAGTTAACATATCCTCCGAGAATCGCAACGATTCCCATTGTTAACCGGTACAAACATTGGTTCTCTTGATGGAACCAACATCAACTCGACTTTGACGAGATCACGAAACTAATCAAGAAGAGCGAATATCGAGTCGTAGACCAATTGATGAGACTCCTTCAAAAATTTCAATCTTGTCTTTACTCCTTAACTCAAGCTCACGAGAAGCTTTGATGAGAGTACTAGACGAGCTTATGTGGATCACGATGTGACTAGACCAATTTGGAGGATCGTCTCCAACATGACTGCAACAATCGAGTTTTAGTGACGAAGAACTTCGGAAGAAGGAAAGATCACAACTTGGCCTTGCACATCTCGATGATTTGCGTCGATTCCCTATCCAATGTATTGGTGGATACAGTTCGTCTTTAAACGTAATGCCAAAACGACGCCGCTCGCTTAGCTTACAAAGGAACGCCAATGAAGTTCAACGACATCATAGTAAGAGCTTTCGATGGATCGAGAAAGTCGGTTATTGGGAAGTTGATCTCCAATGACAATTGGCCTCACACTTTCAAAATTACGTTCCAAGTCATGGACGTACCATGCGTATAGTTGCTTGCTAGGAAGACCTTGGATCCACGATGGGGATAATTCTACTCTCCATCGAAATTAAAATTCAAGAATGGAAAGTTGGTGACCATCGGTGAACAAGCTTTACTTGTAAGTCATCTATCCGTTTCTCCTTCATCACGCTAATGACATTGAGCGCCGCATCTCCCGGAAAATCCGTTAGAAGGTGAATCTACTAAAATAGATCATCTATCTCTTCGATAAAGAAGCGGCACAAATGGTGAAAGATGGCAATACTCAAGGATGGGGACAAGTTATCAAACTGTCAAGAATGAAATGAAACCGGACTCGGGTTCACACCGTATTCTACAAAAACAAGAGAAAGATGAAGCACTTCCCGATTAAGGAAGTATTTGGAGGTTTCTTAAACCCTTCGCAAGAGGTTAATGTTGTAACCATTGAAGAGGATGAAGATGATCCATCCGAATCGAAGAATGGAGCACTTATTTGAATAGCCCCGAGTATGTGTCTCAAGAGGAATCATATGCACCGTGATCAATTCAAAGACATGTCCCCTGCAGAACATGAAAATCCCCCCTGAAGTTTGGGATACCTTGGGAGAACCAAGTGGCAAACGACTACATGGTGAAATACTCCGAAGCTCGAAAATCCGGATTGAAGATATCCAACCCACGGGATGGGGTGATGACTTTGACTACCCTAGTCAATCGAAGAGGAATATTCGTCTTCTCAAACTAATCAACGATCGAGGTCCCAAATGAAGATCTCTGCTTCAACACGTGGATTTCACCAAGCCGATCACGGTTACCACTACATCAACATGATCATGAAGATCAAGAGTATGATTCGGATACGATGCGGAAAGTGTCGCTGACAACGAGTCTCTTCACTCCAAGACTGGAAGGAACATCCCCAGTATTCAACACAAAGATCAATAGGAAGTACAAAGGCTATCTCTCATACTTCCCAATCTGTTAATCAAGAAGATCGCTTAGCAGACCAAAGGCAAAGGCCATCGTCCAGAGTCTTCAAAGCCTGCTCAGCCAGCAATCAAAGTTTACTCAAGGGTTAAACCAAGCGGAAAATTACCCGAGTACCTCGACTTCCAAGAAGTTCGTCACTATTGGAAACCTGTTGAAGTTAGGACTAATGTTCATAGCTCTAAGTAGTTTATCTTTGCTTTTTGTTTTGAACTCGCTCGCCCAAAGCGAAGAGATGTTTATAGGGTTTAGCTTTTAAATAATTTCTCTTTGTCTTGCCCAAGACAAATGAGTTTGTATTTTAGGGCCCTGTCCATATTGTGAAACATAAATAAAATGCGTTGTTTTGTTTCCACACTTTGTGTTTATTTTCATTTTACCCTTTCGAAATGATAATCCTAAAAACACAATGACAAAAATCTTCAAAAAAATCATAATGAAAAATTAATCCATAACACTTTCACATTAACTTTAAAAAAAATGATGATAAAAACTTTCTTTTAAACATAAATCAAAATGCAGATTAAACAAATGGACAAATCCATTGAAAGCAATAACTCTACTCTCCCAACTTTAAAATCCCAGTTTTGAAGAGGAAGTTGAAGAAGAGATTCCAGATGAAATTTCTCGACTACTTAAGCACGAGGAAAGGATCATTCAGCCTCACAAAGAACCTCTAGAAGCAATCAACTTGGGTTCTGAGGAAGATATAAAAAAGGTAAACATCGGAGCTTCACTCAACAGCAGTGTCAAAAGCAAACTGATAAACCTTCTTAAAGAATACGTTGATGTATTTGCTTGGTCCTACCAGGACATGCCGAGATTGGATACCCGCATCGTGGAACATCACCTGCCAGAATGTCCGCCAGTTAAGCAAAAACTGAGGAGAGTTCATCCTGAAATGGCTGAGAAAATCAAAAAGGAAGTTCAAAAGCAGCTCGACGCTGGTTTCCTTGTCACTTCTGAGTATCCTCAATGGCTAGCCAACATAGTACCTGTATCCAAGAAAGATGGAAAGGTCAGAATGTGTGTTGACTACCGGGATCTGAACAAAGCTAGTCCAAAAGACGATTTTCCACTACCGCATATCGACATGCTAGTGGATAGCACTGCAAAATTCAACGTCTTTTCCTTCATGGACGGTTTCTCTGGTTACAATCAGATCAGAATGGCTCCCGAAGATATGGAGAAGACATCTTTCATCACGCCATGGGGCACCTTCTGCTACAAAGTAATGCCATTTGGACTAAAGAATACTAGCGCTACTTACCAGAGGGCAATGACTACTCTCTTTCATGACATGATGCACAAAGAGATCGAAGTCTACGTGGACGACATGATAGCAAAGTCTGACACTGAAGAGGAACATATAGACTACCTCTTAAAGTTGTTTCAACGACTAAGGAAGTTTCAGCTCCGCCTGAATCCTAACAAATGTACCTTTGGGGTAAGATCTGGAAAACTCCTAGGTTTCATCGTCAGTCAAAGAGGAATTGAGGTTGACCCTGACAAAGTCAAGGCTATTCAGGAAATGCCTACGCCGCGTACGGAAAAGCAAGTAAGAGGATTTCTCGGACGATTGAATTACATCTCCAGATTTATCTCTCAGATGACTGCTACCTGTGGGCCGATATTCAAGCTTCTCCGCAAAGATCAAAAGGTTGTGTGGACAGAAGATTGCCAAAGAGCATTTGACAGTATCAAAGAATACCTGTCAAAACCACCAATACTGATCCCTCCAGTGGAAGGAAGACCATTGATCATATACCTTAGCGTACTAGAAGAGTCCATGGGCTGCGTACTTGGACAACAAGACGAAACCGGTAAGAAGGAGCATGCCATCTACTACCTGAGTAAGAAATTCACAGACTGTGAAACTCGTTACTCCATGCTCGAGAAAACATGTTGTGCTTTGGTGTGGGCTTCAAAACGTCTTCGCCAATACATGATCAATCACACGACTTGGTTAATCTCCAAAATGGATCCGATCAAGTACGTCTTTGAAAAGCCTGCCTTAACCGGGAGAATCGCTCGATGGCAAATGCTACTATCTGAGTATGACATCCAATACCGCACTCAGAAAGCGGTTAAAGGAAGCATTCTCGTGATCACTTGGCTTATCAGCCGCTCAACGAATACCAATCTCTCAAGTTTGATTTCCCAGACGAGGATGTTATGTACTTGAAGATGAAAGATTGTGACGAACCGCTACTTGGAGAAGGACCAGATCCGTAATCCGGATGGGGCCTAGTCTTGATGGAGTCAGTAAATGTTTTGGCAATGGAATTGGGCGATCATCATCACTCCCGAAGGTTCTCATATACCATTTTCCGCCAGATTGCTATTTGATTGCACCAACAACATAGCAGAATATGAAGCATGCATCATGGGTATCGAAGAAGCCATCGACTTGAGGATCAAGATCCTTGATATATATGGAGACTCAGCCCTTGTGATCAATCAAATCAAAGACAAGTATGAAACTCATCATCTTGGTTTGATTCCTCGAGATTATGCAAGGCGGTTGTTGACTTTCTTCAACAAGTAAAATTGCATCATATCCTCGAGATCAAAATCGAATGGCGGGCCTTGGCTACTCTATCTTCCATGTTTAAAATCAACAATTGGAACGATATGCCCAGAATTCGCATCAGACGCCTTGAAAGACCTGCATATGTCTTTGCTACAGAAGCAGTCTTTGACGATAAACCGTGGTTTCACGACATCAAACGTTTCCTTCAAACACGAGAGTACCCACTTGGGGCATCGTACAAGGATAAGAAAACTCTGAGGAGGCTTTCTAGGAATTTCTTCCTGAACGAGGATGTGCTATACAAAAGAAACTTCGACATGGTTACGCCTTCGGATCGTCGACAAGAAGCGAACACGATCATCCATGAAGTGCATGAAGGGTCCTTTGGAACCCATTCAAATGGGCATGCAATGTCTAGAAAAATCTTGAGAGAGGATACTATTGGATAACGATGGAATCCGATTCAAACACGTCAAAAGATGTCACAAGTGCGGATCTACGCAGATAAAATCCATGTGCCTCCGACTCTACTCAACGCTCTCTCTCTCCGTGGCCGTTCTCCATGTGGGGCATTGACATGATTGGAATGATTGAACCAAAAGCGTCCAACGGACATCGCTTCATTCTAGTGGCTATTGATTACTTCACCAAATGGGTCGGCGGCATCTTACGCCAACGCCACAAGACAAGTGGTTGTGAGGTTCATCAAGAACAACCTCATTTGCCGATATGGAATTCCAAGTAAGATCATTCGACAATGGATCAAACTTGAACAACAAAATGATGAAAGAACTGTGTGAGGAATTCAAGATCGAGCATCATAACTCGTCTCCTTACGGCCAAAGATGAAGCCGTTGAAGCGACCAACAAGAACATCAAAAGATCGTCGAAAATGGTCATCACTTACAAAGGCGGCATGAAATGCCATTTGCTCTGCATGGGTATCGTTGAAGACGCACTTCAACAGGGCAACTCCTTTTCTCTAGTATACGGCATGGGCGGTGCTCCCGTAGAAGTTGAGATTCCGTCAATGAGAGTTCTCATGGAAACTAAGCTATCCGAGGCGAATGGTGTCAAAGATACGACCAACTGAACTTAATTGAAGAAAAGCGCGACCGCTCGTGTCAAGGACAACTTTATCAAAGAAGAATGAAAAAGCTTTCGACAAAAGGTCCGACTCGTGAATTCGAGAAGGCGACCTCGTGCTTAAAAAGATTCTCGTCTTTTCAAACAGATTCGAGGGCAAATGGACTCCTAATTACGAAGGCCCATACATCGTCAAAGAAGCTTCTCGGTGCTATGACTCTCACAACCATGGACGGCGATGAACTCCCGTATCCTGTGAACGCCGCATCAAAAATATTTTGTCTAAAACAAAAGAACAACTCGGTGAGTCGAAAACCGAAAAGGCGGCTTAGGCAAAATGAGCGTCTCGGTGGATTGAAAACCTGAAAAGGCGATCCAGGCAAAAATTAGAGACAATAAACAGAAATTATCCTGATAGATCGAAAACCTGAAAAGGTGATCTAGGCAAAAACAAGGATACAAAACGACAAAGTAATGCATACCGTATTTTGTCCACATGAAGAATTTTCCATCAACGGATCTTCAATCAACTCTTCTGAAGCAACAAGCGCAGTTGGAATTCAAAGTTGTTAGGGATAGTAGTGGTTATTTGCTTTCAATGTAGCCTTTTCCTAATAAATTATCATTTCCAACTTTTGTAAATAGTTCATGGAATCACGCCTTTGGCTGATTACCATTCTATTCAATAAATTTGAGCCTTGTGCCTTTTGTTTGCAATTCCTACTTTATTCTGTTTTGCAAAATAACGCTTTTATTGTGAAAATCACTTTTTGAAACAAAAATGTTTTAAATGAATTTTTACTTCAAAATTTTGAAACAAAAGCAAAATTCTCCTTTGAAACTATGAACACGGAAATAACTTCAACCGTTTCTCCAAGAGTGTTTCGATCCCCAGTGGAGTTGCCAACTGCTACAACAATTTTCTCCTCAACGGAAATCTTCAAAGGACGGTATTCTTATCCAAAAAGAATCCCCAATCAAGTTGCCAATGAAATGCTTTTCTCTGAAAGTGTAAAACATGCAACTCAAAATCTTCATCAGTGAATGTTTACACCAGTGCTGTAATCTTCACCAAGTATTTGTTCGAACTGTGAGCGGTCCTTTTCCCCAAATATCTCTTTAGTGTCTTTGTCAAAGTAGTGTTAGCATACATATAACATTCATGACATTCATACATAATAGCATCATTCATTGCATTTTTTGCATTCCTCGAAATGTTTGCTTCCATATCACTGATGTAAATCACACTTACTCATGTAAGTACAAGTTTATCCCCAGTAGAGTCTCGCCAAATAGAAAAGATACATTTCTTTTTATCCCGGAGTATCCCAAACAGAAATGCATTTTCTTCTCTTCACCACATTCCCCAGCTGAGATCATTCCTCATTTGGAACAATGTCTTGATTGACTGTTTCTTTTCAGTTCATTCCTGAATAGAACCTCGTCTCTAATCGACAAAGCAATAAGCAATAGTCTCATTGTCTGAGCCGCTTATTTTCATTCCTAAACTTGTCATAAAAAGTTTGTTTCTTCTCAACAAGGTCAAATCATGACCGTACGAGAAATTCCTCAGCAGTTTGTCTTTCTGTCAAAAGGAAAACCTGTGTTTTCTGATCAAAAATGCCCGCATCTCCTCAAAAAGAGAGATCCTCGGCAAAATTGTATCCAAGAAAATAGAAGCTCATTTTCGAGTTCTTTCTTTCATCATCTGTTATTGAATACACAAAAATTGTCTTTAAAAAAAGGGGGATTTGCCTTGTTATAGTTATCACTTTGCTAATAATCGGTAATATCTTTCCAGTCCTGTTTCCACCACTGTCTGTTATTCACAAAGCTGAATATTCAGTAAATTTTCTCAAAAAAGTTACCTTGTTATAGTTATCACTTCGCTGATAATTGGTAACATCTTCAACATTCATTACCATAAACTATCACAAGGCTGATAATTGGTAATATCATTTTCACTTACCTTAAACATTGTCACAAGGTCGATGAAGGTAATCTCTGTTTCCAAAGCGAAAAAACATTCACAAATTTTCCCTACCTTGCCATTTTCGTGATGTCATCCGGTGAAACTTTTTACAATCATTTTGCATCATCCGCATCTTTTGGTATCTTAGGTCCAAAATTTTGATTCGATATTTAAGTATCTTTACACCTATCAAAACGAAGATATTCATCTTCATCTCTCAGGTTAAAGAAACTTAAATAGGGGCATCTGTCATACCCCAATTTTTGACCTAATATACCATCATATATTTGCATCATTGCATAACTAACAGCTCAGACAGCATTAATCGGGTATAGCATTCACAGGTCAAAATTAGGGTTTCATCAGATTTTCATCTGATTCAAGAGCTAACCAATTAGGTTTTGAGATTTTTTTTCATCTCATTTGATCTATCTTGATCAAAATATCAACCCCTGATCAACAGATATCCATTTTCATCACTAATCAATCGAGGATCGACCAATTAGGGTTTTGATCGGGCATGAGCATTCTCTGACTTTTTGAGCAGAAATAACTTTTTTGGATAGAGATTGGTCATTATATCTTAGATACAACATCTTGACCTAATTTCTGGATTCAAATCGTCACAGAAGTTCACAGAATTCATCAGTCGTTTTCAGAAACATCTGATGAAATTTCATCTGCACAGAAAAGTCAAACTTTGACTTTTGGTCAAATTTTTCGAAACAAAACTTTTTCAATCATCAAAATACTTCAAATGATCCATCATGATCATCAAAAATCAAAGAATTTGGAAAAGTCAACAAAAAAGTCAAAATTTCTATAACTTAGAAAAATTTCTAAGTGTTGAAATTTCACATTTTTTCCAAACTTCAAGCCATTTTTTCACCTAGTTCCAATTGGAATTTGAAAAAACTCAAAACATGAAAGTTGTAGATCATGGAAAAATCTTTCCAAAATGTCCAAGAACTTCAAAATCCATGGAGGCTAGCTATGTTTTTGAAATTGAAACCAAAGGTTCCATGAAACTTAAATTTCAAAGTTCACAACTTCAAATTATAGGTCTTTTTGTGTTTTCTCATTCAAACCACTTCTAACACTTGCCAAGTGAGTCATCAAACTGATAAATATCAGCCAAGAGGTAATAATTGAAGATTGGATCAAATTGTGCAAATATAGCACATGGTGAAAAAAGGAAGTTTCCTTTTATGGTAAAAAACCATTCTTGCCCTCTAAGCAATCCATGAATATCCAAATGGCTTGTACTCTTGCCTAATTTTGCAGAGCTTGTTTGCCTATAAATAGCTCTCAATTCAAGACCAAAACAACACCAAAAATCAATATACAAATCCATGCTTTTCTTCTTTTCTTGAAAATCAAGCAATTAGTGCAAAGTTGAGAAATATAGCATTTTTGAAAATTCAATGGAAACATGATGAAAATTGGTGTCCAACATGTTCCATGATCATTAACAAACTTGTTCCAAACTTAAAATCAAACTAAAAGCAAGAGAAAATCAGAATTCCATTTCCATTTTTTTCAAAACTTTAAAACTGACTTAGGAATCGAATTGCAAGTTTGGCTTGATCAATTGTTGTTCTAATGATCCATACACCTTCCATGAACATCCTGGAGTTGATCTAAAACAAGAACAACAACCTGTAACTGCTTAACCTCGTTTTCCAGTTTCAATTTTGAGTGTATGCAGGTTGACTTGTGCAGCTCGATTCAAGCAAGTTTAGAGCAAGAAGGCCATCTCTAAAGCATCCTCACGTGCCGCTGGTGCTCTAAGGATCAAGAAATCGCAACTGGAAGTGCTCTAGAACAGGTTTCGATCTCAACTTTTCCAGGTTAGAACACGAAACTGGTTCTCTTGATTCCTTGCACCATTTGAAAAAAACTCACGGCCAATCTCTTTCTGCACTCAACACGATCCTTAACCCTCAATAAAATCAAACAATCATTCAACATACATCATTTAATTTAGATTTTTCAGTTTAGGGTTCATACGTGTTCTTCAAACCTTAATCATTCTGAGCTAAATATAAATGAAATTAACAAGCATCTCCATGTTCGTGATGAGAAATCGATCAAGTTTGGCTTTTGTTTCGTTCAATTTGGTTGAGAAATAAGGATTTGAGCAAGAATTCGTGATTCTGAAAATCAAACACAAGCCCAGAAAATTCGCGCGTGTTCTTGATGTTCTTCAGTTTTCAAATTTTCAAATTAACCAATATAATATTAACGCGTGTTTTAATCCACTAACAACTCAAACGCGTTTGGCTCAATGGTTCTTGGCTTGCCTTTAAGGCTTTGTGACACGCGTCCACTCAAAGGTCATGGGTTCAAAACCCGGCAAGACCATTTTCTTCACTCATTTTTCACAAAATTTCATATTTTCATGTTTTTTTCACAAAAACTTCAACAATTTTTTTGACCAATCAAAACTTCTCATTTTGAGATGATTTTTTGCACACTTGTCATTTAATACATATATTTTATGATTATGTCAAAAAATCCAAAATATTTTCATCGATTAATTTTAATCGAGCCAAAACAACGTTCGAACACTTTTCAAAACTCCTTAAAGGTGAATTTTTCAAGTTTTCGACTTCGATTTTTCAAAACCTTTCACAAATCAACTTCACATTTCAAAACATTTTTCAAAACATTTCATCAAACTTGCATCTCTTACCATAATCGATCCAATTCAAAACGATAAAAACTGAACTCGTTTCTTCTCGAATTTCTCGATCGATCATGGGCCTCCCTTATGGTGTAAGTCCCAATCCTTTATGTACATACTTAGCTTTATTTGTACATATTCAAAACATCTTTGTCAATATCCAAACATAAACAAATTTCTTTCATTTGTTTTTCATTCGTTTGTCTATACGCTGAATCCATTGGTTCTAAAGGAAGGTTTCTCCTGAGCAAGATTTCTTTTAAACCAATGGGCCTCCATCACGGTGTAAGTCCCATAACATTCTTTTATGTACATAATATTTCCTTGTACATATCAAACTTTTGTCAAACATTTTTTAAACAAACTTTTTATCTGTACATAACACAGATATTTCAAAAACAAACTTTTTATACATACATAACATGATACTTCTTTTCAAACACTTTTTATCTGTACATAACACAGATACTTCTTTTTTTAAAATCTTTTATCTGTACATAATACAGATACTCTTTCTTTTTGAAAATACTTTTTACAGATAAACTTTGATCAATCATTTCTGTTTCATCTGTACATTTTACACTGAATACCATTGGTATTGAAAGGAGCATTATTCCTGTGAAACGCTTTCAAATCAATGGGCCTCTTGATGTAAGTCCCAACCCTCCTATGTACATCCATCTTTGTACGTACATAAAACTCATTCGTGTACATATTCATTTCCTTGTACACAATACAAACTTGTGAATAATCAAGTTGCGCTCGTTTTAAACGTTCGTTTCACAAACACTTGTTTATATTGCATAAAAAAATAAACATCATGCATTGTTTATATTTCCTTCTTAAACTCCCCGTGAATACATATCACACACACACACACCTGTTTATACAACTGTCTAATAATAACATAACAATTAGACTAATCAATAGGTTCCCCACAGTATAGCCTCCGCTTGGGCTTCATACAAGACAACTCATCACCAGTTGAGTTTAGCCTCCGCTTGGGCTTCATACAAGACAACTCATCACCAGTTGAGTTTAGCCTCCGCTTGGGCTTCATACAAGACAACTCATCACAGTTGAGTTTAGCCTCCGCTTGGGCTTCATACAAGATAACTTATCCCAGTAGGGTCACCTCTTGAGCTTCATACAAAGAAACTCTCCCACGAGTTAGCCTCGCTTAGGCTTCATATAAGACAAACACTTGAGTCAGCCTCCTCTTGGGCTTCGTTCAAAGAACTCCTCATTGAGTTTAGCCTTCTCTTGGGCATCATACAATGAAAGAGACGGAAATCTCTTATGACCTCCTCTTGGGCTTCCAATACAAAGAATCACTGCGCTAAGATAGAACCACGAAGGATGGTTTCCGGTGAAATCACTTTCAAATTCCCAATGAGTAAAATTTCCGGTGAAGTTGCTCTTATTCGAAAAGGATGATTTCTCGGTGAAATCCCTTTCAAGCCAAAGACGACCATACCCTATAGCTTCCTCTTGAGCTTCATACAAGGACCCTCGATGACCCTCGATGACCCTCGAACGCCTCCTCTTGGGCTTACAATACAAGGACCCATGGGCTTCTTAAAAGCATCCCTTTAATCCAATCAATTTCTCCTTGAGATTTAGACATCTATCATCTCTATGGAAGAAGTATCTCATCCATTACATCACATTCAAAAACTTTTCAAACTTTTTCAAACTTTCAAACAAAACATCTCTTAACAGAAGTGGTAACGCTTGTACACTCAAGCAAAACACCCAATGCTTAGTTAAAAGATTCAATCATCTTTTTCAAACATCTTTCTTAAACATGTAAGTGGTAACGCTTGTACACTTAAGCAAAACACCTAATACTTACGACGAAAGATTTTATCAATCAAACTTCTTTTCAAAAATGTATGTGATGAAATAGATTAGATACATTTTTCATTAAGATGACATTTGTCTGTCTCTTACTAACATCCGTTGCTTTCCACTAGCATAAGTGGGAACTACGATTGCTCTGACTTTCTCAACATCCTTTTGAGAATACGTAGGAACAAGGTCTCATCCTTGTCGAGCAAATTTCTATCTCCCTCAGACCAAACAAACCATAGAACCCTGTAGATCCGAGCTACAAATGCTCTGATTCCCACTAAGGGATATGTATGCAGAAGATCCACAGATCTTTGCGAGCACAATAAAAACAAACCTAGAAATCCCACATAATCCACTGTTTCTTAAAATCCAAAGGAGAAACTTTCCCAATCATAGAAATAGCAATTAAAAAACATACAACATATCAAATATATTCATATATAAAGCTGTAGATAACTACATATATTTAGGGTGCTCCATCTATTCCCTTTATATACCAATCCCCCTTACTCAGAATCTCCCCAATGCGTTATGTCTAGTTTGCGCTAGTCGTTACGCATATCAATATCAATTGAGGGTATTTGCTTTCCCTTTTCATAATCATTAAATCATCTTTCTTGTGTTGAAAATAATAAAGCTTGATGCTCGGCATCTTTATAAACAAATCAAAAGATTTAAATCGTTCGGAAGATCCGAACTCACGTTCGCATCCTCATGGCGTCACCTTAACGAACGATCCCGCGGGAACGAGGATCCGCGGGAACGGGATGGGATAGGAATTCCCCCGTGACGGAGATCGGGGACGGGGACGGGGAATGAATTTGATGGCGGGGAAAAAGATGGGGAAGTGTCCCCCCGGCCCCGCCCCGCCCCATTGACATCCCTAGTAATAATTTGTATTAATTAGTAATGAGGTAGTTCACTCACAAAGAATATTGTACTCTTTTTCCTTCACTAGAATTTTTCCCATTGAGTTTTTTTTTCTCTAGTAAGGTTTTAATGAGCATAGTATTTATGGACACTCAAGGGGAGTGTTATATATAAATGGAATGATTATGGATGTCCATCAATTATGAGATTTTGATTGATTTTCTATTTATTGCATATGTCCTATAAATAAAACTCATATTATACTTGAAACACTCACACAGAATATGAATAATAGAATATATTCTTTTTTCCTCTTTCTCTCCTCTGTTGTTTTATTTAGTTTCATAACAGAAACTATTTTGTCCAACCAAAAATATTTAATTGTTAACTTTTAACAATGTGAAAGTGAAATGGTTTGAAACTCCAAACCAATATATTAAATCAATTATTTTAGTACGGTTTAGTTTTGTATACATTCAAACAAATTAATTCTATTCAGATAATTTTTACTATTATGATTTGGTTTAGTTAGCTTAGATTATTCAATAACTAGCTAGGGATGGTATTTGTATTCGTGAATATTTGCGGATAAAATTTATTATAAATATAAGATGGATAGCTTAATAGATACCACAGATAAAATAAAAAGGATATTCAAATATCTGTTTATTAATCGGTATAGATATGAAGATATACATATCTGTTAATAAATTAAAAGTACTAGTATTATATAAATATTACTGGTCTATTATATATCTTGTCTTTTCACCATCTTCAAAAGAATTAGCCTTCTGATATTTATTTTTGAAGTTTTATTTGAAAAAAACATTTTACATTTTTTACTGGATAACTCTCTTCAACAATTTCATAGTACAACCAGTAAATATCGCCCTTTCTCTATCCAATTAGGGTCTTTCTTTCTACTTCTCTATCGTCCACTCTTCCGCCATAACTCACAATCACAATATCTTTATTTTTTTTTGTTAAAAAATGAAAAGTATAGATATAATATTTTGGTGAAAAACGGAAATTAATATGATGAATTTTCTTTTGTTAAAATAAATGAGATTTGTATGAGTTTTATATGATAATAGCTTGTGTCATTAAAAGAATTTGACAATATATTTTTTCAAAAATTAATTTAAAAAAAATATTATTCATTGATATTTATATATAAATGTAGATATTTTAAAACCGATTTATTATTCATTTAGCGGATATTCGCATGTATATGAAAGAAATATATAAATCATATTTATCCAAAAAAAAGAGACAGATATCATATTTTCCTTCCTCATAAATATTCATTTATATCCCTACCTACCAATAACTCTAAAAGAGTATAATTATACACATGTATATTCGCATGTATATTAAAGAAATATATAAATCATATTTATCCAAAATATAGAGACAGATATCATATTTTCCTTCCTCATAAATATTCATTTATATCCCTACCTACCAATAACTCTAAAAGAGTATAATTATACACATGTATATTCGCATGTATATTAAAGAAATATATAAATCATATTTATCCAAAATATAGAGACAGATATCATATTTTCCTTCCTCATAAATATTCATTTATATCCCTACCTACCAATAACTCTAAAAGAGTATAATTATACACATGTGTTTGTGCGAGAAACCATGTAACTCATAACTTGGTAGCAAAACTTCACTGTACGTACAATGGCTTTGTATCGCACAAACTTTCCAACCCAAGAACTATTCTCCCTTGTTTCTGTCGTCTTTGTTTTGTTAGCCACAAATATGAACTCAGTGCAAGCATTGTCCTTCAATTTCACCAAGCTCACTCCTGGTGATTCGAGTATAACCCTCCAAGGGGATGCCCAGATTTTATCCAATGGTGTCTTGGCACTGACCAACAGCACACCACTTCCTCCCGGTGTAACTTTTCCAACTACAGGTCGTGCCTTATATACAACACCCGTGCCTCTTTGGGACAGCGTTACTGGCTTCGCTGCCAGTTTTGTCACTTCCTTTTCGTTCGTCATAACGCGCCCGGAAGGACGTTTTCCAACTGATGGACTGGTCTTTTTCATCGCACCACCAGACACTGTGATTCCCAACAACTCAGAGAGTCAATTTCTGGGAGTAGTTGACCGTACAGTTTCAATCAATCGATTTGTTGGTGTAGAGTTTGACCTTTATCCCAATTCTTTTGATCCATATAAGAGACATATTGGAATCGACATAAACTCTTTAATTTCGACCAAGACCGCGAGACTGAGATGGAATAGGGTGGAAGGTTCATTGACTAAAGTATCTATAATCTATGACTCTCCTTCAAACACTTTTACTGCTGTTGTAACTTATGAGAATGGACAAATTACTACCCTTTCTCAAGAGGTTGATTTGAAAACTGTGCTACCAAACAACGTAAGGATTGGACTATCTGCTACTTCAATTACTGCTCTAGCATTCGATATCCATTCATGGTCATTCACATCAAACTTGGAAGCAACAACTAGAGGCAATATTGTCTCAGACACATATGAATAATGTTGTTGCAAAGCTATGCTTACTATAGCAGCTTGTAATAATCATCTACTATTTCTAAATAAACACCCTGCTTAGAAGCAGCCTGTATGACCTGTACGTGTTTTCTTTATTTCAAGCAGTTTGTGTGACCTACGTGATTTCTTTTAAAATAAAGACTATCTTTCAATTATGTCTCTTACTACGTTTTGGAAAAAAAATTTCTTTGGTCTTTAACGTTCTTAGATATTGTGAAGTATTTCTTCAAGGAAAATGTCGACTTGTTATTTAGCCATGACAGAATAAAATGGAAGTAAATATTTTAAAATGGCCATGTGTTCTAATTAGATATTTCTATAATAGTTTCAACATGCTCTCTTATATAAGGTTCCTTACATTAAAAAGCATTTCATAAATGTATAAATGTATTGAAGACAAAATTAATGGCGATTTTATATACTCAAAGAATGTTGGACTTTTATACTAATTCACTAAATTTAGCAAGTGATACAATTGATCACTTCTTGGATCGACAAGATATAACCTTTTGATTTCAAATCATCCTTTAGTTGAATGCCATTGACATTATCGTTAATTCCAAACAAAATAGTTGTGATGACTTCTGTTTGAAAAAGATCACCAGACAAAATAAGAAAATAATTGAAGATTATTTTCACATATCATTACACTAGTACAAAATATACTTTTTAAATCGGTTAAAAGGGACTTTTTAAATCGGCAGTTCTTTAATTTAATTGGCCGATTTAAAAAATGATTCGTTTTTAAATTAGATGTCGATTTTAAATATTTTAATAAATCGTTTAGCTTAGAAAATATTTATTTAAATTGATTTGACACATTTAAAAAAAATTAAAGTAACAAATTTTTTTAAATTTATATGATTCGATTTAAAATCTCAAATTTAAGTCGATTCACTTGATTTGGTAATGTTATTTTAAATCGTTTGATCTGATTTAAAATCTCAATGTCATTTAATTTATTTTAGTTCTATTTTCTTCCACAGTATTCTACAAAAAAATAAATAAATGAATACTACAAAATTCAATCAATAATCAAATATTTTCATGCATGACCATGAAACAAAGTTTTAAATAAATTCCATCAATTTTCTTACTTTTTTACAAAATTATCAAATTAGTTTCAAGAACAAAGTTTTAATAAAATTCCATCAATTTTAAAATATTCAAGAAACCGTCGTAAACAATACCATGAAACTAAATACCTCTTGTTGAACACTAACTAGTCTAAGTAAAGTTAAACAAACTACGAGGCCTACAATAGAACCTGAAAATCAAATGGCACTGACATATGATTGCCATTTTTTACTTAATTAAATTACTTCAAATGAATTCTAGAATAAAATTTGTACAACGTTCTTGAACATTTGTAATGTTATAATTATAGTTGTTATAATATTGTGCTTTAAAAAGTACACCGTTGTACCTCATTGGTGTGAGACCGGTGAGATCTAATTTTAACCTCATTGGAGAAGGTCAATGAGGACTTTCTATGTCTCACTTATGTATGTGTCCGCCCTATTTTTAACTGTTAAATTTGTGTTTTATAAATTATTTTAGCTTATTTCTACTAACTTCTTAACACTAATTTATTTTGTTTATTAAAAAAAATTATAAAAAAGTTGTTTGTTTAAAATAACAAAGATGTCACCATCCTTCTTAAATTTCAAATACTAATTTTATTTTGAATAACTAAGATGTCATAGTTGGTAAGAGAACTGTGAAATTTGTGTTTTATAAATTATTTTAGCTTATTTCTACTAACTTCTTAACACTAATTTATTTTGTTTATTAAAAAAAATTATAAAAAAGTTGTTCGTTTAAAATAACAAAGATGTCACCATCCTTCTTAAATTTCAAATACTAATTTTATTTTGAATAACTAAGATGTCATAGTTGGTACGGTAGAGGCATCCACAGTTCACTATATTTCTTCTAAAGTTGTTGCTCATCACATCCAAGAACAATAACAAAGACATCTTGAAACCTCCATCTGCGGGTACAACAGGATCAGGATCAGAAAGAAAGGAAGCACAACTTAAATTGGTCGGTATTTTGTGATTTCATGTGAATTTGAATTCCGTGATTTTTGACTGGTTGAGTATTTGGTTTCTTGTTGAAGTGTGCCTATAATATTTGTTGTAATGGTTTATGATTTATCTAACTTGTTCGGTCAGTGTGTTTTTACATAGGTTATTCCAAGTCATCTGTTTATGTTATAATTTAATTTAATTGATCTCTAGGTTTTTGTATATGCATCTCTTAATCATTATCATTCTACTATAAACCAATAAGATTATAAAAATATATGTTCTTAATTAATTCTAATTAGCAAGAATTGAAAAGTATACAGACTACAGAAAAATCAATGACCCCCGGCACCTGTTCACGATATATTTTTCCCCCAGAAAATAGATATTTCTTAAACAACACTGTCAACATATTCAAACACTCAAAACAGAAGAAATTGAAAATAAGTGTTCATATACTGGGTCGGATCCGAGAAAAGAGCCACTGCACTTTTTCTAACGAAATCGCTGCCTTTCATCATGCCACCACAAATCACCTCATCCGACTGACCACCGCGTCTAACCGAAATCATAACTTCACCTTCATATATTCCAACCAATCTGCCAGCGTCGCTGTTTCCGATCCGATTAACCATTATTCTTCTATTGTATTTTGAATTCTTATTGTGTTAGGTGTAGATTTGGGAAAGTAGAAATCTGAAATAGGTTTAACTTCTTTGATTTAGAGTTTTGGTAACAGAGAAAAAAGAATGTATTTTTAGAAAAAATTGATTGTTCGGTCTTCTTAGAAGAAGATGAAGAGAAGAAGTTTGGTTCATAATGATAGAGAGGGTTCAACAACTATAAAAGCTAAGACTTAGGGTTCTACCAACAAAACATAAACAAACTATCTTGCAATAAATAATTAAGAAATTAAATATATTTCATGTCCTATCCATCCCACAAGTTAGGATAGATTTAAATACATGAAGTCATGAACACATGTTTATCCTAATAGACTTAAGTTGTGAGCTCAGTCCAATACACAAGAAAACTAAAGAGAAATAAAGTAACCCAATAACAATTATTTATTATGTAAGGACATAGTCTTTTAAATATGTGGGCTTAGTTTTCATTCTCGTGGGCCTGCTATCACATAATTTACTGTTTTCACTATTAGCTTTACTTTATTTACTTATTATTTTAATTTCCATTTACAATGCATGTGTCAGTTTTTATCGAGAGAATATAAAGTTTGAAAATGTCATATACTAGCAAGCTATTATTATTATTATTTGAATTAACCAACTTTTTTTATTAAAAAAAACAAGGTTAAATTACATTTTTGTCCCATATTTTAGTATTTTCACGATTTTAATCCTCCTATTTTATTTTTAAACATTTTTGATCTTCATTCTCATTTTGACTAAAAAAACGACTATGTTTTACTTTTTAAAATAAATGTTTTTTCTTCCTTGTAATTGTATAACACACAACTGATATTTTATTATTTGCCACGTATTTTAGAAAATGACATATAAGCGTTTTTTTTAGCCAAACTAGAGATGGAGATAAAAATTTAAAAATAAAATAGAGGAATGAAAATCGTGAAAACGCTAAAATAGAGGGACTAAAATTATAATTTAGAAGAAAAAAAATACATTAATGTGGAGAATTGGTCGTATAGTTATGCCTTCATTGTTTTATATATTCATTTAAATAGCAGTAGAATTGCCAATATATAATTTAGGTCTTAGGCCTACCTTTCTCTAATTGTTAATGCACACCCCACTTTTTTTATGCTTCATATCTAGTTCTTTTAGTTTTTAGGATAATTAATTTGGTAGCTTAGTATCATAATTTAGCCAAAGATTAAGGCAAGTTATTCTAATTGATTGAAACTTGTTTTTTTTTATTTTTATATTTTTAATTTCATACTAAGCATAAACATCTTTGTTGATTGTCTTATGTACTATTTTAAAGTTATAAAATAATTGTAAGTCATTTTCCTTATTATAATATATCATATCCCTTTATTAATTTACACTTTATTTCAAATTAACACTTCCTTTTAGATTTTATTTAATTATTTGTTTAAATATTTATCTATTTTAATTGGTTGCTTTGTTTTAAAAATTTGACTAAATATTATTATTAGGTTAATTAGATTATTAGTTTCCACATAAAACTCTTTTACTTAGTTAATCTAATTTAGTTTTATAATTAAATCATTAATCAAAATATGCACAAACATAAATATAACATATGCATCCTCCCTTAGTTTAAGTTAAATTAACTAACCAATCAAACACTAATATTTTTTCAGTAACTTAATTCAAATTCAATTTTACTCTTAAAAAGAAATTGTGGAAATATTTTATATTAACTGCGAACTGCGTCTACAACTACGTTATTTTCAAATCAGACGTGGTTCAAGGATAATTTCAAACATTTCTACAATGCATAAAAAAATTAACCTAACACATACGAACTACGAATTGAGACTCTTATTCCTCATAAGAGGATACGTAGGTACGCGATTTAAAAACCAAGGCGAGTCCCCTAACTAATAATTAAAATATACCTTCTTGTTTATGTGAATAAAAAAATAAAATTAGACATAGATAGATAACAAACTTTAGTAAACACACCATACCCTAAAATAAGAGAAGGTTCCCCTCGAGTACAAGGGAAGTGTGGGGTGCCTAACACCTTTCCCTTGCTTAATTGACTCCGAACCCTTAACTTAATAACAACGATCTCCTTATCCTTACTATTAGGGTTTTTCCATTAGGTTCCCCGTCCTTAGGACAAATAAATAATGGTGGCGACTTTATTAATTTTCCCAGGTATTACAATATGTATTGTTTGTCCTTTAGTGCTTGCTCATGGTTGAATTTTAGAGGCATGAGTCTTATATGTTGATTCATTGGTCATCCTGATATGTGCTCAGAGCTGAAGGTAATAACGAAGAAGGGTTATGTCTATTTGTATGAGACCAGTATATTATGGCCATTAAAATGATTTAATCTCTTTTAGAGTCTTCATAAATACATGAGGCACATCTTCAAAAGCAGGTGTATAAGACTTCTCAATATCAGTAGTAGTCACAATATCAGTAATAGGTCCAGAAGCAACTTCATTAAGAGTTGAAGAAGTTATATTCTGTTCAGAAGTAGATGTTGTTGTACCCCAATTTTTGCCCCTAAGATCCCTCATCATCTCATCATCACAATGCATTAAGATCACAAATAAGGTTTAGGCTCTAATGGTTGCCCTATTCCAAAGTTTGCCCTTAATGAATCACCAAGCACCCTAACTATGTGCTGCATGCATGACTAATCTGCATTTATTTCACCGACTAACCTCTGATTAAAATACAAAAAAATATTTGCTTTTGTCTTTGTATATTTGTGTTTTGTAGGTATTAATCCAAGACATCATGCGAGTGTAAGTTTTTCCGATATTCACTAGAGTACAACCGATTGCGCAAAATTTTGAAAAATTGGGCAATTTTCATGTTTGTGGGCTTGGGCTCCAATTTAATTTTTTATTTTCTTTTAATTTCAAAATTAATTACTAATTGATTCAATTTTGGCTCCAAATTCATTTTCCAAGCCTAATTCTAATTTCCAAACCAAACTCCAAACCACCACTCATTCCCAAACCAAAACCTTATAAATAGAGGCCTTCTCTCATTCAAATCTCAAGCTTTTGATAGCCAAATACACCTTGTCAAAATTTCTCCTCATTCTCTCATTTTCCCCAATTATCCCAACTCACTCAAAGTTCCTTCTTCTTCATAAAGATTAGTGAATTCTTCATTGGAATTCTCTAATTCTTTGAGCTAAACCTCCATCCACTCTCTTTTTCTTCTTCAATATCTTAGATCTAGGCTTGTGATTCTGATTTTTGAAGTTGAAGTGAAGCAATTTAAAGTGTTACTCTTGCAAATTTTCCTCAACATCTACAAGTGGCGAGTGTTGATCTTTATCTTTCATTATGTGATATCTTGATAATTGTTATTGTTTGATTCATTGAATAAACTTGATTTTAGTTCCATTGATGTTAAATTCTCAGAAATTAGTTAGAATTTTCGTGCTCAATTGAATCAAGGAACAAAAGTTTGTGAAATATTTTGAATAAGAATTTGGCCTTTAGAAATATGATTTTTTTTGTTTTTACAGTGTGTAATCGATTTGCACTCTGTCGCAACCGATTGCACGGGCCACATTTTAAATTTTTTTTTGAAAAAACTGCACTGTGCAATCGATTTGCATCCTGCTGTAAGCGATTGCACAGAGGCAGAATTGTGATTTTCACTTGATTTTTGACTTGTTTTGGATCTTTACTCTTCTTCTACTCCATTCTTTTGATGATTTCCTCGTATTGTAGTCTTGTACACCTAATTCCTCTTTAATCTCAATGGACTTTGGGTGTTGATGAGGTTGGAGAAATGTATTGGTGATTCAAATCTATCAAAGGATTAATTATACAATTAATTCTTGGTGCTTTGAGTCAACAACATATTTTGTGTCTTAATCCACTAAGATGAGTGATTGAACTTAAAGATGGAAGAATTTAGAGAAGATAATCCAAGTTTATCTATCATTCTTTTTTATTTCACATGTGTTGACAAATATTAGAAGATGATCTACATAATATTCTCCTTGTTTGCTTTTTCAACACATACATCACCATTGACCGACCTCGTTGTAGGGTGGCTTCTACATAAGCCACTTGGAGATTGCTTAACATAATGATACATTGCTTTTTCTTCATCTTATTTTTCTTTTGTCCTGACTCGGAAAAAGTGATCAATTGGTGGCATGAACTTTAATGTTCAAAAAATCCCCAAAATATGACTTGAGCTTTGATTTTGGTTCAACACTTGTGGCGTTTGTCATGTGGTCGCGTTGTTTTCTAATGAAGCTTATGGAAAGTTTCCACTAACCTTGTCCATTTGAAATTCTTAATCATCTTTGACCAAGTTGTTCGCGTTAAAAAGTGACGGGCGAGGGAATCGAATTGGAATTCGACTCTCTGGCTCGAACTGTTTTGATTTGTTTTTAAAGATGCCGTGAGCATTAAGCTTTATTGTTTTCAAAACAAGAAAAATGAGATGAAAAAGGTGAAAGCTGCAATACCCTCAATAAATAATGATATGCGATACGACTAGCGTGAACTAGACGCAACATATTGGGGAGAGATCTGAGTAAGGGGGTTTGTTATATAAAGGGAAAGATGTGACACCCTATATATATATATATAGTTATCTATAGCCTTATTTATATATATGAATATTTTTGATATGTTTGTGTGGTTTAATTTGCTATTCTATTCTTGGGAAAGTTTCTCCTTTGGATTTTAAGAAAGGTAGGTCATGTGGGATCCTAGGTTTTGTTATTATTGTGCTCGCAAAGATCATTGGGATCTTCTGCATACATATCCCTTAATGGGAATTAGAGCATCTGTAGCTCGGATCTAAGGGAGCTATGGTTTTGATTGGTTTGAGGGAGAAAGAAGTATGCTCTCCAAGGATGAGATCTTGTGCCTACATATTCTCAAAGGAAGGTTGAGAAAGTCAGAGCAATTGTAGTTCCCACTTATGCTAGTGGAAGCAAGGGGTGTTATTAAGAGACAAAGACAAATGTCATCTTAATGAAAATGTATCTAATCTATTTTATCACATACATTTTTGAAGGGTTGATTGATTGAATCTTTCATCGTAAGTATTAGGAGTTTTGCTTGAGTGTTCAAGCGTTACCACTTACGAGTTAAGAAAGATGTTTGAAAGATGATTGAATTTTTAATTGTAAGTTTTGGTGTTTTGCTTGAGTGTACAAGCGTTACCATTTACAGTTAAAAGATGTTTTTGTTTGAAAATAGTGTGATTTGTATGTGATGTGATAGATGAGATACTTCTTCCATAGAGATGGTAAATGTCTAAATCTCTAGGAGAAATTGATTACGGATTAAGGGGATGCTTTTAAGAAGCCTGTCGGTCCTTGTATTGTAAGCCCAAGAGAAGGCATTCTGAGGGTCATCGAGGGTCCTTGTATTGTAAGCCCAAGAGAAGGCATTCCGAGGGTCATCGAGGGTCCTTGTATGAAGCTCAAGAGGAAGCTATAAGGTATGGCTGGCTTTGGTTTTAAGAGTGGTTTCACCGGGAAACCATCCCCTTAGGATTCAAGAGTGATTTCACCGGGAAATCCTACTCTCAAGGATAATTTCAAACATTTCTACAATGCATAAAAAAATTAACCTAACACATACGAACTACGAATTGAGACTCTTATTCCTCATAAGAGGATACGTAGGCACGCGATTTAAAAACCAAGGCGAGTCCCCTAACTAATAATTAAAATATACCTTCTTGTTTATGTGAATAAAAAAATAAAATTAGACATAGATAGATAACAAACTTTAGTAAACACACCATACCCTAAAATAAGAGAAGGTTCCCCTCGAGTACAAGGGAAGTGTGGGGTGCCTAACACCTTTCCCTTGCTTAATTGACTCCGAACCCTTAACTTAATAACAACGATCTCCTTATCCTTACTATTAGGGTTTTTCCATTAGGTTCCCCGTCCTTAGGACAAATAAATAATGGTGGCGACTTTATTAATTTTCCCAGGTATTACAATATGTATTATTTGTCCTTTAGTGCTTGCTCATGGTTGAATTTTAGAGGCATGAGTCTTATATGTTGATTCATTGGTCATCCTGATATGTGCTCAGAGCTGAAGGTAATAACGAAGAAGGGTTATGTCTATTTGTATGAGACCAGTATATTATGGCCATTAAAATGATTTAATCTCTTTTAGAGTCTTCATAAATACATGAGGCACATCTTCAAAAGCAGGTGTATAAGACTTCTCAATATCAGTAGTAGTCACAATATCAGTAATAGGTCCAGAAGCAACTTCATTAAGAGTTGAAGAAGTTATATTCTGTGAAGTAGATGTTGTTGTACCCCAATTTTTGCCCCTAAGATCCCTCATCATCTCATCATCACAATGCATTAAGATCACAAATAAGGTTTAGGCTCTAATGGTTGCCCTATTCCAAAGTTTGCCCTTAAGGAATCACCAAGCACCCTAACTATGTGCTGCATGCATGACTAATCTGCATTTATTTCACCGACTAACCTCTGATTAAAATACAAAAAAATATTTGCTTTTGTCTTTGTATATTTGTGTTTTGTAGGTATTAATCCAAGACATCATGCGAGTGTAAGTTTTTCCGATATTCACTAGAGTACAATCGATTGCGCAAAATTTTGAAAAATTGGGCAATTTTCATGTTTGTGGGCTTGGGCTCCAATTTAATTTTTTATTTTCTTTTAATTTCAAAATTAATTACTAATTGATTCAATTTTGGCTCTAAATTCATTTTTCAAGCCTAATTCTAATTTCCAAACCAAACTCCAAACCACCACTCATTCCCAAACCAAAACCTTATAAATAGAGGCCTTCTCTCAATCAAATCTCAAGCTTTTGATAGCCAAATAACCTTGTCAAAATTTCTCCTCATTCTCTCATTTTCCCCAATTCTCCCAACTCACTCAAAGTTCCTTCTTCTTCATAAAGATTAGTGAATTCTTCATTGGAATTCTCTAATTCTTTGAGCTAAACCTCCATCCACTCTCTTTTTGTTCTTCAATATCTTAGATCTAGGCTTGTGATTCTGATTTTTGAAGTTGAAGTGAAGCAATTTAAAGTGTTACTCTTGCAAATTTTCCTCAACATCTACAAGTGGCGAGTGTTGATCTTCATATTTCATTATGTGATATCTTGATAATTGTTATTGTTTGATTCATTGAGCAAACTTGATTTTAGTTCCATTGATGTTAAATTCTCAGAAATTAGTTAGAATTTTCGTGCTCAATTGAATCAAGGAACAAAAGTTTGTGAAATGTTTTGAATAAAAATTTGGCCTTTAGAAATATGATTTTTTTTTTGGTTTTTACAGTGTGCCATCGATTTGTACTCTGTTGCAACAGATTGCACGAGCCACATTTTAATTTTTTTTTTTGAAAACACTGCACTGTGCAATCGATTTGCATCCTGCTGCAATCGATTGCACAGAGGCAGAATTGTGATTTTCACTTGATTTTTGACTTGTTTTGGATCTTTACTCTTCTTCTACTCCATTCTTTTGATGATTTCCTCGTATTGTAGTCTTGTACACCTAATTTCTCTTTAATCTCAATGGACTTTGGGTGTTGATGAGGTTGGAGAAATGTATTGGTGATTCAAATCTATCAAAGGATTAATTATACAATTAATTCTTGGTGCTTTGAGTCAACAATATATTTTGTGCCTTAATCCACTAAGATGAGTGATTGAACTTAAAGAATTTAGAGAAGATAATCCAAGTTTATCTATCATTCTTTTTTATTTCACATGTGTTGATAAATATTAGAAGATGATCTACATAATGTTCTCCTCGTTTGCTTTTTCAACACATACATCATCATTGGCCGACCTCGTTGTAGGGTGGCTTCTACATAAGCCACTTGGAGATTGCTTAACATAATGATACATTGCTTTTTCTTCATCTTATTTTTCTTTTTTCCTGACTCGAAAAAAGTGATCAATTGGTGGCATGAACTTTAATGTTCAAAAAATCCCCAAAAGATGACTTGAGCTTTGATTTTGGTTCAACACTTGTGGCGTTTGTCATGTGGTCGCGTTGATTTCTAATGAAGCTTCTGGAAAGTTTCCACTAACCTTGTCCATTTGAAATTCTTAATCATCTTTGACCAAGTTGTTCGCGTTAAAAAGTGACGGGCGAGGGAATCGAATTGGAATTCGACTCTCTGGCTCGAAACGATTTACTGCTTTGATTTGTTTTTAAAGATGTCGTGAGCATTAAGCTTTATTGTTTCCAAAACAAGAAAAATGAGATGAAAAAGGGGAAAGCTGCAATACCCTCAATAAATAATGATATGCGGTACGACTAGCGTGAACTAGACGCAACGCATTGGGGAGAAATCTGAGTAAGGGGGTTTGTTATATATATATATATAGTTATCTATAGCCTTACTTATATATATGAATATTTTTTATATGTTTGTGTGTTTTAATTTGCTATTCTATTCTTGGGAAAGTTTCTCCTTTGGATTTTAAGAAAGGTAGGTCATGTGGGATCCTAGGTTTTGTTATTATTATGCTCGCAAAGATCATTGGGATCTTCTGCATACATATCCCTTAATGGGAATCAGAGCATCTGTAGCTCGGATCTAAGGGAGCTATGGTTTTGTTTGGTTTGAGGGAGAAATAAGTATGCTCGCCAAGGATGAGACCTTGTGCCTACGTATTCTCAAAGGAAGGTCTAGAAAGTCAGAGCAATTGTAGTTCCCACTTATGCTAGTGGAAGCAAGGGGTATTATTAAGAGACAAAGACAAATGTCATCTTAATGAAAAATGTATCTAATCTATTTCATCACATACATTTTTGAAGGGTTGATTGATTGAATCTTTCATCGTAAGTATTAGGCATTTTGCTTGAGTGTTCAAGCGTTACCACTTACGAGTTAAGAAAGATGTTTGAAAGATGATTGAATCTTTAATTGTAAGTTTTGGTGTTTTGCTTGAGTGTACAAGCGTTACCATTTACAGTTAAATGATGTTTTTGTTTGAAAAGAGTGTGATTTTTATGTGATGTGATAGATGAGATACTTCTTCCATAGAGATGGTAAATGTCTAAATCTCTAGGAGAAATTGATTACGGATTAAGGGGATGCTTTTAAGAAGCCCGTGGGTCCTTGTATTGTAAGCCCAAGAGAAGGCATTCCGAGGGTCATCGAGGGTCCTTGTATTGTAAGCCCAAGAAAAGGCATTCCGAGGGTCATCGAGGGTCCTTGTATGAAGCTCAAGAGGAAGCTATAAGGTATGGCTGGATTTGGCTTTAAGAGTGGTTTCACCGGGAAACCATCCTCTTTGGATTCAAGAGTGATTTCACCGGGAAGTCATACTCTCAGGGTTCTATCCTAGCACGAGTGATTCTTTGTATTGGAAGCCCAATAGGAGGCTGTTAAGAGATTTCCAGATCTCTTTCTTGTTTGATGCCTAAGAGAAGGCTAAACTCAACGAGGGAGTTCTTTTGAACGAAGCCCAAGAGGAGGCTAACTCAGCAGGGGAGTTGTCTTATATGAAGCCTAAGCAGAGGCTAAACTCAACAGGTGAGGTGTCTTATACGAAGCCTAAGAGGAGGCTAAACTCAACAGGTGAGTTGTCTTATACGAAGCCTAAGCGGAGGCTAAAGGAACCTAGTTGTTAGACTAGTTGTTATTTTATAACTGAACAGTTATATGAACAAGTGTGTGATGTGTATTCACATGAGTTTATGAAGGAAATATATAAACAAGTGTATAAAACAAGCAATTAAAGCAAGTGTAACTTGAATATATACAAAGGTTTGGGACTTACACCTTAAGGGAGGCTCATTGGTTTAAGAGCAGTTTCATCGGGAATAATGCTCCTCTTAATACCAATGGAATCGGTGTATAGACAAGCGGATGAAAACAAACGAATGAAGTTTGTTTATGCTTGAATACTTAATGATTGAATGTGTACAAGGAAATGAATATGTACACGAAAGGGTTGTTATGTACAAGGAAGTGAATATGTACATAGGAGGGTTGAGACTTACACCGTGAGGGAGGCCCATGATCAATTTGAAAGAAATTCAAGGAAAAACCTGGTTCGGTTTATCTTCAAATCTAATTGATCATGGAAAAAGGTGTGTAAGTTTATTGAAAGGTTTTTGAAAAGGTTTTGAAAATGATTTTGAAAAGTGAAGGATATTCACAAGAAATTTTGAAAAAAGATTTAGGTTTGAAAAAAGATTTAGGTTTGAAAATTGGAAAGAAAACATTTTTGAAAAGTATTAAAAATACTTAAAACGTCTCATTTTTTAACCTAATAAAAAATATAATCAAAAAGAAAATATTTTTGGATTTTTTTGACATAATCATAAAATAGGTGTATTAAATGACAAGTGTGCAAAAAATCATCTCAAAATGAGAAGTTTTGATTGGTTTTTGAAAATGTTGAAGTTTGTTAAAAACTTGAGAAAATTAGTGATAAAAAGAGATTTTTGGTCCTAAGGAGTTTTGAACTCTGGACATTTGGCTTGGAAGTGAAGAGTTTTTCCACTGAGCCATGTGCTTGACTTGTCATTTAATTACCTTGTTTTAAAGGAGTTTTGAAAAATGAAGTCTTTGAAAAAGGTCAGAAGTTGGATGCTTGAGGGGGTGTGACCGCTTCGAAGGAAGGGGTCGGTCGGTGCTTGTGAAGAAGGTTAGTGGAAAGGAGGTCAGTGGCTGCTTCTAAAGGAAGTTAGAAGCGTGTTGGTTCTGGAAGGCATTATAAGCGTGATGCTTCTGGAAGGCATTAGAAGCGTGATGCTTCTGGAAGGCATTAAAAGTGTGATGCTTCTGGAAGTAGTGGAAGCTTGCTGCTTCTGAAGGTAGTAGAAGAGCGTGAGAAGCATGAAGTGCTTCGAAGGAGTAACCAGTACAGGCGCAAGCTGAATGCGGAGGTGAGAAGCACTAAGTGCTTCAAGGTAATAAAGTGAATGTACGAGGTGCAAGCATCAGAAGTACTTCTGAAGGGTTGAGCCGAGTGCTTAAGAAGCAAGCATCAGTCTTGAGCCTTTATTAAAAAGGCCCCGAGAGGATTCGAACCCTGGGCCTTGAGGAGAGACAAAGGACTAAGTGCGTGCTGGCTTGCCACTGGGGTGGCTGTTACATCTGGTTAAGAAACAACAACCAATAAATTTAAAATAAACAAAGAATTTGAATTTTTCCAGAATCAGAAAACGCGCGCATAGCTTCATCTTCAACCTCCTGATTTTTTCTCCATGGATTCTTCGTTTCTTAATAAAATTACATGATCCAAACATCAAACTTGCTCAGATTTTTACCAGGAACATGATTATGGCAATTGATTTCATTTATTTTAAGCTTAGAACTGTTAATTTTCGTATGAACACGAAGAACCCTAATTCTAAGTTTTGATTATGAAATCATGTATGAGCACAATTTTTAACAATTGATTGAGGGTTATTACTCAGTGATAATGCAGAAACAAAATGGTCAAGCCTTTTTTGAACTGGAAATTGGAAATCAAAGAGTTCAAAGTTCAAGTTTCTCACCTCTTGAAACTGAAATCGGGTTCCTTGCTAGAGGTGTTCCAGAAGTGTTTTGATGATTGCTACAACTTCAGTGATGCTTATGGAAGGTGTTGATATGCTTACCTTGAATTGAAATGGTCTGGATCGTTCTGACCAAGTCCAACTACAGCCACTTGAAGTGAGAATTGAATTTAATGATTCTGAGTTTACAGTGATGAAAATATGGTTTGGATCACTTCTATATGATGTATAGAAGGTGTTTGAAGTGAAAGTTTGGAAGATGCACGAGTGGATTGAGAATTTGTAAGTTATTGCTCAATATGTGCATACATGAGTTTTGGAAGTGTTTTCTGAGTTTTGATAGTTCTTGGGCTAGCTTGAGGATTCTAACAACTTTCTAATGATGTTTAGAAAGTATTTGAAACCTAAGATTGCTCAGAAATTGCAAGGCTTGAATTTTGCAAATTCTCCTACTTAGAAACTTAAAACTTGAAAATCAAGAAAGAAAGAAGGAAAGCTTGGATTATGATTGCTTTGGGGTAGTTTTGTATGAATAAGTGAGCTCTATTTATATGCCAAGAATTCTGAATGGTAAGTAGAGGAGATTGACTTGAAATTGAACAACTTGCCTTCAAGGGCAAGAAAGACATTTTTACCATAAATGCACACAGAATATTCCTTTAACCATGGTTAAAATCTCACTTGATCTTATCTGCCTCATAATTACTTCTCATCTGATTTTTATCAGCACTAACCTATCTTAACTTGGTGACAAGGCTTCTAGAGGGAGAAATTTGTGAAAATGACCTATAGTTCTTGAAAAATGACTTGTAATTCATGGTTATGGAGCTCTAAGTTTAATTTTCAAAACCCTAGCTACACAGTTTTTTTTTCAAGTTCTTGGACATTTTGGAAATCTTGTAACAAGATCTACAACTTTCATGTTTGGAGTTTTTCTTGAATCAAAATGGATCTAGGTGAAAAATGGTCATGAAAGTAAGGAAAAACCATGTTTTTCAACACTTGAAAATTTTTCTAAGTGTTAGAAAAAATTCAAATCTTGACTTTTTGTTGACTTTTTTACATTTCTTGATTTTTTATGATCATGATGGATTATTTGAAATGATTTTATGATTGAAAAAGTTTGGATTTGAAAAAGTTGACCAAAAGTCAAAGTTTGACTTTTTGAACAGATGAATTTTCATCAGATGATTTAGAATTTGTCTGATGAAGAAACATGGATTTTGCAATGTTTTGAATCAAGAAATTAGGTCAAGATGTTGAATTTGAAGATGTTAAGATCAATCTTCAAGCAAATAGGTAATTCATTGAGCAGAAAGTCAATGATTCACTATCTTCGATCAAAACCCTAATTGGTCGGTTCAAGGTAGATCATGAGAAAAAGTTGAGAATTTGAAGATCAAATATTGATGATTGATTAAGATAGATCAATTGAGGTGAGTGGAGACTCAAACACTAATTGATCATATCTTGAACAGGTGAAATTTTGATAAAACCCTAACTTTGACTTTCAGGAGCACGCTCGATCTATCCTGTTCTGAAACTGTTAGTGATGCAATGATGCATATGTGAATGATATAAGGTGGTATCTTAGGTCAAAAATTGGGGTATGACACAAGTGATATGATAATTCTAAAACCTGTGATATACTTGACAAAAATAATTGAAACTTGTCGTGTGGCCGCGTTGATTCTATCTAGCTTTTGGCAAGTCTTCATGCGTAAGTTTCAAGATGGTCACCTTGCTGACGACTAACAATTAACAATTCAATGATATACTTGACAAGTTTCAAGATGGTCATCTTGTTAACCTTTATTAATTGCTTTTTTACTTTTTTCTCTTTACTTTTTGCATTTATTTTTATGCTCTTTATTTTTATGCACCTTTAATTTTAACATTTACATTCATACCATTTTTTTTCTTTGCTCACTTAAGCATTTTATTTTCTGTGTCATTTTTCCTTTGCTTATTTGAGAATTTTATTTTCTTGTTATTTTGAATTTGCTCACTTGAGCTTTATTTTTATTTTCCAAAATACTTAATAATTCAACTCAAACATAAAAAACTCTTAATTGGACTTGGTTACTATCCTTGTGCTTGGAGCTTGATCTTCGGACTTAGGATTAGGATCTCTACCTCAGCTTGGAGATTTTTGTGCCCTTAGTGTTATTCTGTCTTGTCTGGTTATTATCTTTGTATACAAGTTATTCCGTTATACTCGATTAAGAGTGGATTTTCTCAAAATACAGCCGTTACTCTGCCCGTTTTTCTTAAGACAAGAGAGTTCATCTAAAACATTGAATTATTTGACGCTTGGTTTTTTTGCATGGTTAATTGTTGCTTATGTGTTAATCCAAAGGATGAGATATGATATTGACTCTTGATGTTAAGTACTAGTCTTCTCACCCGGTTAGATCTTTCTTTACTCTTACCTTTTACTTTATGTACATAGGTTAGCCTCTTCATCTCCTCCCCATTTTTTAATTTTCAAAATCTTCCCTCTTTTTTCAAAGGATTATTGTTTTCAAAACTCGAACCGCTTTCATAAAAAACTTGGACTTAGGTCCATGTTTTTTCAAACTTCTTTTCTCTTAATAAACTTTCAATTCATCTAATATAACTTTGACTCTTCTTTTCATAAGACTAAAAAACACCTAACCTCATTCAAACTTTTTTGAGCTCTTTGTGGCTTTTCTAAACTAACATTTTCTTAAAAATCAATCAACATACAATTTTGGTCTTTTTTAGCCGAACTTCGTTTTGATTTCAACATTGCACATTGTTGTTATGTAGGTCTGAAACTCATTGTAAGTTCTATCAAACCAAAAATTATAAAAAAATACTTCTTTTCTCCCCCACCATCCATTTTGTACATACACTTTTTTAACACACATATACAAATTTTTTTAAAAATTCGTGCAGAGTACCGTAAATGCTTTGGGTGCCTAACACCTTCCATTTGCATAACTAACCCCCGGTCCCAGATCTCTGATCTTTTTTTTAGGATTTTATTCTCTATTTTTCCTAGTCCTTTAGATAAAATAAAAGCGCGGTGACGACTCTTTTGTTACTTTTTTGAGTTAAGTCAATTTAATGGCTTATACTCGCAATTTTGCCGCTACTGAAAAGTGATGACTCTGCTGGGGACGTTTGACCTATTGCTGGACCATCTCTAAGTGGGTTGAACCTTTTTTTGTTTATTTGTACATATGTTCTATATTGTTTTTCTATATTGTATGCTTGTTTGTTTGGATGTTTTTTTGGTTTTCAGGGGTGATTGGTGATCTTCTTTTTGAGTCCTATACCCGAACTCGGGAAAACTTAAGATAGGACGGACTGTATAGTTAGGTTAACTTTTAGGGAGTAATCCCTAAGAAGGAGACATGAGATCCCCCTCTCAGTGGAGACCTCCTTGACTATGTATTTTGTTTATCGAGCAATCGGAAATACATGACTGCTTTCGACCTGAGAGTCCATGAAGCTGAGCAGCCGTAGAACCCTTAACCCATCTTGGTATTTTTAGGGATAATGCAGGGACTATTACGGAGTTATCCGGAAGTAGTTGTTACGCAATACTGCACTCATACGAGTTTCACCGGAAGGTCTTACTGATTACCGAGTACATCGGGAAGTTGGTAGTATTGGATGAAGGAATGAAAACTCTGGGGATTCCTTTATGTCATACCCCAAAATTTGCCCTCCATCTACTCAAGAGATTTCATACATCCATACTCAAGGATTCCTCAAGAGTTGATCAGACAAACTCTCTCCTAGACAATCAACCCAAACTAGGGTTTGGTATCTCTCAAGTCAAGATGGATTCCAACATCTCCAATGGCCTTCATGCCTCCTCATATGCTTCAAAGATTCTCCATGTCAAGTTTCAAGCCTCACAAGTCAAGTTTCCTCAGACAATGGTTCAGATGGTTGAAAATCGGGTGTATTGGACAAAAAGTCAACTGTGGTCAACATACAGTCAAAACTTCTGATTTTTGGTCAACATCCTCATTTTGAAGTTACATTCATCATTTGATCAAGGGTTGATCATGATTCATCAAGAAAACTCAAGATTTGCCCAAAAGTCAAACTTTCTAAATTAGGGTTTCTAGATGAAAAGTCAATGAACTTTGGTGATCATAACTTTCTCATACTTTCTCGAAATTTTTCCACCACCTCTTGTTTTGAAGGAAATTCAATTCTCTACAACTTCATGTCTCACAAGAATGTCCAAAAATGCTTCATTTGAGAGGTATAGCTCAAAACATTACAGTCATTTTCAAAGTCAACAAAAGTCAACTTTTGTTTTGAAGATATATTGAGCATGGTAACTCCAATTGAGATGAGACCAAAGACATTGGTTAGAGGACTCTTAGAGCTTTCCAAAAAGTCCAAGAACTCTCAAAAATGTGGAAAAATGAGCAAGATACACTATTCAGAAGTTGGGCAATTTTGGACAATTGCACAAAAGGACATTTTGGTCAAAATGCAAAATTTTCCAAATGGGCCTATAATCTTTTGATCCAAACTTGTTCATGACATGATTTTTGACCCATAAATGCTTGGCATTGGTGATTTTCTATTTTCATGATTTATATTTGAATTTTATAACATTTAATTCAAAAATAAATTGTGTAAAATATGAAAATTAAGTTATTTTTTCAATTAAGTTGGATTTATATCTCTCTTAATGTCCAAGAAAGCCCACACCATTTACCAAATTCGTGCAAGCCATGGCATTGATGAGAAAATCATATTTTCTTCAAAATTTGATTTGTTTTTATTGAAAAATATTTGCACAATCAAGAAGCAATCTTTTTTCACTCCTTTTGCCATCCAACTTTCCTCTATAAATACTCAGCATTGCAGCCAGCACAAGGGACGAAACCCTAGCCCTTGCACTAACCCTTATTTTGCCAAAATTTTCCATAAAGTTTCAATTTTTGATTTCCAATTTCCAGCCAAATTCAAGGTGTTTTGAGCATTCAATCTTGCTCAGGAGGTTTCCAGCAAGCAAAAACATAGCTCACTTGAAGCCAAGACTGCCCAGAGCTCGATCCTAAGCCTGCTCCGATTTGGTATATTTATGAAATTCGAATTTCATTATTCATGTGTTGTTAATGCTTTTTGTGTGTTTGTTTATATTCAGGACATTCATTAGAGTGCATTTGATACTTTACATGCAAGCATACACGTAGAAATCATCCATTGCCATTGTTAGGGTTCGAAGGACTGTTTGAATCGAACCGGTTAATACAGGCATTTTCAGGGCAAACCAATAGCACCATTGGATTCGTAGGGTCCGGTTTAGGGGGGTAGGGTATCCTTTTGCTCTTTAAATTTCGTGTTTTGCAGGTTTGATCATCGTGGCCATCGGAGAAGACGACCGGAGCTAGGGCTCCGGCGTCGTTGAATGTGTTGACCGGCGAGGAAGCTGGCGTGGCAGAAGAACGCGTTCCGATTCGCCCATTCATAAGTCAAAGGACCCCACCGGCTGACTGTGTTTTTGACCTCCCCAGGCTGCGACGCGTGTGCACTCTTGATCCCACATTTTCATTCCATAACACCAGATGACACATGGCGTAGTGGTAAGAGCGTTCCCTGTTGCCAGATCCTCTCAAGAGTCATGGGATCGATCCCTGCCAGCGCCGGTTTGAGTTTCTTTTTTACAAAACTGCATATTTTCTATATTTTCCTATTTTCTTTTATTTTAATATTTTCCATTCATTTTAATTTCTTTTCTATATTTTATTTCTGCATTAAAAAATTACCAAAAACATTTTTTCTTTTTACATTATTTTCACAAAAACCTTTATTTAATTTAATAAATTAAAAATATAATTTTTGCATGCATATTTATTTTATTTTTATTTTAGCATTTAAATCATTATAAATTGCATTTTAATTATTAAATCTTTTCCAAAAAATCCCAAAAAATTATTTTAGCTTATTTATCTTATTTCCAGCATATATTAATTTTCTCATATTTAAAATTGCATTTTTTCTAACATTTTCTCTTGTTTCAATTTCATCATATTTCCCGATTTTCTTATCCTTTCACAGGTTGCTCCGATTCGGACGTTTTTTTTTCTTTTATCATTTTATTTTCCAATAATGTAATTGCTCATGGGTTGTAATAGTTAATTAGGCTTTTATTTTCCGCAAGTTTAAATTATGTATCTGCCCCAAAGCCATGTAATAGCGTAGGTTTATTTTCCGCACCTTTACATTCCGCATTTTATTTTCCGCACCCTTATCAATTGCTAGTAATTAGGCGTGTATGGCAAGATAATAATTGGACATAGCTCACACTAATTTTCAAGATAAAATATCTGAATTTAACACACTTCTCTCACACATGCACCCCTTAGGGTAATTCTCTCTCGATGCCTTTCGATTTCAAAATGGTCATGTCCCTCGAACGTAGAGGTATTCTAGCACCGTTGCCTTCCAAACAAATCATCATAGTCCCTTCGATACAAAGATCATAAGACCCACGATGTCGCCTCCGAATACATGATCTTGACCCTCGATTGTCGCCTACGAAAAATGATGATAGTCCCTTCGAATGTGCTAGGATACTTCCTACAAGTTGCCTTCTATGACCATCCGATGTCCCTTCGAATGTCCCGCTTACATCCAACGAATGGAGCTACCTACTAACTAATGGTATGGCTAGCGCTATTCTAAAGGAATGTAAAAGTACGAAAACGATCAATTCTGAGTGGGTAAATAAGTCTCTTAGTTGCTTGCTCTATCAAATGCTTTTCACACCACACACTCTTATTCAAAGTTCAAATTCTTTTCAAAACAAACACATTTCCGAACACTTTGTATACACTCCTACATGAGTCATTACAAAGTCAAAGCGAAATGCCTTTTCAAAACATCTTTGTCAAACACACAGAAAGCAATTTTAAAAAAAGTGATCTAGAGCAACTAAGAGCCCGTAGATAACTACGGATGGAAAGGGGTGCTAATACCTTCCCTTTTCATAACCATTCTCCCGAACTCGGAATCTAACGAAGGTCTTTTTCTGTTACTTTTACCTTCCCTTAATTGGATAAAAATAAAAGTCGGTGGCGACTCTTGCTATCCACACATTTGGATACAAAAATCCTACAAAGTCAGTTCACCGTGTTACAGAACTGGCGACTCTGCTGGGGACATTGCCCAAAAGAGAGAATTGCCTTAGGGATTTCTAGATAACCTTTATTGCTTTTTGTTTGACTTGTATGCTTTATCTTTAAGGGTTGCTTGGGTATTATATTGTTGGGGGATCCTACACCCGGATCCGGGTTTCCTTTTAGGTAAGTAGCATTAGATCATCGCGACCGTTAGACGTATAACTACACGGTCAACATGATGGCTACGTTAGCGTGACACTTTGGTTGCCCCGATACTCTTCATTCCCAAGTTGAAGAAAGTATTTGGCTTCTGCGTGGTGTCATCAAGCGCTAACTAAACTTTTAGAACCTTAATTGACCCATCTTGGCCATTAGAAGGTAGTGAGATGGCCGGCTTTGGTGTAGACCGAGGTTGGTTGATACTCGATGCTACGCTCATTGAGATCAGACTTTTGGGACATTTTCGATCGACCACTTGGCCGTCGTATTGAAATAAGCGCCTACGAGAAAGATCTGTGATATGAGATTCCTAGAACCCGGTTACTATTATAGGACAGGATGAACCAACTCAAACTTTTGGTGGGGTAATCACCTATACCTCATGCAAGCCTTAACCCTAGGCTCATTGTGTGAATTGCTTGTGTGTGCTAAACATGACATCATGACATCATTCACATTGCATATCATTTCTAACTATTTCAAGGACCTAGGGATTTATCTTTGCTCTGTTTTGTAGGGATTATGGCTTCTAGAAAGACTATCCGAATCAACTTCATGGGTATCCCTTCTCAGCTCAAAGAATTGGTTTCAGAAATTCCCGACCATGCTCAGTTCATCAAAAGACATGGTTATCTACTTGATTTGGTTATCTCCGGTTTTGAAGAAGATATGATGCATGTCCTATTCCAGTTCTTTGATCCGAAACACCATTGCTTTACATTTCCAGATTATCAGTTGGTTCCTACCTTAGAAGAGTTCTCTAAGCTACTTGGGATACCTATTCTTGACCAAATGCCATTCACCGGTTTGGAAAAGGTTCCTAAGTTCGAAGACATTGCATCAGCCTTACATCTTAAGCGCTCAGACATTGAAGCCAATTGGGAAACTAGAAGTGGAGTTAAGGGTTTACTTTCCAAGTTCTTAATCAAGAAAGCCCGAGAATTCCTCAAAGTTATGAGTTTCCATGCATTTGAAAACGTTGTGGCCTTGCTAATTTATGGTTTGGTTTTATTCCCTAACTCGGATCAATTCATCGATATCAATGCCATCAAGTTGTTTCTTACCCGCAATCCAGTGCCTACCTTACTTGGAGACATTCTACATTCTCTCCACACTCGTACTACTAAGCGACAAGGAACTCTCTTGTGTTGTGTACCGTTACTTTCCAGGTGGTTTATTTCGCACCTTCCTCCATCAGTTTTGAAGAATGAACAAAGGTTGAGATGGTCTCAAAGATTGATGTCACTCTCTCATTCAGATATCCGTTGGAACCTTTTCTCTCAAAAGGACTTCACATTCATTGAGCGTTGTGGAGAATTCCCTAATGTACCACTACTCGGTATAAGGGGAGGTATTACTTACAACCCTTCTCTAGCTCTGGTTTGGTTTTGCTCGAAAGGATGGTCCACATGATATGCTTCTCCAAGATGTTGTGTTCGACTACAATCACGATCTCCGAATTACCGACGAAGGTTTATACATGCTTGGGGCATGGTAAAGAAGGCGATACCAAGACTTTGGGGCACCGAACTCCATTCCTTGGGAACCTTACCTCAAATGGGTGCGAGCTCGAGCTCAAAACCTCATGATGCCATTCACTGTTCTACCGGTAATTATGGAACTGTTGCTATAGGTGACGTATCCTATCTGATTCTCCATCCCGACATGCCTACCGATTTTGAAGACTTGAAGAGATCCGGATTCACAAGAAGAGAGGGATACCTTTGAAGCTCGATGCTATGCAAGTGAAAAGAAAGTTCTAGAGTTGACCAAGCTACTTCACGAGGAGCGAAACATCAACGCTTACATCGGCACCAAGAGGAAGCGCCATGGGAGACTTAGAGCTTTAGGATGTTTTGTTTTCTTTTATTGTTTTGAACTATCTCTTGTACTTAAAAAAAGAATAATAAAGAGTACTAATAAATGTTTGTTCATTGCTTGTTTAACAAATTTAAATCTCTTAGGTCCTTGAAAACATTGCATTGCATTCGCATAAACATTGCATATCATAGCATAACATTGCATCACAGGTACATTGGAGATTGGTTTTCTCATTTGCTCGCTATTTATTTTAGCAGAAATGGCTCTTGAACAGTCAAAGATCTCGAGCTCGAATGCTCAGATGTTTACCAGCTTGGTCCAAGGCCAAGAAGATCTGAAGAAGCTCATCAACAAGAAGAAGAAGGTTGTTGGTCTCCTCAACATGGGTAGACGTTTCAAAGGGGGTCCTAAAGTGGTCAGCCGTATTGAGCTCTCTGAAGGAAGTGTCCATGCCGAGGGGAGTACCAAGGGTGATGAAGGTGAGCAGCGGGAACCAAAGAAAGGAGGAGAGGATCATTCTGACTATGGCCAGTACTCTGAGGAAGATGACAAGTACAAGCAACTTGAAGATCGCCTGAATGCTGTGGAAAACCTGAAAATGTCCGGGCTGAATTTTGATGACCTGAGTCTTGTTCCTGGTGTGGTGATTCCTCCCAAGTTCAAAGTTCCTACTTTTTCCAAATATGATGGCATGTCTTGCCCTAAGCTGCATTTGAAGTCCTATGTCCAGAAGATCAACCCCCACACTGATGACAGAAAGTTGTGGATGCACTATTTTCAAGAGAGTTTGTCCGGAACTCAGTTGGAATGGTACTATCAGCTAGAGAATGACCGTATCCGTACTTGGGGTGACTTAGTGATGCTTTCTAGACAATATGAGTACAATTCTGAATTGACACCCACTCGCATGCAACTACAAAGCATGTCTATGGGTCGTGACGAGAAGTTCAAGGAGTATGCTCAGAAGTGGAGAGATCTAGCAGGCAGAGTTCAACCACCCTTGTCCAATAGGGAGTTGGTTGATATGTTCATGGGAACACTGACAGGCCCATTCTTCAATCATCTGATTGGAAATTCTTCATCCGGATTCACCGAGTTGATATTGACAGGCGAGCGCATTGAAGCTGGTATCAAGAGTGGGAAGATCCATGTAGAGTCATCTTCAAATGCTGCGAAGAGATCCTTTGGTGCTAAGAAAGAAGCTAATGCTGTGTATGGTCAGAAAAGCCGAGCCAAGACCGACCGTGCTCAATGTGGGGCGGTTGTGATCTCGATCCTACATCAGCACAACCTCGGAGAGACAGTAGCGTAGCGCGCCACGAAGAGGTTCTGAAGATCAACATGCCATTGTCGCAAGCCTTGCAACACATGTTGAACGCAGAGCTGATTACCTTGAGGGATCCTCCACAAAATGTCAACACTTCCTCTCCAAAGTACAATCCTAATGCTAAGTGTGCTTACCATTCCAACAGCCCAGGGCACGACACTGACAATTGTTGGGCTCTGAAAAACAAGATTCAGGATATGATCGAAGCTAAGCAGATTGAGTTTGACCCTCCTGTTGAGACTCCGAATGTGATCAACGCGCCTATGCCTAACCATGACAAGAGTTCCAATGTTGGTGGCGATACTTATGTTTTCAACATAGATGACTTGACCATTCCTCGATGGTATTAAGAAGAATTTGTTGCAAGCGGTGTCAATCCGGGATGCCCGAGAGTTGTCGTTGGTGCTCGCACTGATGGTTGTGCTTGGTTGAGAAGGCGTGTTCATGCATGATGGATAACCGTGAGATACTATTTACGAAACCACCTGCGAAGTTGTGTGAAGAAATGTCTAAGTTGATTGACAATGCGAACGAAACTGTACCATCTGTGTGGGATACCTTGGGGCAACCAAGTGGAAAATATGATTACATGGTGAAGTACACTGTCCCTGATAGTTACAAGATTCCTATTGAAGATGTTAAGGCGACCGGATGGGGTGACGATTTCCCAGAAGACTATGCTGATGTTAACACTATAAGGATTTCCTCTGTTGATCTTGTGCCTAGGGTGGCACCTCTCATCATCACTTCTCCAAGACCAGTGCCATATTCCTCTGACAAGGCTATCCCTTGGAATTATGGAGCTGATGTTTACTATCATGGTGTCAAGCAAGATCCTCGACAATTGAAGATCTTTCTGAAGTTTCTATTCGACATTAACAACATCACCGGATCGAAGGTGACCCGAACCGGAAGGTATTCTCTCCAGATATCTCTCCTCCAAAAGACACTGCGACTCCAGCTCGCATTCCAGCTACTCAATCAATATCCCCAGCTAGAGGGAAAGAACCAGTAACTCATCCTGCTCAGCTAGAAGTACCAAAGGAAGTTGCCGAAGACACCTCCAAACAAGAAATGGAGGAAATTCTGAAAATTATCAAGAAGAGTGACTACAATGTTGTGGAACAGTTGGGACAGACTCCGTCCAAGATCTCCATGCTTGCTCTGCTCTTATGCTCCGAGGCTCATGCTAACGCCTTGGTGAAGTTTCTGAAGAATGCTCATGTGCCGCAAGACACTACTACTGATCAATTCGAAGTTTGTATTGCTAGCCTGGCTGCCAACAACGGCCTACTTCTCGATCTTGATTTGACTCCTTCCGGAAAGAAACATAACAAGGCCTTGCACATCTCCATTGAATGCAAGGGCACTACCTTATCTCATGTTTTGGTGGATACCGGTTCTGCTCTGAATATCCTTCCGAAGACTGCTTTTGATCGACTTGATGTCGAAGGGTTGGTTCTGAGACCCAGTGACATTATCGTGAGAGCTTTTGATGGTTCTAAGCGAACAGTACTTGGAGAGCTCACTCACTGTTAAAGTCGGTTCCGAGACTTTTGATTCCACTTTCTTTGTCATGGACATCCGTCCAGCTTATTCTTGCCTACTTGGACGCCCTTGGATACATGGGGCAGGCGCTGTTACCTCTACTTTGCATCAGAAACTGAAGTACCCGGTGAAAGGGAAAGTTGTTACAGTGTGTGGTGAAGAAGAGTATATGGTCAGTCATCTACAGTCATTCCGCTATCTCGAGATGGAGGGTGAATTCTTCGAGACTCCCTGTCAAGCTTTTGAAACAATACCCAGAGTCATGCCTGTTGACTCCCCCGTCACTCCTGAAGTTACACAAGCTCCACCTAGAATGGCCTCGCTGAAAGATGCTCAAGCTACTGTTGAACAAGGAGGTAGTGCTATTTGGGGACAGCTCCCTAATCTTCCTTTCAAATTTGACAAGACTGGTTTAGGCTTCACCATCAAGGGTCAGAAGATGATATACGCGACGCGGCCAACTTCCTTTCCGCATCGCAGTGGAATCCATGCTATAGAAGACGGCGACAACGGCTTGACATCGCAAGTGGATCTTCCCAACTCGGATCATGGGCTCAACAATTGGAAGGCGAAGACGTCATACCAATCTCCTTTAGTCGAGTAATTGCTCTTGTTTTGTTTTGCTTTTCGTATTTCTTTATGTTTGAACAATAAACTTTGAAAGCCTAGTGCCTTGGGGCATCATGGCTCGTTTGTTATTATCGTATTTTCATTCAAAAAATTTTGCATTCAATTGTTTGTTTTCTTTCTTTACTTTATCACCCCTTCAAAAAGCTATGTGTTCTTACACACACAGTGATACTCCGAATCTCGTTAATAACAGACTATGCTAGTGCTAAATATGACTTGATAATCCGATCTACCAAGCCAAGACGAAAGTGAGGAAGATTGTGAAGTGCCGGAGAACTTTGACTGCAAGAAGAAGAGCGAGTTATACAACCACACGAAGAGCAAGTTGAGGTTGTAAATTTGGGTACTGACGAAGAGAAAAGAGATCAAGATAGAGCGGGTCTTGAGCAGTGTTAAAGAAAAGTTGGTTCGGATACTACGAGACTATATTGAGGTTTTGCTTGGTCATACGAAGACATGCCGGTTGGACATTGATATGGTACACGATTGCCGAAAAGAAGGTTTTCTCGGTGAAAGAAGGTTATCGCATGCGTCCGAATGTCGAGAAAATCAAAGCCGAAGTTATGAAGCGTTCAACGGTTTCTTAGTTACTTCCTATCCACATGGGTTGCTAATGTGGTGTGCCAAGAAGGATGGTAAAGTACGAATGTGTGTGGATTACGAGATCTAAACAAAGCAAGTCCGAAAGCGATTTCCCACTTCCTCATATTGATGTTACGGTTGACAACACCGCTCAACACAAGGTTTTCTCCTTCATGGATGGTTTCTCGGTTACAATCAGATCAAAATGGCTCTCAAGACATGGGAAGACTACTTTTGTTACGTGGGGTACTTTCGCTACAAGGTTATGCCGTTTGATGAAGAACGGTGCCACTTATCAGCGTGCTATGGTGACATTGTTTCGTGACATGATTCATCACGAGATAGAGGTCTACGTCGACGATATGATAGCTCGATCACAGACTGAAGAAGAACACCTCGATCATTTGCAGAAATTGTTTGATAGGTTGAAGAAGTACAGACTGAGACTTAATCCTAACAAGTGCACCTTTGGAGTCAGATCCGGAAAACTCCTGGGGTTTGTTGTCAGTGGAAAAGGTATTGAAGTTGATCCCACCAAGGTTAAAGCTATTCGAGAGATGCCAGCGCCCCGCACCGAGAAAGAGGTCAGAGGTTTCTTGGGCCGATTGAACTACATTGCCAGATTCATTGCACACTTAACTGCTACTTGTGAGCCAATCTTCAAGTTACTAAAGAAAGATCAAGTAGTGGAATGGAATGACGATTGCCGATCGCTTTTGACAAAATCAAGGAGTACCTAGAATCCTCTATCCCGATGCCAGAAGGAAGACCTCTTATCATGTACCGGTGCTAGAGAATTCAATGGGATGTGTGTTGGGGCAACATGGCGAGTCAGTCGAAAAGAGCATGCAATATACTACCTTAGCAAAAGTTTACCGTGTGAAACAAGATACTCACAGCTCGAGAAAACTTGCAACGCTTTTTGCCTGACTAAGGAAGTATATGTTGACTCACACTACCTTGTTGATTTCTAAGATGGATCCGATAAAATACATCTTTGAGAAACCAGCTCTCTCGGAAGAATAGCAAGATGGCAAATGATCTTGACCGAATATGACATCCACACTTCTAAAGCGATCAAAGGAAGTGTAGTAGCCGATCATTTGGCTCATCAAGCCGTAGACGACTATCAATCTATGCGATTCAATTTCGAGCGAAGATGTTTTACTAATTCTGATCGAGAACCAGGCCAGACGAAGGACACGAACAAGGATCCCGATGGACTATGGTCTTTGATGGAGCCTCAAACGCACTTGGCAATGGCATTGGCGCCATCATTACGTCCCTGAGCGGACATACTCCTTTCACCGCGATTATGCTTCGGTTGCACTAACAACATGGCCGAGGCGTGCATCATGGGTATCAAAGTGCTATTGACTTAAGAATCAAGTTCTTACAAGTGTATGGAGACTCGGCTTTAGTGATTAGTCGATTAAGGCGAGTGGGATACGAAGCATCCGAATCTCATTCCATATCGAGCATGTTACGAGTTTGATTCCTTACTTGAAGAGATTACTTTTGATCACATTCCACGAGAAGAGAATCGGTTGCACGCATTGGCTACTATGTCGTCTATGTTCAAGGTTAGATGGGACAACGAGGCTCCCGGATCATCATTGAGAGGTTCGACCAACGATTGTTGTGAGCTTGGCGAAGAGAAACCTTGGTACTTTGGCGTGAAAAGGTATCTTGAGACTCGGGAATATCCCGCAGGGCATCATTAATGATAAGAAGTTCATGAGAAGATTTGCATCAAATTCTTCCTCGAACGACATCTTATACAAGCGCAACCACGACTTGTGCTTACTCCATGTAGACGAGAAAACAAAGCGTATCATGGAAGAGTTACACGAAGGCGAATTTGGTACCCACTCCAGTGGACACACTATGGCTAAGAAGATTTTGAGAGCAGGTTACTATTGGTCCACCATGGAAGCTGATTGTCACCGCTATGCTCGATCTTGTCACAAATGCGGTTATGCCGACAAAGTGCACGTACCTCCACCTCGAATGTTTTAACTTCTCCGTGGCCTTTTGCAATGTGGGGCATTGACATGATTGGAGAGATTAAGCCCACAGCTTCCAATGGACATCGTTTCATCCTTGTGGCAATTGACTATTTCACCAAATGGGTAGAAGCAGCCTCGTATGCATCTGTTACCAAGAATGTAGTGGCTCGATTCATCAAGCATAATCTTATCATCGGTATGGCACTCTCGAAAGGATTATCACGATAACGGTTCCAATCTCAACAACAAGATGATCACCGAACTCGCACGCGTTCAAGATCAAACATCACAACTCTTCTCCATATCGGCCTAAGATGAATGGCGCGATGGAAGCCGCCAATAAGAACATTAAGAAGATTATCTGAAGATGACGATTACTTACAAAGATTGGCATGAGATGTTACCATTTGCTCTTCATGGTTATCGCACTACGCGAACATCCAGGCAACCCCTTCTCTCTTGTATACGGTATGGAAGCCGTCTTACCCATCGAGGTTCGGATACCCTCAACGAGTCCTCCGGAGGCGAGTTAGCGAAGCGATTGTCCAGACTCGGCTTGACCGATTAATTTGGTTGATGAGAACGACTCGAGTCCATCGCCATGGACAGATTTATCGAAGCGAATGATCGGAGCATTTAACAAGAAGGTCAAGCACCGAGTCTACCAAGTCGGTGATCTAGTAGTCAAGCGCATCATTCTTCCACAAGGTGATCCGGGCAAATGGACTCCCACATGAGGGACCATTTGTAGTCAAGAAGTATTTCCGGCGGAGCTATGATACTTAGCACCATGGATGGTGAAGACTTCCCACACCTATGACGCAGACATAGTCAAAAAATACTACGCATAAAGAGACCCGCTAGGTCGACGAACCTAGGCAAAAATAAGGGCATCCTGGCGAACCAAAAGGTTCGGGCAAAAATAAAGGATATATACAAAACATGTACACCTGCAAGTCGAAAACACGAAAAGGCGGCTTGGGCAAAAAGGTATCCGTGGTGAAAACCGAAAGGCGGTCTAGGCAAAAGTTAGGGATTTAAGCGTACGACTATGTCTCTTCTAGATCATCTGCTTCGAGACTACTATCAGCATTCAAGATTCAAATGGCGAAGATCAGTCTACTCACTTTCTCAGCAAGGAGATGAGATAGTCGAAGTATATGAGTACTAGCATAGTTGGACTTAACGAGATTGTTTCCGCATAGCTTTTTACCTTTCTTATGTACAAACTACTTGGCCATACGCCACCTTTCAAAAAATACAGCTTCTTTCTCTTTACAATTTCTGTTGTTGTTATTTGCAATAAGTCCAACGTTTGCTTTGAATGACTATACGCATTTGACAATAAGAATCTATCACAAACATACGAAAAGTGAATACGCAAAAGTACTTACTACAGGTTCCGGGAATTGGGATGACGACGAAAGTCAACGAATAGTTCCCCACAGAGCATAAAGGTGTCACCCACAACACACCTTCCCCAGCGGAGTATAAGGGAATCCACGAGCAGCAATTCCACTCAATCGAGCAACGTTACATCAGTCTCCAAGCAGTAACACTTCATCCCCAGCAGATATTTCTCAATCCTCCCCCTTCTCCCCGGCAGCGGTATCCAGACTCAAAACTTGGTCAGATAGTGCATCGGAGGAAGCATACACCTTTTATTCCCCAGCCAGAGATTACAACGGACTCTAGACTCTTCAAGCCCGGTCTCTCAGCAACCATCAAATGCTCTCCAGCGAGATCTACACTCGGAATCCCCAGTAGAGCGTCTCTTAAATTTCCTCAGCAGGATCTACATACAAGGTCCTCAACAGATCGCCTCCCAGACTCTCCTCAGCAGGGTCTATATATGAGATCTCCGACAACGAGCCTCTCAAATCTCTACCTTCCTCAACAACGTCTAGGCCCAAGACTTGGTCAGATAGTGCATCGGAGGAATCCAAGATATCTTTCTTCTCCTTCAAAAGCAGGGTTCTCACCTACATAATTCCCCAAGCAGAAGTCAGAAATCTTCAAACAGAATATCCGCATCTTCTTCAAGATGGATATGTTTTGAAATATCACAACATTCATCATTCATACATTTCTCATAAAGTCATAATTCATGCATATGTCATTCATATACATCATGCATCATACTTTGCATAAGACTAACAAATATTCTATCAAAGTTTTCTTGATTTCTCCAAAAGCAGTGTGATCATTTCGACGCAAACAGGTCGAGATTAAGCCCCGACCGGAAAACTATCAAAGACCGCCTTGAACAGGTCGAGATTAAGCCCGAGCCGACGGAAAACTATCGAAGACCGCCTCCGACGACGGTCCAGATTAAGCCCGAACCGCGGAAAACTATCAAAAGACCACCTACGGTTATGCTCCGATAACGGCAATGGATCAACACCGCACAACAGGAAGCTATCCACATTCGGCCAACTACAATCTCTCCCGAGTAATCGGTAGCGAAGATTTATTCGATTATCAGCAACTGAGTCTAGCGTCGACTCGGTTGCCTTGGATGGCATCTTAAGCCCATCTCCGACTATTTGTCAACATCTCTTCACTATCGAATCTGCATATATGGTTAAAAATCAATACGGACCAATAACTTCATTTAAAGTGAACACGAAGTCTAACGTCGACTCCTTCGGATGGCATCTTAAGCCCATCTCCTCTCCATTCGGGAACATCTACAGTCTAACGTCGACTCACCCTCCATCGACCTTTCTAGATGGCATCTTAAGCCCATCTCTGTCAGCTCTCCTATTAACAACCTCGAGTCTAGCGTCGACTCGTTCCCAGTAAGTCTCCAACTCCAAATGGCATCTGTAAGCCCATTCCCGCATCATCCACTAACGGCGAGTGCAAATTTTCGGTGTACTCGGTGTTCAATCATCTTCTACCTCCGGTCACGAAGACAAGCATGTCAATCTAACCCTTCAGTACAAGAAGATTGAGCAGGGCAGTGTCATACCCCAAAATTTGCCCTCCATCTACTCAAGAGATTTCATACATCCATACTCGAGGATTCCTCGAGAGTTGATCGGACAAACTCTCTCTAGACAATCAACCCAAACTAGGGTTTGGTATCTCTCAAGTCAAGATGGATTTCAACATCTCCAATGGCCTTCATGCCTCCTCATATGCTTCAAAGATTCTCCATGTCAAGTTTCAAGCCTCAAGTCAAGTTTCCTCGAACAATGGTTCGGATGGTTGAAAATCGGGTGTATTGGACAAAAGTCAAGCGTGGTCAACATACAGTCAAAACTTCTGATTTTGGTCAACATCCTCATTTTGAAGTTACATTCATCATTTGATCAAGGGTTGATCATGATTCATCAAGAAAACTCAAGATTTGCCCAAAAGTCAAACTTTCTAAATTAGGGTTTAGATGAAAAGTCAACTGAACTTTGGTGATCATAACTTTCTCATACTTTCTCGAAATTTTCCACCACCTCTTGTTTTGAAGGAAATTCAATTCTCTACAACTTCATGTCTCACAAGAATGTCCAAAAAATGCTTCATTTGAGAGGTATAGCTCAAAACATTACAGGTCATTTTCAAAGTCAACAAAAAGTCAACTTTTTGTTTTGAAGATATATTGAGCATGGTAACTACAATTGAGATGAGACCAAAGACATTGGTTAGAGGACTCTTAGAGCTTTCCAAAAAGTCCAAGAACTCTCAAAAATGTGGAAAAATGAGCAAGATACACTATTCAGAAGTTGGGCAATTTTGGACATTGCACAAAAGGACATTTTGGTCAAAATGCAAAATTTTCCAAATGGGCCTATAATCTTTTGATCCAAACTTGTTCATGACATGATTTTTGACCCATAAATGCTTGGCATTGGTGATTTTCTATTTTCATGATTTATATTTGAATTTTATAACATTTAATTCAAAAATAAATTGTGTAAAATATGAAAATTAAGTTATTTTTTCAATTAAGTTGGATTTATATCTCTCTTAATGTCCAAGAAAGCCCACACCATTTACCAAATTCGTGCAAGCCATGGCATTGATGAGAAAATCATATTTTCTTCAAAATTTGATTTGTTTTTATTGAAAAATATTTGCACAATCAAGAAGCAATCTTTTTTCACTCCTTTTGCCATCCAACTTTCCTCTATAAATACTCAGCATTGCAGCCAGCACAAGGGACGAAACCCTAGCCCTTGCACTAACCCTTATTTTGCCAAAATTTTCCATAAAGTTGCAATTTTTGATTTCCAATTTCCAGCCAAATTCAAGGTGTTTTGAGCATTCAATCTTGCTCAGGAGGTTTCCAGCAAGCAAAAACATAGCTCACTTGAAGCCAAGACTGCCCAGAGCTCGATCCTAAGCCTGCTCCGATTTGGTATATTTATGAAATTCGAATTTCATTATTCATGTGTTGTTAATGCTTTTTGTGTGTTTGTTTATATTCAGGACATTCATTAGAGTGCATTTGATACTTTACATGCAAGCATACACGTAGAAATCATCCATTGCCATTGTTAGGGTTCGAAGGACTGTTTGAATCGAACCGGTTAATACAGGCATTTTCAGGGCAAACCAATAGCACCATTGGATTCGTAGGGTCCGGTTTAGGGGGGTAGGGTATCCTTTTGCTCTTTAAATTTCGTGTTTTGCAGGTTTGATCATCGTGGCCATCGGAGAAGACGACCGGAGCTAGGGCTCCGGCGTCGTTGAATGTGTTGACCGGCGAGGAAGCTGGCGTGGCAGAAGAACGCGTTCCGATTCGCTCATTCATAAGTCAAAGGACCCCACCGGCTGACTGTGTTTTTGACCTCCCCAGGCTGCGACGCGTGTGCACTCTTGATCCCACATTTTCATTCCATAACACCAGATGACACATGGCGTAGTGGTAAGAGCGTTCCCTGTTGCCAGATCCTCTCAAGAGTCATGGGATCGATCCCTGCCAGCGCCGGTTTGAGTTTCTTTTTTACAAAACTGCATATTTTCTATATTTTCCTATTTTCTTTTATTTTAATATTTTCCATTCATTTTAATTTCTTTTCTATATTTTATTTCTGCATTAAAAAATTACCAAAAACATTTTTTCTTTTTACATTATTTTCACAAAAACCTTTATTTAATTTAATAAATTAAAAATATAATTTTTGCATGCATATTTATTTTATTTTTATTTTAGCATTTAAATCATTATAAATTGCATTTTAATTATTAAATCTTTTCCAAAAAATCCCAAAAAATTATTTTAGCTTATTTATCTTATTTCCAGCATATATTAATTTTCTCATATTTAAAATTGCATTTTTTCTAACATTTTCTCTTGTTTCAATTTCATCATATTTCCCGATTTTCTTATCCTTTCACAGGTTGCTCCGATTCGGACGTTTTTTTTCTTTTATCATTTTATTTTCCAATAATGTAATTGCTCATGGATTGTAATAGTTAATTAGGCTTTTATTTTCCGCAAGTTTAAATTATGTATCTGCCCCAAAGCCATGTAATAGCGTAGGTTTATTTTCCGCACCTTTACATTCCGCATTTTATTTTCCGCACCCTTATCAATTGCTAGTAATTAGGCGTGTATGGCAAGATAATAATTGGACATAGCTCACACTAATTTTCAAGATAAAATATCTGAATTTAACACACTCTCACACATGCACCCTTAGGGTAATTCTCTCTCGATGCCTTTCGATTTCAAAATGGTCATGTCCCTCGAGCGTGAGGTATTCTAGCACCGTTGCTTCCAAACAAATCATCATAGTCCCTTCGATACAAAGATCATAAGACCCACGATGTCGCCTCCGAATACATGATCTTGACCCTCGATTGTCGCCTCGAAAATGATGATAGTCCTTCGAATGTGCTAGGATACTTCCTACAAGTTGCCTTCTATGACCATCCGATGTCCCTTCGAATGTCCGCTTACATCCAGCGAATGGAGCTACCTACTAACTAATGGTATGGCTAGCGCTATTCTAAAGGAATGTAAAAACAACGATCAATTCGGTGGGTAAATAAGTCTCTTAGTTGCTTGCTCTATCAAATGCTTTTCACACCACACACTCTTATTCAAAGTTCAAATTCTTTTCAAAACAAACACATTCCGAACACTTTGTATACACTCCTACATGAGTCATTACAAAGTCAAAGCGAAATGCCTTTTCAAAACATCTTTGTCAAACACACGAAAGCAATTTTAAAAAGTGATCTAGAGCAACTAAGAGCCGTAGATAACTACGGATGGAAAGGGTGCTAATACCTTCCTTTTCATAACCATTCTCCCGAACTCGGAATCTAACGAAGGTCTTTTACATTACTTTTACCTTCCCTTAATTGGATAAAAATAAAAGTCGGTGGCGACTCTTGCTATCCGCACATTTGGATACAAAAATCCTACAAAGTCAGTTCACCGTGTTACACTTTAGAACCTTGATCTACAGGTGACAAAGCTTATAATACCTTTTGGGTAGTACCCTCTAACTCCATGCTCATGACATTGAACCTATGAACCCCCTTGTTTGTAATCTTTGTGTGTGCTTGTTGCATCATGCATTCATGCACCCATACGCTTTTTTTTCCAGACAGTTGTTCAAGGAACTTAAAATTGACCTTTGCAAATATCTCAGGTATACTTTGACCATGGATTATTGACAGATGAGGACTCAGAAATACAGTTTCAAGGAACCTAAATTGAGGGATTGATGAGCTTGGTTGATGAGATTGAGAGTCCTTAGGATTTCCGAAAGAAGTATGAGACTATTATACCTTTGATAAAGACGAAGATGAAGGATGGTTTTCTTTACACCTTAGTTCAGTTCTATGATCCGTTATACCATTGCTTCAATTTTCCTAACTATCAGTTAGTTCCTACCTTGGAGGAGTATTCTTATTTGTTTGGTCGACCTATTACTAGTGTTGTTCCTTTTATTGGTTTGGAGGAGGAGCCTAAATATCATGAGATTGCTGCTATTACCCATCTGAAGAGGCCTGAGACTGAAGACAACATGACTACTAAGAGGTGTATCAGAGGATTACCGACTGCTTTTCTTTTGAAGAAGGCTCATTATTTTGCTAATATGAGGAGTATGAAGGCTTTTGAAGCCATATTTGCCTTGCTCACATATGGTTTGTTCTTATTTCCCAATGTTGACAACTTTGTTGATGTTAATGCTATCAGGATCTTCATGATTGAGAATCCAGTTCCCACACTTCTTGCAGAGACTTACTACTCCATTCACCTTCGAAACTTCCCCCGAGAAGGAGAGATTACATGTTGTACGCCATTGATATACCATTAGTTTACTTCTCATTTACCTACAGCTAGTGCTTTTTGGGATCCTAGGAGGGGATCTCGTTGGGCACCGAAGATCATTAATCTCACTCATTCTGATATTGTGTGGTATCGTCAGGTTTATTATGATGTAGAGATTATCGATAATTGTGGTAGCTTTCCCAATGTGCCTCTTCTTGGTACAAAGGGATGCATTAGCTACAATCCTGTTCTTGTGCATCATCAACTTGGTTATCTGATGAGGGATAAACCAAAGAGTATTCACATGAACGACTTCTTTCTTAAAGAGGGTGAAGACCACAGTGCAGCTAGGAAGGATATAGATAAAGCTTGGCGTCATATTCACATGAAAGGAAAAGAGAATCCAGGGAAGAGATGAGTTGTTTCTTTGGAGCCTTATCTTCTATGGATTCAAGAAAGAGCTATTGAGTTGAAGATGCCATATTCTTGTGAGGAGCCTCTTGCTGATTTGTTCTTGGCTGCTACTCAGGGTTCAGATGACATAGAGGACGTTCAGCTTGCTTTGGTTAGGATGCAACAAGAGAAGGAAGCTTGGAAGAACAAATACCATGCCTTGAAGATGTCTCATGCGGTAGAGTTGAAAGAAAAGGATGATTTGATTGAGATTCTTGAGAGTCGTGTTGTAGAGATGATGGAGAAGTAAGAGGATTTACTTTCTTCCAGTGTTCACCCAATTCTTAGTACTTTTGTTCATTCTCATACTTTTCCCGAGTCTAGTGCTTGGAAAGGTTATGTTGATAGGTACGTGTTGGAGAACGAGCAGCTGAAGGAAGATATTAGGAAGCTTAAGAGGAATAGGTCATTTGATGAAGGGTCTTCTGTAGACTTGGTTCCTTAGGATTTCTAGTTTCTATTTTATGCTCTATTGTACTTAGGTTCATTGAAACTTATATTAAAGAGTTGTAATCCTCAAAATATTTTATTAATGATATGAGTTTTATTCAGTATTTCAATTGTGTTATACTTTGATATTTGCAAATTAAATTGTCTTTATTAAGTTCCTTGAATAATGAATAAAAAAAAGAAATAATAAGAAAATCATATGAATTGCATGTCATGCATCATGACACCACATTCTTGCATTTTCATACTTTCCCAGGTGTCTTATCCATTTCTCTGCTTCGTTCAGTCTTCAAGATGTTGCATCGGTATAACACTTGAGCCAACTCCAAGAAGAAGATGCAAAATATAGAGAAATAGAATCACGAGCTGTGTGAAGAGGTTATCTCCTTGATGAACGTATGTCCAATTTTACTGCCATGGTGGAACAGTTGGTGGCTACTCAAAATCAGCCACTACCTCCTCCTCCTTCTCATCGTAGTGTTCAACCTCAACTGACAACTATTATCTCTAAGATTCAAGATGCTCATGTTTTAGTTGCGTCAGTGGTTTCTACCATCCATCATTGTATGCCTCCTGGTTATCCTTGGGGAATGCAAGAGAAATTCATGCTTGAAGGTTACAACCCTGCTGCTTAAGTGACCTCCTTGGCCCAGTCTGCTGTTGTTTCTGCACCTCTTGTGGTGCATGCTACTCCTGTTTTCAACAAAGAGTTTGACAATCCACTCCCCCTCCGAGTGAAAGCTTATACTTCTATGATCGAATGAGTGGTTTCCAGGAATAGTTTGTCAAAATGAAGAAAGAGCTGAAAGCCCTCAAAGGGAAAGAGCTGTTTGGTGATAATATCAATGATTTGTGCTTAGTTCCTAATGTGAAAGTACCTGCGAAGTTTAAAGTTCCAGAGTTTGAGAAGTACAAGGGAAATTCTTGTCCCCGTGACCATTTAAAGATGTATTTGAGAAGTATGTACACTCATACTGTAGACCAACGTCTGCTCATTCACTTTTTTCAAGATAGTTTTATAGGTGTAGCTTTGAGATACTACATGAATCTAGATAGCAGTGACATCCATACTTTCAATGATTTGGGTGAAGCTTTTGTGAAACATTACAACTACAATATGTACATGGCGCCCGATCCTGATCAGCTAAGGGCAATGGTTCAGAAAGATAAAGAATCCTTGAAAGAGTATGCTCAACGATGACGTGAGCTTGCTGCACAGGTTATACCTCCACTGAGTGAGCAAGAGATGACCAAAGTTTTCCTGAAGACTTTGAGTCCTTTCTATTACTGGAAGATGGTGGTCAGTGCATCTAATGATTTTGCGGAAATGGTAAGCATGGGAGTCCGTCTAGAAGAGGTTGTCCGAGAGGGACGATTGTCGAAAAAAGAAGGATCGAGTGGGGATAAGAAGCCATCTTTTGGATTCTCCAAAAAGAAAGAAGAAGTTAATGTTGTTGTCTAAGAGAGGAGAACCAGACCTCTTGGTAGATGTCCTCAGAACTAGCAAGTTGCTGTTGTTACCCCTATTGTTGCTACAACTCCAACTACTATCCTTTATAACAAAGCATCTCAGTAAGGGCAAGGCCCAAAAAGAGAACTGTTTGATCTGATTCCAATGACTTATGCGGAGCTGTATCCAGCATTGATTCAGAGGTACTTGGTGCAACCAAGGGCACCTCCAGCTATTCCAAATCCTTTGTCGTGGTATTACAAGGCTGATCATACTTGTGCATACCACCAAGAAGCTCCAGGGCACAATATTGAAAATTGCTATCCGTTGAAGTCAAAAGTGAAAAAGATGGTTAGATCTGGTTTGTTGTCCTTCAAGGACATGGGTCCTAATGTGCAAGGGAATCCGTTGACCAAACATGGAAATGTTGTGAATATGATTGATGGAGAAATCGGGGTTTATGATGTGAATTCAATCATTGGAGAATTCGTGAAGAGGCATGTTGCTCTTTGTAAAGTTGGTTATTGCATTCATGATCATGCTGCTTGTAATGTGTGCAGTGACGATACTCGTTGTAACACCCCATCTAAATACCCCGAATATATTAATTAAATTAACATATAAATCATCTTTAATCAGAGTTTAACACGGTAATCACGGGATGTCACAATTAATAAATAGAATAAACCTTCATTCAAACAGTAGCCATGCTACACTGAGGATCAACATTCAATAATTCAATCATTATAAGACCATGTCTTACACAGCGGAAAGATACCATAACAAAAAAAAAACGGAATAAATTCAATCAACATTATTCCCACTAAGTTTTAAATAATTAATAGACCAAGTCTAATTCCTCATCTAACGTTCCCCAGTGTTACAATCTAATCAGAGCATGACACTGACACGCGGACTAAACGATAAGCTCTAGAGCCATCCTCACCGACTCCTCAGCTGCTAACTTTAATCTGAAATGGTAAAGTAAGGGTGAGACTTCTCATAATTAAAGCATATTATAAGCTTCTCAATTAACAATATATTTCAAGCATATTAATCCACCCATTTTCAACATAACTCCAGATTCAATACACAATTACAACCATATAATCATCATGCACAACAATCATCAATCAGAGAATAGTAACACTGGAAGACATCCTAACATGTTACTATTCCATACAATCAAAATGCAGACTCAATGCATGCGGTACCGACTCGTGACCAAGTCACCCAACACTGATCCATCATCAACCGGATACAGTACCATCGATTCGTCCATAACCACTCGGACACGAATCCAGCCTAACCACCCATCCTCACTCGAGTATCGGTTATCGGCAATCCAAGCCAAATTCCGCACAATGGGAATTAGCTTCACCAAAACAATGCATATGCACGCACATCAATAGCATGCAACATTAATCAGTCTATGTAATACATCAACTCAACATAACTGAAACAACCATCCAACATGATATCTCAACCAATCATGCATACACTCAACATCAGCATAAACATGCAAACCAATCAACATGATATATCAATCCAATCATGCATACATCAACACAGGTTATGACCACCTCAGACATCATAACCCTCATCACCCACAACATGATATAATCACCTATCATGAAACAATTCGTCACAAAGCATAAATATGCCAGACACTTACCCTTCAATTGGTAAGACTATCACCAGTATTATATCACAACAACGACAACTAAGATCAACAGCCATCAGGCATATACAACACCAACAAACACATGATATCAATACAATCATGACTACACCGATTATCATAAACCGAATCAAAGCCCAAGAAACATGATATTCCAACCATCATGCACACAAATAACAACAGCATAACACGCTTTACGTTCACTCAGTATCAATATATCCATCACCACAGGATCTCTACTGCATACACATCAATATGCGTCAGTCAAAAGTCACCTATCTCGGAATTTGGCTCATTTTCAAAATAATTTCAAGTTTTGGAAAATATTTTCATTTCATAAAATAGAGCATTAAATTTAGGAAATAACGTCAAAGCAGGCTCAAAGCGGACTTCGGTTTGAAAGTTATGAATTCTCAAAGTTTGATATTTTTCAAAAATTTGAGTTGGAACCAGTTCCTACATATCGAACGGTTCTAAAAAGCTTCAAAACCTCCTTCTGGAAAAATGTATGGAACCGGTTCCGACACATCGAGAACCGGTTCCCACGTGTATTTTCAGTTCTTTGTAAATTTTCAAAGGGCAGCGGTTCCCCTATCTGAACCGGTTCCCCGTGTTAAAAGCCATTTCTGCACAGCATTCATCCATTTCCATTCAAACTCAAACATACCCATCGAACTCAATCATGGGAACACTAAAACACATCATTTTCATCATCTATCTCATCAAACAACATATTTCCATCATCTATTTTCATCTCGACACTCTAATCTTATTCCATACATGTTACGACACAATCGGACTCAATCGACACCAAGCGACACTATTAGGTATACATCCATGGAAACCTAAATTTCCTAAACAGATTCCTAACATGCCATGGTCTATAATATTAACATCAAAACCTATAATAAGCAATAACCGATCGAAATCACCCCTTACCTTGTGGGTTCTTGAGATTACGGCTTCTAGGTTTTCCTTCTTCTTTCTCCTCTTCTCACTTCTCGTAGTCTTGTTTTCTCCAAATGATTCTATTTTCCTCTTTTCCTTATTTAATTCCTTTTATTCCTTTTAACATAAATAAAATAATTATTTATTTCTCATTCTCCAATTAATTCCATAATTAATCTCAATAATTCAATATATTAAATCAACTATGCTCTCAATTAATTTAATAATTAAAATCATAATTATTTAATTACCGAATTATTTTCGGGGTGTCACACTCGTGGTTGTGTTAACATAAAGAGTGATCTTCAAGATATGATGGATAGGAAACTTATTCAAGTTATCAGGTTGAAGGATGATCCTGAAGTTGAAGTGAATGCTGTCTATGGTCCTCCTAGAGAAGTTCAAATCCGTGATGTGAATGAGACTAATGCTAATTTGGTGAATTTACACGCCGAGTTCAATTTCATTGAAGGGCAAGAGGTGCACCAATATAGTGAGTGCTCAGTATGTAGCACAGATTATCGTGGTTGTGATGTTGTTAAAAGAGATATTCAACATCTTTTAGACAAAGACATTATTCAGATTGTAGTAAGGAGGGTTGGTTTCAACGATGGCGTAAATATGATTGAAGGATCGTTTGATGAATCTGATGATGAATATGTTTCTGCTAATGAGTATTTCTCCGCCGATGAGTCTGGTGAAGAAGCAAATGTAAATGTCATTGTACCATATTTTGATATTCCCTCCATGGAAGTGACCTATTACAGTAAGACTCTAGTTACTCTTCTAGTTATTAGCTTACCTAGACCTGTCCCGTATAGTTCCAACAAGGATGTTCCATACAAGTATAATGCCACCATTCTAGAAGAAAATGTTGAGGTTCTGATTCAATCGTTATCTCAAGTAGGAAATATTGCTGATGCTAGTTGAATGACCAGAAGTGGTTGTGTGTTTGCTCTGATGTTTCCAAATATGGTTGATAATGGTAAGAAGATTGTGGAAACTAGTGTTGTACCCAAGAAGGTTGAAGGGCAGGCTAGTGGGGTAACCCAAGAGAAAGAAATGGATCATTTGTCGAAGATTATCAAGATGAGCGATTATAAGATCGTTGAGCAATTGCTACAGACACCACCAACGATTTCAATTCTGGCTCTGTTGATGAATTCTTTAGCTCACAGAGAATCTCTAATGAAGGTTTTAGATTAGGCATTTTTTGATTATGATGTTCCTTTGGAAACTTTTAATAGTGTGGTTGGAAATATCACGGCTTGCAATAATCTGAGTTTCAGTAATGAAGAGTTTCCCGCTGAGGGAAGGAATCACAACATGGCTTTGCATATTTCCATGAATTGTAAGAATGATGCATTGTCCAACGTGGTTATTAATAATGGTTCTGAGCTCAATGTTATTCCCAAGAGTACCCTTTCAAAGCTTAAATATCAAGGTTCGCCGATGCGTCCTAGTGGTATCATTGTGAAGGCTTTTGATGGTTCTCGTAAATCAGTTATTGGGGAAGTGGATTTGCCCATTCACATTGGTCCACATTTGTTTCAAATTACCTTCCAGGTGATGGATATATTTCTTGCTTATAGCTTTTTGATTGGAAGACCTTGGATTCATGAGGCTGGTGTTGTGACTTCAACCCTCTATCAGAAATTGAAGTTTATCCGTGAAGGTGTAATGATTATTGTGGAAGGAGAACAAGCTATGTTGGTTTCTTATTTATCCTCCTTTTCCATAGTAGAAGCTGACGAAGCCGCTATTGGAACGCAGTTCCAAGCTTTGTCTATTGATAGTGTTCAAAAGACTGAAGATTCTATTGCTTCTTTGAAGAATGCTCATAATGTGGTTCAGAAAGGTCCTAGCAATGTTTGGGGACAAGTTATTGAGCCAAAGGTGAATAAGAATGGTTTTGGTTTAGGCTTTTCTACAAAGATTAGAAGAGGAATCTTGAAGTCGGGACACATTCTGCCAAATATCTAGATGTTTTGAAGTCTTTGGTTATCTTGATCCTAGTTTTCCGAGTCAATGCCATTGTTGAAGATGGACCAGAGCAGGAAATGCCCAAATTTGTGACGCATGGAACCAGAGTTTGTAATTGGACTACTGTTGACATTCCCACTTACATTCACATGTCTAAGTAATTCACTTTTGTTGTTTAAATTTTCAAATAATGATCCTTTCACTCTGCCTAAGGTGAAAGTGATGTTGTATGGGCAAAATCTGTTTGTTTTGAAATTTAAGATCATTAATAAAAGTTTGTTTTTCATTCCAAATTGTGTCTTCTTGAAAAGTGGTAATTAGAAAAAAACCTTTCACAAAATAATAATAATTGAATTGAATATGCATAATCACTTATCATATGTGTCAGTTTCTAAAATCAATCATAATCATATGTACAGATTAATTCATAAAACCGTTGAAATTAATGAACATGCGCCCTCTTCCAACTTTGAACGTCCTGTATATGTGGCCGAAGAAGAGGAATTTGTTGTGATCCCTAAAGAGGTTTCTCGGTTGCTTAGCGAGGAAAACACCATTCAGCCGTACAATGAGCCATTGGAGGTAATTAACATGGGTTCTGATGAAGACGTGAAAGAGGTCAAGATTGGAGCATTGCTACATCCTGAGGTGAAGATTCGTTTAATTGAAATGATGAAAAATATGTGGGTATCTTTGCTTGGTCGTATCAAGATATGTCAGGGTTAAATAGTGATATTGTGGAACATCATTTATCGTTAAAGCTTGAGTACCCACCAATCAAGAAGTTAAGAAGAACTCATCCTAATATGGCGATAAATATTAAAGAGGAAGTTTTAAAACAGATTGATGTAGGTTTCCTTGTGACATCAGTCTATCCTCAGTGGATTGCCAATATTGTGCCAGTACCAAAGAAAGATGGAAAAGTCTGCATGTGTGTTGATTACCAAAATCTGAACAAGGCTAGTCCGAGAGATGATATTCCTTTGCAACACATTGATATGTTGGTGGACATTACTGCAAAATGAAAAGTGTTCTCGTTCATGGATGAATTTTTCGGATACAATCAAATTAAGATGGCTCCCGAGGACATGGAAAAAACAACGTTTATCACACCCTAGGGAACATTCTGTTACAGAGTGATGCCTTTCGGGTTGAAGAATGTTGGTGCAACGTACCAGAGGGCCATGACGACCCTGTTCCATGATTTGATGCATAAAGAAATTGAAGTGTATGTTGATGATATGATTTCCAAGTCCCAAATTGAGGAAGATCATTTGGGAGATTTGTTGAAACTGTTTCAGCGTTTGAGGAAGTATCGTCTCCGGTTGAATCCTAATAAATATACATTCGGTGTCCAGTCTGGAAAACTATTGGATTTCGTTGTCAGCCAAAAAGGAATTGAAGTTGATCCTAATAAATTTAGGGCAATTCAAGTAATGTCAGCACCAAGAACTGAAAAGCAAGTTAGAGGTTTCCTCGGACGTTCGAATTACGTTTCCAAATTCATTTCCCATATGACTGCAACATGTGAACCGATCTTCAAGCTGTTGAAGAAAGATCAAGGTTGCGAATGGACAGATGATTTCCAAAGGGAATTTGAAAGTATCAAAGAGTATTTTCTTGAACCTCTTATCGTGCTCCCTCCTATTGAAGGAAGACCATTGGTTCTGTATCTAACTGTGTTGGAAAGCTCCATGGGTTGTATTTTGGGACAGCAAGATGAAACATGAAGGAAAGAATATACCATTTATTACCTGAGCAAGAAGTTCACGGGCTGTGAGTCCCGATATTCTATGTTGGAAAAGGCTTATTGTGCTTTAGCCTGGGCTGCGAAGTGTCTACGATAATATATGTTGAATAATACTACTTGGTTGATCTCTCGAATGGATCTGATCAAGTACATCTTTGAAAAGCCTACTCTTACAGGGAGAATTGCTCGTCGGCAGATGTTGTTATCTGAATAGGATATTGAATATTGCACCTAGAAAGCTATTAAAAGCAGTGTATTGGAGAAATACCTGACTCATCAGCCAGTTGAGGATGATCAATTTGTTGAGTTTGATTTTCCTGATAAATATGTGATGTATTTGAAAATGAAAGATTGTGATGAACCTTTGCACGAAAGGCCGGATCCGAGTCCGATGGGGCATGGTGTTTGATGGAGTTGTGAATGCTTGTGTAAAAGGAATCGGTGTTGTGATCATTACTCCTCAAGGATCTCATATTCCTTTCACAGCAAGGTTGATGTTTGATTGTACGAATAATATGGTAGAACATGAAGCTTGTATCATGGGTCTCAAAGAAGCCATCGACCTCAGAATCAAAATTCTTGATGTGTACAGTGATTCAGCTTTAGTATAAATTAGATCAAAGGAGATTGGGAAACTTCGTCACCTAGTTTAATCCCTTACAAAGATTATGAAAGAAGGTTGTTGACTTTATTCAATAAAGTAGAGCTTCACCATATGCCTCGAGATGAAAATCGGATGGTAGGTGCCTTGGCGACTTTAGCTTCTATGTACAAAGTGAACGGAGGAATGATGTACCTCGGATCAACATTGAGTGCCTTGAGAGGCCGCTTATATATTCTCCATGGAGGTGGAAAAGGATGATAAACCCTAGTATCATAACATCAAGCACTTCATAATGACTCGAGTATCTAGTTGATCGACAAGCAAAGATAAAAAGTCCTTAAGGAGATTAGTTGGTAGTTTCTTTCGCAGTGAAGGTGTGTTATATAAAAGAAATCATGACATGGTCTTGCTCAGATGCGTGGATAGACACGAAGTAGACATGTTGATGCACGAGATTCACGAGGGTTCTTTTGGTACCCATGCCAATGGACACTCTATGGCTAAGAAAATGCTAAGGGAAGGTTACTATTGGTTGATAATGGAATCTGATTGTTACAAATTTGAGAAGTGACATAAGTGTCAAATTTATGCTGATAAGATTCATGTGCCTCCTACTTTGCTCAATGTTATTTCTTCCCCATGGCCTTTCTCTATGTGGGGTATTAACATGATTGAGATGATTGAACCCAAGGCTTCTAATGGACATCGTCTCATCTTGGTAGAAATTTATTACTTCACCAAATGGGTTGAAGCGACTTCTTATGCCAATGTTACCAAGCAAGTGGTGGTCCGATTTATCAAGAATAATCTCATTTGTCGTTATGGTGTGCCTAGAAGGATCATTACTGACAACGGCTCAAACTTGAACAATAAGATGATGACGGAACTTTGTGAAGAATTCAAGATTGTTCATCATAACTCTTCTCCTTACAGACCCAAGATGAATGGGGAATTTGAGGCTGCAAACAGGAATATCAGGAAGATCATCCAGAAGATGGTCGTCACCTACAAGGATTGGAATGAAATGCTACCTTTTACTTTACATGGATATCACACTTCGGTATGCACTTCAAAAGGGGCGAACCCTTTCTCTTTGGTTTATGGGATGGAAACAGTACTCCCTATTGATGTTGAGATTCCATCTTTGAGGGTGATTATGGAAGCTGAATTATCTGATGTTGAATGGGTTCAGAATCTGTTTAACCATTTGAATTTGATTGAAGAGAAAAGAATGATTGCTTTATGTCATGGTCAATTATACCAAAAAAGAATGAAGAAAGATTTTGATAAGAAGGTCAAACCTCGTGTATTCAGAGAAGGCGACCTCATGCTCAGAAAGATCATTTCTTTAAACTCTGATTCTAAAGGCAAGTGGACTCCCAATTATGGAGGCCCATATGTTATCAATAAAGCCTTCTCTAGCGGTGCATTGATTCTTGAAACTATGGATGGCGAGGAGTTCCCACGTCCTCTGTATGCTGATGTAGTCAAGAAATACTTCGCCCGAATAAATAAAAGAACAACTCACTAAGTAGAAAACCTGAAAGGGCGACTTAGGAAAAAAAGAGCGTCTCGGTAGGTGAAAACCGAAAGGGTGGTCTAGGAAAAAATTAGAGACATAAACAGAATAAATCTCCCGATAGGCTGAAAACCCGCAAGGGCAGTCTAGGTAAAAGTTAGGGACTTATATGGCAAGTAACTACATCAGATAAGACTTGATCACCAAAGTAACATTCTGCATGGATTATCTTCATACCTCAACTGAAGACTACAATACAGGAGTTCAAAGTTGTTAGGAGAATAGAGTTCATTGTCCTTGATATACCTTTTCCATGTATTTACCATTTTTCAAAACTTTGTAATCATCTATGGAGTCATGCTATTGGTAGACTACCATTCTATCAATAAAATTTGAGCCTTTATCCAATTCCTTTGCAATCTTATTTTTATTGAGTTTATAAAAATATTCTTTTATTATTGAAAATGTATTTCAAAACAAACATATTTGTTAGAATATAATTGCGAAAATTTTGCAATTTAAGTGTGTTTACTTCGTTTATGAAGCAAAGGGATAAGATGACACTGTCTTAATGACAAACAAGATTGATAATGTTGAAGTTGGGTCCATCAGGACCTCTATAACATTCTTCGTCCGAATATAAGGTGTAAATGCAAAGAGGATTATTCCCACCGGATGCCTCATTTCCCCCCAAAAGAGTTGGTAAGAATAGAGCTCTTATGAGACACCGTGACAACCCATGGGATGCTTCCATCAGAAGGAACATGGGGATGTTTGCGATATGCCTGGAACTTCTTTTGAAATTTGATGCGATAAAGAGCTACCCTACGATTGATGGTTTGTGAAGACTTCATTTTGGCCGAGTGTTGTCCATTCCCTAGTCAACCTTCCATGTTGATCCTCAATAAAATGTCCATGTACATTGCATGTACATTCATTCATTCATACATAGCTAAACTTCAATTCATTGCTCATTCGCATATGTTGACAATCAGAGTATGTATCCTCTCTCCAATAGAGTGTCAAGTTTAAGAAGAAAGAGTTCATCTTTCCATTTTCTCCACTGAATTATTCCTCGTGGAAGAATAGAGTCTCAACTCTCTTTGTGAGCCTCTCTGATTGTTCAAATCACCCTTCCCCAACTTGATTCTGGTTTGAACTCTGGTCTCCAAGCGACATTATTACCTTGTTCTTCTTAGACTATGAGTTCTAATTGGAAATCACATTTATGTCAGAAAGATCTCATTTCTCCAACAATATTGTTACAATCTTTTCTTAACAGCAGGTGCTAGTCTCTTTCCGCAAGCGGTTGATTTTCCCCAGCAGGCCTATTAATGCCAATTTGGCCTTCTTTCGGAAACCCAACGAGGAATCTCTCGTTATGGATTAACTGTATCTCTCTAGCAAGTTGAATACTTGTTATAGAAGTTCCTTTGGGTGAATTACAAGATCACTGTTGAACGTTTCTTTTCGGTATTCCTTTGGGTGATTTACAAGCTCATCGCTGAATAGCCGTTTGCCTCCGATGAGTGATTTACAAGCTCATTGTTGGAAGCTCCTATGGGTTATTTATAAGCTCATTATTGGAAGTTCCTTTGGGTGATTTACAAACTCAACATTGAGCGTTTCTTTCTGATACTCCTTTGGGTGATTTACAAGCTCAATCTTGATTAGCCGTTTATTTCGGTTGGGTGATTTACAAGCTCATTGTTGAATATTTCTTTTAGGTATTCCTTTGGATGATTTACAAGCTCATCACTAAATAGACGTTTATCTTCGATGGGTGATTTACAAGCTCATTGTTGGAAGTTCCTTTGGGTGATTTACAAACTGTTGAATGTTTCTTTACGGTCCTCCTTTGCGTGATTTACAAGCTCATTTTTGATTAGCCGTTTATTTCCGATGGGTGATTTACAAGCTCACTGTGAAACGTTTTTTCCGGTATTTCTTTGGGTGATTTACAAGCTCATCGTTGAATAAAAGTTTATCTCCGATGGGTGATTTACAAGCTCGTCGTTTGGAAGTTCCTTTGGGTGATATACAAGCTCACTGTTGAACGTTTCTTTTCGATATTCCTTTGGGTGATTTACAAGCTCATCGCTGAATAGCTGTTTACATCCGATGGGTGATTTACAAGCTCATTGTTGGAAGTTACTTTGGGTGATTTACAAGCTCAGTGTTGAACGTTTCTTTTCTCTACTCCTTTGGGTGATTTACAAGCTCATTGTTAATTAGACATTTACCTCCGATGAGTGACTTACAAGCTCGTCGTTTGGAAATTCCTTTGGGTGATTTAAAAACTCACTGTTGAACGTTTCTTTATGGTACTCCTTTGGGTGATTTACAAGCTCATTGTTGATTACCCGTTTATTTCCTATGGGTGATTTAAAAGCTCATTGCTGAATGTTTCTTTTCGGTATTCCTTTGGGTGATTTACAAGCTCATTGATGAATAGTCGTTTATCTCTGATGGGTGATTTACAAGATTGTCATTTGGAAGTTCCTTTGGGTGAATTACAAGCTCAATGTTGTGTGTTTTCCTTTGGTGATTTACAAAATCATCTTCGAATAACCATTTATCCACGATGGGTGATTTACAAGCTAAATCGTTTGGAAGTTCCTTTGGGTGATTTACAAGCTCATTGTTGAACATCTTTTTGGGTGATTTACAAACTCATTGCTGATTAATTCCAATAGCTATTTGCAACAAGATCTATTATTCCGATTAATGGAAGCCTCGTCATTATGGGAGGTAGTTTGTCGAAGATCTCTTATTACGATGAATGGTAGCCTCGTTGTTATGGGAGGTAGTTTGTCGAAAATCTATTTTTCTGATGAATGGTAGCCTCATCGTTATGGAGGTAGTTCATCAAAGATCAGTGTTTCCAATGAATGGTAGCCTCGTCGTTATGGGAGGTAGTTTGTCGAAGATCTATTATTTCGATGGATGGTAATCTCGTCATCATGGGAGATAGTTCATCGTTGATTTGTTGAATACTCCAATGGGCGAAATTTTAGCTCATGATTGTATGATTTCTTTGTTACCTTTTCGGATGAAGTATCACGGTTAAGAAGGACTTAGGCATGTCTTTGGTGAAAAACCAGAACTCTTTGGAAAGTTAGCTTATTGTTGATGTTGTCTTCTTACCACCTTTTGGTTAGAAATAATTCTTGGTGTTTATTCGGGGTTGATGGTTTACTATCTTTAAAAAGTTGGTGTCACTCCCTTATTTTTGCTAACTCCTGTGTGAGAAGATAGTTTGATGTCTATCTAAATATTGTTGCTATTATTCCCATTCCCCAGTGGAGTCATGTTTTTTTCCCTCTCCCATAAGATTTAGCTTCTTTCCACAAATGTTCGTCTTCTTGGATGAGTTATCTTTCTTAGCGTGTCTTCATTATCTTTGCTTCCCCCAGTGACATTCTATTGCCTCTGTGAAGATCATCCTATTGCATTTTATAAACATTATGAATTTCATGGCATCTTAGGGCCAAAAATAGAGCAAGTGCTATATTTAAGTATCTTCTATCCCGTCGAGGCGAAGGTTCTCTTTTTATCTCTGGATAGAAGACACTTAAATAAGGGCAGCTGTTGTACCCCAATTCCCCCCTAAGATCCCTCATCATCTCATCATCATAATGCATTAAGATCACAAACAAGGTTTGGGATCTAATGGTTGTCTTATTCCTAAGTTTGCCCTTAAGGAATCACCAAGCACCCTAACTGTGTTCTGCGTGCATGATTGATCTGCATTTATTTCTTCTGCTAACCTTTGATTAAAATATCAATCTAAAACATCAGTCGAGTGTAAGTTTTTCCGATGTTTTTTCCCAAACTTGATTTAAAACCAATTTTTTTTTAAAAAACAGGGTGCAATCAATTTGCACATTGGAGAAATCAATTGCTCACTGACCAATTTCAGCAAATTCTCAAAAAATAACTTAGTGCAAACGATTGCACTACGCAAAATTTTGAAAATTTGGCCAATTTTCAAGTTTGTGGGCTTGGGCTCAGATTTCATTTTTTATTTTCTTTTAATTTCGAAATTAATTACTAATTGATTCAATTTTGGCTCCAAATTCATTTTCCAAGCATAATTCTAATTTCCAAACCAAACTCCAAACCAACACTCATTCTCAAACCAAAACCTTATAAATAGAGGCCTCTTCTCATTCAAATGTCAAACTTTTTATAGCCAAATACACCTTTGTCATACCCCAAAATTTTCCCTCCTACTTCTCAAGATATCACATACATCCATACTCAAGGATACCTCAAGGGTTGATCAGACAAACCCTCTCCTAGGCAATCAACCCAAACTAGGGTTAGGCTATCCAAAGATCATGGTGGTTTCCAACATCTCCAATGGTTATCATGCCTCCTCATATGCTTCAAAGAATCTCCATGTCAAGTTTCAAGCCTTACAAGTCAAGTTTCCTCAGACAATTGCTCAGATGGTTGAACATCAGTTGTATTGGACAAAAAGTCAACTGTGGTCAACATACAATCAAACTTCATGATTTTTGGTCAACATCCATATTTTTAAGTAACATTCATCATTTGATCAAGGTTTGATCATGATTCATCAAGAAAACTCAAGATTTGATCAAAAGTCAAACTTTCCAAATTAGGGTTTCTTGAGGAAAGGTCAACTGAACTTTGGCTGAGCATAACTTTCTCATACTTTATCAGAAATTTTTCCACCACCTCTAATTTTGAAGACAATTCAATTCTCTACAACTTCATGTCTCACAAGCATGGTCAAAAAATGCTTCATTTTGAAGATATGGATCAAAACATTACAGGTCCTTTTCAAAGTCAACAAAAAGTCAAATTTTTGTAAAGAAGTGTTATTGAGCATGGAAACTCCAATTGAGATGAAACCAAAGAGGTTGTTTAGAGGACATCTAGATATTTCTAAAAATTCCAAGAACACTCAAAATGTTAAAAATTAAATACATACAATCTTGTATAAAATTTGAAATGATTGAAAATTTATTTTGATTCATATGAATTTAAAAGTAATTCTTTTATCAAGGTATTCTTTTTGATCGTGCTAGCTCATGGAAAGATTTGATAAAATTTGAAAGAAAATATTTTGCATTCAAGAGCATATCTTTTTCATTCTTTTGATCAAATCTCTTGCACAAGACCAAAGGACGAAACCTAGCCTCTTGAAGCAACCCTTATTCTCTCAAAAATTTCTCAAAGTTGGCAAAATCGAATTTGTTTTTCCAGCCACTTCCACCCACTCTCAAGCATCCCATTGTGTTCCTGAGGTAAGTTTGAGTAAGTACACATCAAAAACCATGGTTAAATCTGCCTGAATCGTGCCATACATGAACATACATATTCATATTTTTCTTGAATTCGAATTTTTAATATCTGCTTATTTTAATCAAAACTAATCATTCTAACATGTTCATGAGATGCCATAAGAAGGATCTGGGTCATCGTTCTTAAGGTTTAACGTCCAAAACTCGAATTGCCATGTTTAGGGTTTCTTGGCTGTTTGCTTGAAGCATTCTCGAGCCGATTCAGGGCAAACGGACACCGCCATCGTGTTCGCAGCCCTCGATTTAGGGGGGTAGGGTCCCTCTTTGCTTTTTATTTTGCTTATTTTTGCAGGTTGAGATTTTGGTTGATCGGAGAAGACGACCGGAGCTAGGGCTCCGACGTCGTTGACCTGTGCTGACTCCAGCGTGGCATCATGGCTCGTTCTGATTCGCTCATTCATAACATCGGGTCCAGCGTGTTGGCGTGTTTGAATTACAACTATGACACGTTTACACTTATAAACCATTGTTTGCGAGTTAAAACACCAAGTACACTTGGCTCGGTTGCAGCGTTGGTTGATTTCTCTAGAGCGCGAGTTCGATTCTGGCATGGCAATTTCTTTTTCTGACTTTACAAACTAACTTTTCTATTTTCTTATTTTTCTTAATATTTTTCATGCAATTTAATTAATCTTTAAACATTTTTTCATGCATTTAAAATCACCAAAATATTTTCCTTTTGCATTTTAATCGGAAAAATGTTTATTTAATTTTGACATTAAAGTTAATATTTTTGCATGCATATTTTAATTAATTGTTAATTAACCATTAAATTGACTTTTAATTGCTTTTAACTATCAAAATCGATCGAGAAAATTCCCAAAAATTATCTTATCATCTAATTGTCATTACTAATCTAAAGTCTTTTCCTCATTCAAAATCCTATTTTACTACCGTTTTCTCTTATGCAATTTTCTCGTATTTTCGATTATGTATTTGCTCACGAGGTTGTAATGTTTGAACTATTTTCTCGCTTTTCTTTTCAATATCATATAGCGCCCATGGGATGTAATAGTTTAATTAGGACTTTTATTTTCCGCACTCTATTATGTAGCGCCCCAAAGCCATGTAATAGCGTGGACTTTACTTTCCGCATTTTACTTTCCATAATTTATTTTCGCACCCTATAAACGCTAGTAACTAGGCGTGTATGGCAAGATAAAACAACATATATCACTTCTAATTCCAAGATAATATATAAATTAACACACTCTTTCACACATACACCCTTAGGGTAATTCTCTCGTTGCCTTTCAATTAAATGGTCAAGTCCCTCGAGCGTGAGGTATCCTAGCACCGTTGCCTACAAACATATCATCATAGTCCCTTCGATACAAGATCATAGACCCATGATGTAAGCCTCACGAATACATGATCTCGTCCCTCGATTGTTTCCTCGAAAGTGATGATCGTCCCTTGATGTGCTGGGATACTCCTACAAGTTGCCTTCTATGACCATCCGATGTCCTTCGAATGTCCTTCTACATCCAACGAATAGGGTTACCTACCAACCAATGGTACGGATATCACTATTCTAAAGGAAAGTAAACCAACACGAAAACGACCATTCTGAGTAGGTAATAAGACTTTTAGTTGCTTGCTCTATCAAAATGCTTTTCACACCTCACACTTTTGTCAAAGATCAAACTCTTTTCAAAAACAAAACATTTCCGAACACTTTGTATACATTCCTACATGAATCATTACAAAGTCGAAGCGAAATGCCTTTTTCAAAACATTTTTGTCAAACACACAGAAAGCAATTTTGTAAAGTGAGCTAAAAGAAACTAAGAGCCCGTAGATAACTACGGATGAAAGGGGGTGCTAATACCTTCCCTTTTCATAACCTTCTCCCTTACTCAGAATCTAACGAAGTTCTTTTCCTGTTCTTTTCACCTTCCCTTAATTGGATAAAAGAAAAGTCGGTGTCGACTCTTGCTATCCGCAACATTTTTGCGATCAAAAGCAAAACAAATTCTCAAAGTCAGGTCACCGTATTAACAGAACTGGTGACTCTGCCAGGGAGACACCCTAAAGAGAGAATACCTTAGGGATTTCTAGATCACTTTACTGCTTTCTATTTGATTTGTATGCTTTATTTTAAGGGTTGCTTGGGTATTATACTTGTGGGGGATCCTACACCCGGATCCAGGTTTCCTTAGGTAAGTAGCAATAGATCGTCGCGACCGTTAGGCGTATACCGAAACGGTCAACATGATGGCTACGTTAGTGTGACACTTTGGATGTCCTGATACTCTTCATTTCCAAGTTGAGGATAGTATTTGGCTTCTGCGTGGTGTCATCAGCACTAACTCAACTTTTAGAATCCTAATTGACCCATCTTGGCCATTAGAAGGTAGTGAGATGGCCGACTTTGGTGTAGACTAAGGTTAGCTGATACTCGATGCTACGCTCATTAAGATCAGACTTTTGGGATATTTTCGGCCGACCACTTGGTAGTCGTATTGAAATAAACGCCTACGAGAAAGATCAATGATATGAGATTCTTAGAACCCGGTTACTATTATAGGACAGGATGAACCAACTCAAACTTTTGGTAGGGTAAACACCTATACCTCATGCAAGCCTTAAACCTAGGGCTATTGTGTGAATTGTTTGTGCTTGCTAAACATGACATCATGACATCATCGTATTGCATATCATCTCTAACTGTTTCAAGGACCTAGGGATTTATCTTTGCTCTATTTTGTAGGGATTATGGCATCCAGAAAGACTATCCGAATCAACTTCATGGGTATACCTTCTCAACTCAAAGAATTGGTTTCAGAAATTCTCGATCATGCTCAGTTCATCAAAAGACATGGTTATCTACTTGACTTGGTTGTCTCCGGTTTTGAAGAAGATATGATGCACGTCTTATTCCAGTTCTTCGATCCAAAACACCATTGCTTTACATCCCCATATTATCAGTTGGTTCCTGCCTTGGAAGAGTTCTCTAAGCTACTTGGGATACCTATTCTTGACCAAATGCCATTCACTGGTTTAGAAAAGGTTCCTAGGTACGAAGACATTGCATCAGTGCTACATCTAAAGCGCTCAGACATTGAAGCCAATTGGGAAACAAGAAGCGGAGTTAAGGGTTTACTTGCTAAGTTCCTAATAAAGAAAGCCCGAGAGTTCCTCAAAGCTATGAGTTTCCATGCATTTGAAGACATCTTGGCCTTGCTAATCTATGGTTTGGTTCTATTTCCTAACTCGGATCAGTTCATAGATGTGAACACCATCAAGATATTCCTTACTCGCAATCCTGTGCCTAACTTACTTGGAGATATTCTGCATTCTCTCCACACTCGTACTACTAAAAGACAAGGAACTCTCATGTGTTGTATACCGTTACTTTCCAGGTGGTTTATTTCGCACCTTCCTCCATCAGTTTGAAGAATGAGCAAAGATTGAAGTGGTCTCAAAGGCTAATGTCACTCTCTCATTCAGATATCCGTTGGTGTCTTTTCTCTCAAAAGGACTTCACATTCATTGAGCGTTGTGGAGAATTCCCAAATGTACCACTCCTTGGCATAAGGGGAGGTATTACTTACAACCCTTCTCTAGCACTACGTTAGTTTGGTTATGCTCGAAGAGATGGTCCTCATGATATGATTCTCCAAGATATTGTGTTCGACTACAACCACGATCTCGAATTAAGCGAAGGTTCATACGCTTGGGGCATGGTAAAGAAGCCTGATACCAAGACTTTGGGGCACCAAAACTCCATTCCTTGGGAACCTTACCTCAAATGGGTGCGAGCTCGAGCTCAAAACCTCATGATGCCATTTACACCCGTGTTACCAGTGATTATGGAACCTGTTGCTATACTGTTCTCCATCCGGACATGCCTACTGATTTTGAAGACTTGAAGAGATCCTGGATTCATCTTAAAGAAGAAAGGGATACATTCGAGGCTCAATGCTATGCAAGCGAGAAGAAGGTACTAGAGTTGACCAAGCTACTTCACGAGGAGTAGAACATCAACGCCTACCTCGGCACCAAGAGGAAGCGCCCATGGGAGACTTAGAGCTTTAAGATTGTTATTCTTTTATTTTTCCGAACTATCTTTTGTACTTAAAAAGAAAAAAAAGAAACTAATAAAAGTTTGATCTTGCTTGTTTAACAAATTTAAATTCCTAAGGGCCTTGAAAACATTGCATTGCATTTGCATAAACATTGCATCTCATGGCATAACATTTCATAACAGGTACATTGAAGATTGGTTTTCTCATTTTCTCGCTATTTATTTTAGCAGAAATGGCTCTTGAACAGACTGTCAAAGATCTTCAGGCTCAGAATGTTCAGGAGATGTTCACTAGCTTGGTCAAAGGCCAAGAAGACCTGAAGAAGCTCATCAACAAAAAGAAGAAGGTCATTGGTGTTCTCAACATGGGCAGACGTCACAAAGGGGGTCCTAAGGTGGTCAGCCGGATATAGTTCTCAGAAGGAAGTGTCAAGACTGAGGGAAGTGTCAAGGGCAACGAAGAAGACCAACGTGAGCCTGAGAAGAAGGAGGAAGATTATGAGAATGATCAGTACTCTTATGAGGATGATAAGTACAAGCAACTTGAAGACCGTCTGAATGCTGTAGAAAATCTGAAGATGTCAGGGCTGAATTTTGATGATCTGAGTCTTGTTCCTGGTGTGGTGATTCCTCCCAAATTCAAGGTTCCTACTTTTGACAAGTATGATGGCATTTCTTGTCCGAAGCTGCACTTGAAGTCTTATGTCCAGAAGATTAACCCCCACACTGATGACAAAAAGTTGTGGATTCATTATTTCCAAGAGAGTTTGTCCGAAACTCAATTGGAGTGGTATTATCAGCTAGAAAGTGACCATATCCGTACTTGGAGTGACTTAGCAGATGCTTTCTACAAGAAATATGAGTACAATGCTGAATTGGCACCCACTCGCATGCAACTACAAAGCATGTCAATGGGTCGCGATGAGAAGTTCAAAGAGTATGCTCGAAATGGAGAGATCTAGCGGTGAGTTCAACCACCCTTGTCGATAGGGAGTTGGTTGATATGTTTATGGGAACAGCGGGCCCATTCTTCAATCATCGATTGGAAAATCTTGATAGGATTCAATGACGGAGGCGTATTGAATTTGGTATCAAGGCGGAAAGATTCAGCGAGTCATCATCAAATCTGCGAAAAGATCTTTTGGTGGTAAGAAGGAAGCCAATGTTGTGTATGGTCGAAAAGCCGAGCCAAGACCGACCGTGCTCAATCTGAGGCGGTTGTGATCTCAATCCTACATCGGCACAACCTCGGTGAGACAAGCGTCTAACTAGCACTGCGCCACGAGCAGTTTACAAGATCAACATGCCATTGTCGCAAGCCTTGCAACACATGTTGAAAGCCAGTGATTACATTGAGGATCCTCCTCAAAACATCAACACCGTCTCGAGATACAATCCTAATGCTATGTGTGCTTACCACTCCCAGACCCAAGACATAACACGATGATTGTTGGGCTCGAAGAACAAGATTCAAGACATGATTGAAGCTAAAGAGATTGAGTTTGATCCTCTGCTGAAACTCCGATGTGATCAACGCACCTATGCCTAACCATGGAAAAAGTTCCAATGCTATTGACAAAAATTCTTATGTTTTCAACATAGATGACTTGACTATTCCTCTAATGGTATTAAGAAGAATTTCTTTGCAAGCGATGTCAATCAGGATGCCCAGAGAACTGTCGTTGGTGCCCATCTGCACCTGATGGTTGTGCTTAGTTGAGAGGACGTATTCAATGCATGATGGATAACCGCAAAGTACTATTTTTGAAGCCATCACCTGTGGAGAATCTGTGTGAAGAGATGTCTAAGAAACTGAAGATCGAAGATATGAGCGAAGCTGTACCAGAAGTATGGGATACCTTGGGGCAGCCAAGTGGAAAGTTCGATTACATGGTAAAGTATATTGTTCCTAGAGTGGCACCTCTCATCATTACTTCTCCCAGACCAGTTCCCTATTCCTCTAACAAAGCTATACCTTGGAACTATGGAGCTGAAGTTTACTATCATGGCGTCAAGCAAGACCCTCTGACCATTGTGGACATTACAGTTGAAGCTACTATTCTTGACATTGACAACATCACCGGATCAAGTAAGGTGACCAGAACCGGAAGAGTGTTTTCTCTAGAGATCTCTCTGTCATACCCCAAAATTTGCCCTCCATCTACTCAAGAGATTTCATACATATATGCTCAAGGATTCATCAAGAGTTGATCAGACAAACTCTCTCCTAGACAATCAACCCAAACTAGGGTTTGGTATCTCTCAAGCCAAGATGGATTTCCAACATCTCCAATGGCCTTCATGCCTCCTCATATGCTTCAAAGATTCTCCATGTCAAGTTTCAAGCTTCACAAGTCAAGTTTCCTCAGACAATTGCTCAGATGGTTGAAAATCGGGTGTATTGGACAAAAGTCAGCGTGGTCAACATACAGTCAAAACTTGATTTTTGGTCAACATCCTCATTTTGAAGTTACATTTATCATTTGATCAAGGGTTGATCATGATTCATCAAGAAAACTCAAGATTTGCTCAAAGTCAAACTTTCTAAATTAGGGTTTCTAGATGAAAAGTCAACTGAACTTTGTTGATCATAACTTTCTCATACTTTCTCGAAATTTTCCACCACCTCTTGTTTTGAAGGAAATTCAATTCTCTACAACTTCATGTCTCACAAGAATGTCAAAAAATGCTTCATTTGAGAGGTATAGCTCAAAACATTACTGGTCATTTTCAAAGTCAACAAAAGTCAACTTTTGTTTTGAAGATATATTGAGCATGGTAACTCAATTGAGATGAGACCAAAGACATTGGTTAGAGGACTCTTAGAGATTTCAAAAGTCCAAGAACACTCAAAATGTGGAAAATTGAGCAAGTTACACCATCCACAAGTTGGGCAATTTTGGAAGAATGCACAAAGAGATACTTCAAAAATCAAATCTTTTGCAAATGGGCCTACTTTTCTTCATCCTAACTTGTTCCTCAAGCAATTAGGAGTGTCAAGCCCAAAGCCACGAATTTTGATTTATTTTTCTATTTAATTTGTAATTTATTCATTTAAATGCAAATTAAATCTTAAAATAAATTATAAAATTGAAATTAATGCAAAGATTGATTTTATTCTTTCCTTAAGGTCAATTAACTCACAAATGCCAGCAAATTGAAATTGGAGCAAGAAAGGCAAGATTGGATTGAAATTGATCAAGCTTTGAAGAATTGATTTTCATGGAAATATCAAATTTGATTTCCATTGAATATTGATTGATTCTTTCCAAATTCAATCCCAAATCCATCGATATAAATACATGATGCATACCTATCAAGAAAAGGAAAAAATTGCTCGAAACCCTAATCCAAAGCTCAAAAACCGTGGTCTTCAAGAACTTGCGGTAGTGGTTTTGGATTATTCGATCGATTCAAGCATCAAAACATATTCCTTGACACCTCTTGAATCGATCCGACCCTCACTTTGCCAAAAACATCAAGAATCAAGCAATCCGTGTTTGGTTTGTTCTTGAATTTTCAAATTCGATTTCTCATTCATGCATTATTAACTTGTTTTGATTGTTTGTTTGTGTTTAGCATCAAGTTTACAAACTTTGGGCAAGCCAATTGGATTTTATGACCGAATCGTGTTTCACCATGTTTAGGGTTTATGTGCCGTTTAGGGTTTCTATCTGAGGAAAAATTGGATGAGACCTATACCATCGTGTTGAATGAGTCCGACAATCGAACCATGGCTTTAGAATTAATTTATATTATGTATGCTTGCTTTTGATTTTGCGGGGCACATGGCGTCGAGCCAAAGGCGCTAACTCAAATATTTGAATCGGAGAAGCGATCGTTGCGAAGGAGGAAACAATGAGAAAGCGCGTGTATTCCATTAACTCAGTTTCAAACGATTGCAACACGCCATTTCGGTTGGTCGACATGTGGTTTTCAAGGTTTGAAAGGATGTCTCGATTCGATTCTGGTTCGGACAATCCCTTTTTCACTTTTACAAAACTCTATTTTCATATTTTCACATTATTTCAATATTTTCATTCATTTTAATTAACTTTCATGATTTTTATTTTGCATTAAAAATTACCAAAAACATTTTTCTTTTTACATTATTTTCATAAAATGTTTATTTAATTTAATAAATTAAAAATATAATTTTGCATGCATATTTATTTTATTTTATTTTTGCATTTAAATCATTATAAATTGCATTTTAATTATTAAATCTTTCCAAAAATCCCAAAAATTATTTTAATATATTTATCATATTTCCAGCATATATTAATTTTCTCATATTAAAATTTGCATTTTCTAACATTTTTCTCTTGTTCAATTCATATTGCATTTCCGATTTTCTTATTCTTTCACGGGTTGCTCCGATTGGACGTTTTTTCTTTTATCGTTTTATTTTCCAATAATGTAATTTCTCATGGGTTGTAATAGTTTAAATTAGGTTTTTATTTTCCATAAGTTTAAATTATGTATACGCCCCAAAGCCATGTAATAAGCGTGGGTTTATTTTCCGCACCTTTACATTCCGCATTTTACTTTCCGCACCTTATCAATTGCTAGTAATTAGGCGTGTATGGCAAGATAATAATTGGACATAGCTCACACTAATCTTCAAGATAAAATATCGAATTTGACACACTTCTCTCACACATACCCTTAGGGTAATTCTCTCATGCCTTCGATTCAAATGGTCATGTCCCTCGAGCGTAGAGGTATTCTAGCACCGTTGCCTTCAAACAAATCATCATAGTCCCTTCGATACAAAGATCATAAGACCCACGATGTCGCCTCCGAATACATGATCTTGACCCTCGATTGTCGCCTCGAAAATGATGATAGTCCTTGAATGTGCTAGGATACTTCCTACAAGTTGCCTTCTATGACCATCCGATGTCCCTTCGAATGTCCGCTTACATCCAGCGAATGGAGCTACCTACTAACTAATGGTATGGCTAAGCTATTCTAAAGGAATGTAGAAGTACAATAAAGCGACCAATTTTGAGTGGGTAAATAAGTCTTTTAGTTGCTCGCTCTACAAATGCTTTTCACACACACACTCTTTTCAAAGTTCAAATTCTTTTCAAAACAAAACATTTCGAACACTTTGTATACACTCCTACATGAGTCATTACAAAGTCAAGCGAAATGCCTTTTCAAAACATTTTTGTCAAACACACGAAAGCAATTTTAAAAAGTGATCTAGAGCAACTAAGAGCCGTAGATAACTACGGATGGAAAGGGTGCTAATACCTTCCCTTTTCATAACCATTCTCCGAACTCGAGAATCTAAAGAAGGTCTTTTTACATTACTTTTACCTTCCCTTAATTGGATAAAAATAAAAGTCGGTGGCGACTCTTGCTATCCGCACATTTGGATACAAAAATCCTACAAAGTCGGTTCAAGTATTCTGGCTGGCGACTCTCTGGGAAACACCCTTAAAGAGAATTGCCTTAGGGTTTCTAGATCATTTCTTGCTTTTGTTTGACTTGTATGCTTTATCCTTAAGGGTTGCTTGGGTATTATATTATTGGGGATCCTACACGGATCCGGGTTTCCTTTTAGGTAAGTGGCATTAGATCATCATTTGTTAGGCGTATAACTCTGCGGTCAACATGATGGCTACGTTAGCGTGACACTTTGGTTGTCCGATACTCTTCATTCCCAAGTTGAAGATAGTATTTGGCTTCTGCGTGGTGTCATCGCTAACTAAACTTTTAGAACCTTAATTGACCCATCTTGGCCATTAGAAGGTAGTGAGATGGCCGACTTTGAGTGTAGACCGAGGTTGGTTGATACTCGATGCTACGCTCATTGAGATTAGACTTTTGGGACATTTCGATCGACCACTTGGCGTCGTATTAAAATAAGCGCCTCTGAGAAAGATCGTGATATGAGATTCCTAGAACCGGTTATTATTATAGGACGGGATGAACCAACTCAAACTTTTGGTGGGGTAATCACCTATACCTCATGCAAGCCTTAAACATAGGCTCATTGTGTGAATTGTTTGTGTGTGCTAAACATGACATCATGACATCATTGCATTGCATATCATTTCTAACTATTTCAAGGACCTAGGGTTTATCTTTGCTCTGTTTTGTAGGGATTATGGCTTCTAGAAAGACTATCCGAATCAACTTCATGGGTATCCTTCTCAACTCAAAAATTGGTTTGAAATTCCGACCATGCTCGGTTCATCAAAAGACATGGTTATCTACTTGATTTGGTTATCTCGGTTTTGAAGAAGATATGATGCATGTCTATTCGGTTCTTTGATCGAAACACCATTGCTTTACATTTCCAGTTATCGGTTGGTTCCTACCTTGGAAGAGTTTTCTAAGCTACTTGGGGTACCTATTCTTGACCAAATGCCATTCACGGTTTGGAAAAGGTTCCTAAGTTCGAAGACATCACATCGCCTTATATCTTAAGCGCTCGGACATTGAAGCCAATTGGGAAACTAGAAGTGGAGTTAAGGGTTTACTTTCAAGTTCTAATTAAGAAAGCGAGAATTCCTCAAAGTTATGAGTTTCCATGCATTTGAAAACATTGTGGCCTTGCTAATTTATGGTTTGGTTCTATTCCTAATTCGGATCAATTCATAGATGTCAATGCCATCAAGTTGTTTCTTACCCGCAATCCATGCCTACTTTACTTGGAGACATCCTACATTCTCTCCACTCGTCTTTGCTAAGCGACAAGGAACTCTCATGTGTTGTGTCCGTTACTTTCAAGGTGGTTTATTTGCACCTTCCTCCATCGGTTTTGAAGAGCGAACAAAGGTTGAGATGGTCTCAAGGTTGATGTCACTCTCTCATTCCGACATCCGTTGGAATCTTTTCTCTCAAAAGGACTTCACCTTCATTGAGCGTTGTGGAGAATTCCCTAATGTACCACTACTTGGTATAAGGAGGTATTACAACCCTTCTTTAGCTCTCGTCGGTTTGGTTTTGCTCGAAGAGATGGTCCACATGATATGCTTCTCCAAGATGTTGTGTTCGATTACAATCACGATCTCGAATTACGAAGGTTCATACATGCTTGGGGCATGGTAAAGAAGGCGATACCAAGACTTTGGGGCACCGAACTCCATTCCTTGGGAACCTTACCTCGGATGGGTGCGAGCTCGAGCTCAAAACCTCATGATGCCATTCACGCTGTTTTACGTAATTATGGAACTGTTGCTATAGGTGGCGTACCTATCTTCTCCATCGACATGCCTCACGATTTTGAAGACTTGAAGAGATCACGGATTGACTTAAAGAAGAAAGGGATACCTTTGAAGCTCAATGCTATGCAAGCGAGAAGAAAGTGTTAGAGTTGACCAAGCTACTTCATGAGGAGCGAAACATCAACGCACATCGGCACCAGAGGAAGCGCCCATGGGAGACTTAGAGCTTTAGGATGTTTATGTTTTCTTTTATTGCTTTGAACTATCTCTTGTACTTAAAAGAAAAAGAATAATGAGAAGTACTAATAAATGTTTGTTCATTGCTTGTTTAACAAATTTAAATCTCTTAGGTCCTTGAAAACATTGCATTGCATTAGCATAAACATCATAGCATAGCATAACATTGCATCACGGTACATTGGAGATTGGTTTTCTCATTTGCTCGCTATTTATTTTAGCGAAATGGCTCTTGAGCGATCTGTCAAAGATCTTCAAGCTCGGAATGCTCGGTTTGACAAATGTTCACCAACTTGGTCAAGGCCAAGAAGATCGAAGAAGCTCATCAACAAGAAGAAGAAGGTTGTTGGTCTCCTCAACATGGGTAGCGTTTCAAAGGAGGTCCTAAAGTGGTCAGCCGTATTGAGCTCTCAAGGAAGTGTCCATACCGAGGGAGTACCAAGGGTGATGAAGGTGAGCAGCGTGAGCCAAGAAAGGAGGAGAGGATCATTCGATTATGGCGGTACTCGGGAAGATGACAAGTACAAGCAACTTGAAGATCGTCGAATCTTGTGGAAAACTTGAAAATGTCCGGCTGAACTTTGATGATCGAGTCTTGTTCACGTGTTGTGATTCCTCCCAAGTTCAAAGTTCCTACTTTTGCCAAGTATGATGGGATGTCTTGCCCTAAGTGCATTTGAAGTCCTATGTCGAAGATCAACCCCCGATGATGAAAGTTGTGGATGCACTATTTTCAAGAGAGTTTGTCCGGACCCAATTGGGTGGTACTATCGACTAGAGAATGACCGTATCCGTACTTGGAGTGATTTGGTGATGCTTTCTGACAATATGAGTACAATCTGAATTGGCACCCTCGCATGCAACTACAAAGCATGTCTATGGGTCGTGACGAGAAGTTCAAAGAGTATGCTCGAAGTGGAGAGATCTAGCGAGAGTTCAACCACCCTTGTCGATAGGGAGTTGGTTGATATGTTTATGGGAACAACGGCAGCCCGTTCTTCAATCATCGATTGGAAATTCTTCATCCGGTTCACGTGATATTGTGACGGCGCATTGAAGCTGGTATCAAGAGTGGGAAGATCCATGTAGAGTCATCTTCAAATCTGCGAAGAGATCTTTTGGTGCTAAGAAAGAAGCTAATCTTGTGTATGGTCGAAAAGCGAACCAAGTCCGACCGTGCTCAATACTGAGGCGGTTGTGATCTCGATCCTACATCGGCACAACCTCGGTGAGGCAGGCAGCGAGCGCCACGAGGCAGTTCTGAAGATCAACATGCCATTGTCATGAGCCTTGCAACACATGTTGAAAGCGGTGATTACCTTGAGGGATCCTCCTCGAATGTCAACACTTCCTCTCAATACAATCCAAATGCTAAGTGTGCTTACCATTCCAATAGCTCGGACACGATCTCGACAATTGTTGGGCTCGAAGAACAAGATTCAAGATATGATTGAAGCTAAGCAGTTGAGTTTGATCCTCTGTTGAGACTCGAATGTGATCAAGCCTATGCCTAACCATGACAAGAATTCCAATCTTTGTTGGTGGCGATACTTATGTTTTCAACATAGATGACTTGACCATTCCTCGATGGTATTAAGAAGAATTTGTTGCAAGCGGTGTCAATCGGGATGTCGGAGAATCGTTGGTGCCCGTCTGCACACGATGGATGCTTGGTTGAGAAGGCGTGTTCGAGTGCATGATGGATAACCGTGAGATACTATTTACGAAACCACTGTCTGTGTGAAGAAATGTCTAAGTTGAAGATCGACAATGCAAACGAAGCTGTACTATCTGTGGGACACCTTGGGGCAGCCAAGTGGAAAATATGATTACATGGTGAAGTACCTTGTTCAGCAGTTACAAGATTCCTATTGAAGATGTTAAAGCGACCGGATGGGGTGACGATTTCCCGAAGACTATCTTGATGTTAACACAATAAGGATTTCCTGCTGATCACGTGCCTAGAGTGGCACCTCTCATTATCACTTCTCCAAGACCGGTTCCATATTCCTCGACAAGGCTATCCCTTGGAATTATGGATCGAGGTTTACTATCATGGCGTCAAGCAAGACCTCTATTATTGAAGATCTTTCTTTGAAGTTTCTATTCACGCGTTGACAACATCAGGATCCGATGGGTGACCGAGCGGAAGGGTATTCTCTCAGATCTCTCCTCCAAAAGACAACTGCGACTCCATTCGCATTCCGGCTACTCAATCAATATCCCCGCTAGAGGGAAAGAACCGGTGACTCATCCTGCTCACGGAAGTACCAAAGGAAGTTCTTGAAGACACCTCAAACAAGAAATGGAGGAAATTCGAAGATCATCAAGAAGAGTGATTATAATGTTGTGGAGCATTAGGACGACTCAGTCCAAGATCTCCATGCTTGCTGCTCTTGTCTCGAGGCTCATGCTAATGCCTTGGTGAAGTTTCGAAGAATGCTCATGTACCGCAAGACACTACCACCGATCGGTTTGAAGTTTGTATTGCTAGCTTTGGCTGCCAACAACGGCCTAGGCTTCTCGATCTTGATTTGACTCCGGAAAGAAACATAACAAAGCCTTGCACTCTGTTGAATGCAAGGGTACTACCATCTCATGTTTTGGTTGACACGGTTACTGCGAATATCCTTAGAAGCTTTTGATCGGCTTGATGTCGAAGGGTTGGTTACGAGACCCGTGACATTATCGTGAGGCTTTTGATGGTTCTAAGCGCCGATGCTTGGAGAGCTCACTCTGCTGTTAAAGTCGGTTCCAGACTTTTGACTCTACTTTCTTTGTCATGGACATCCGTCCGCTTACTTTTGTCTACTCGGACGCCCTTGGATACATGGGCGGTACCTCTACCTTACATCGGCCCAAATACCGGTGAAAGGGAAGGTTGTCACAGTATGTGGTGAAGAAGAGTATATGGTCGATCATCTGGTCATTCCGCTATCTCGAGATGGAGGTGAATTCTTGAGACTCCTGTCAAGCTTTTGAAACAATTCCCAGTCATGCTGTTAACTCCCATCGCTCACGAAGTTACACAAGCTCCTAGGGATGGCCTTGAAAGATGCTCAAGCTCTGTTGAATAAGGAGGTAGTGCTATTTGGGGACACTCCACGATCTTCCTTCAAATCGACAAGGCTGGTTTAGGCTTCACCATCAAGGTCGAAGATGATACGCCGTGACGTCTTGAACTTCCTTTCGCATCGGCGAGTGGAATCCATGCTATAGAAGCGAAGACAACAACCGACATCAACAAATGGATCTTCCCAACTCCAGATCATGGGCTCAACAATTGGAAGGCGAAGGCGTCATACCAATCTCCTTTAGCCGAGTAATTGCTCTTGTTTTGTTTTGCTTTTCGTATTTCTTTATGTTTGAACAATAAACTTTGAAAGCCAGTGCCTTGCGGGCATCATGGCTCGTTGTGAGGTTATTATCTGTTGTTTGCGTATTTTCATTCAATAAATTCGTTGGACTTTTGCATTCAATTGTGTTCTCTTTCTTTACTTTATCACCCCTTCAAAAGCTATGTGTTTCTTACACACACCCGTGATACATGCAGAATCACTCCGAATCTAGTTAATATGACTATGCTAGTGCTAAATATGACTTGATAATCCGATCTACCAAGCGAAGATGAAAGTGAGGAAGATTGTGAAGTGCGGGAGAACTTGCCGGTGCTGACAAGAAGAAGCGAGTTATCTGACCACGAAAAGCAAGTTGAGGTTGTGAATTTGAGTGCTGACGAAGACAGAAAAGAGATCAAGATAGGAGCGGGTCTTGAGCAGTGTTAAAGAAAGGTTGGTTCAGATGCTACGAGACTATATTGAGGTTTTGCTTGGTCATACGAAGAACCTGGTTTGGACATTGATATTGTGGTGCACCGTTGAGACAAAGAAGGTTTTCTCGGTGAAACAGAAGGTTCGCCGCGTGCGTCTGAGATGTCGAGAAAATCAAAGCGAAGTTATGAAGCAGTTCAACGCTGGTTTCTAGCGTTACTTCTATCCCGATGGGTGGCTAATGTGGTACCCGTACCTAAGAAGGATGGTAAGGTGCGAATGTGTGTGGATTAGAGATCTGAACAAAGCAAGTCCGAAAGACGATTTCCACTTCCTCACATTGATGTTACGGTTGATAACACCGCTCAGATAAGGTTTTCTCCTTCATGGATGGTTTCTCCGGTTACAATCGATCAAAATGGCTCCCGAGACATGGAAGACTACTTTTGTTACGGTGGGGCACTTTACGCTACAAGGTTATGCCGTTCGGATGAAGAACGCAGCGCCACTTATCGTGCTATGGTGACATTATTTCATGACATGATTCATCACGAGATAGAGGTCTCGTCGGCGACATGATATCGATCACGGAAGAAGAACATCTTGATCATTTGCGAAACTATTTGATTGAAGAAGTACAGTGAGACTTAATCCCAACAAGTGCACCTTTGGAGTCGGATCCGGAAAACTCCTAGGGTTTGTGAGTCGGTGGAAGAGGTATTGAGGTTGACCCGCCAAGGTTAAAGCTATTCAAGAGATGCCGGTAGCCCCGCCGAGAAGGAAGTCGAGGTTTCTTGGGCCGATTGAACTACATTGCAGTTCATTGCACACCTACGCTACTTGTGAGCCAATCTTCAAGTTACTTAAGAAAGATCAAGTGGTAGAATGGACGCGATTGCGGATCGCTTTTGACAAAATCAAGAGTACCTCAGAATCCTATCCATCCGATGCCCTGAAGGAAGACCTCTTATCATGTACTTGGCGGTGTTAGAGAACTCAATGGGTGTGTGTTGGGGCAACATGGCGAGTCAGTCGAAAAGAGCATGCAATATACTACCTTAGCAAAAGTTTACCGATTGTGAAACAAGATACTCACACTTGAGAAAACTTTAGCTTTGGCTTGGCTGCTCGCCGACTAAGGCGGATATGTTGACTCACACTACCTTGTTGATTTCAAGATGGATCCGATAAAATACATCTTTGAGAAAGACTCTCTCGGAAGAATAGCAAGATGGCAAATGATCTTGACCGAATATGACATCCAGTACACTTCGAAGCGATCAAAGGAAGTGTAGTAGCCGATCATTTGGCTCATCAAGCCGTAGATGACTATCAATCTATGCGGTTCAATTTCTAGATGAAGATGTTTTACTAGTTCTGATTATGAAGAGGCCCAGACGAAGGACTGAACAAGGATCCCGATGGACTATGGTTTTGATGGAGCCTCAAACGCACTTGGCAATGGCATTGGCGCCATCATTACATCCCCTACGGTACGCCTTTCACCGATTATGTTTTGGTTGCACGAACAACATGGCGAATCTGAGCGTGCATCATGGGTCTTAAAGTTGCTATTGACTTAAGAATCAAGTTCTTAAGTGTATGGACACTCGGCTTTAGTGATCGGTCGGATAAAGGGAGTGGGATCGAAGCATCCGAATCTCATTCCATATCGAGCATGTTTTGAGTTTGATTCCCTAATTGAAGAGATCACTTTCAATCATATTCCACGAGAAGAGAATCGGTTGGAGCGCATTGGCTACTATGTCGTCTATGTTCAAGGTTAGGTGGGACAACGAGGCTCCCCGGATCATCATTGAGAAATTCGAACCAACGGTATTGTTATGAGCTTGACGGAGAAGAGACCTTGGTACTATGCGTGAAGAGATATCTTGAGACCGGGAATATCCATAGGGGCATCATTAATGATAAGAAGTTCATGAGAAGATTTGCTTCCAAATTCTTGCTCGGCGACATCTTATACAAGCGCAACCACGACTTGTGCTTCATTGTGTGACCGAAGCGACAATGCGTATCATGGAAGAGTTACGGCGAATTTGGTACCCACTCGGTGGACACACTATGGCTAAGAAGATTTTGAGAACAGTTACTATTGGTCACCATGAAGCGATTGTCACCGCTATGCTCGATCTTGTCACAAGTGCCGGTTATGCCGACAAAGTGCATTACCTCCGGTACCTCTGAATGTTTTAACTTCTCCTTGGCCTTTTGCAATGTGGGGCATTGACATGATTGGAGAAATTAAGCCCACGACTTCCAATGGACATCGTTTCATCCTTGTGGCAATTGATTACTTTACCAAGTGGGTAGAAGCGACCTCGTATGCATGTTACCAAGAATGTTGTGGCTCGATTCATCAAACATAATCTTATCATCGGTATGGCACTCACGAAAGGATTATCACGGATAACGGTTCCAATCTCAACAATAAGATGATCCTTGAACTCGCACGCGGTTCAAGATCAAGCATCACAACTCTTCTCCTATCGGCCTAAGATGAATGGCGCGATGGAAGCCGCCAACAAGAACATTAAGAAGATCATACGAGAAGATGGTGATGACATAAAGATTGGCATGAGATGTTACCATTTGCTCTTCATGGTTATCGCACTTCAACACGAACATCAACGAGGCAACCCTTCTCTCTTGTCTACGGTATGGAAGCCGTCTTACCCATCGAGGTTGAGATACCCTCAACGAGTCCTCCAGGAGGCGAGTTAGGCGAAGACGATTGGGTCCGACTGACGGATTAATTTGATTGATGAGAACGACTCGCATCCATCGCCATGGTGATTTATCGAAACGAATGATCGAGCGTTTAACAAAAGGTCAAGCACCGAGTCTACCAAGTCGGTGATCTAGTAGTCAGCGCATCATTCTTCCACAGGTGATCGAGGGCAAATGGACTCCCACCACGAGGGACCGTTTGTAGTCAAGAAGATATTTTCCGAGGAGCTATCATACTTAGCACCATGGATGGTGAAGACTTCCCACACCGTGAGCAGAGACATAGTCAAAAATACTACGCATGAAATAGACCCGCTAGGTCGGCGAACCTAGGCAAAAATAAGGGCATCCGACGAAAAAGGGTTCGGGCAAAATTAAGGATATATACAAAACATGTACACCGGCAAGTCGAAAACACGAAAGGCGGCTTGGGCAAAAAGGTATCCGTTAGGCGAAAACCCGAAAGGGCGGTCTAGGCAAAAGTTAGGGATTTAAGCGTACGACTATGTCTCTTCGGATCACACCTTCGAGACCACCATTCAAGGTTCAAATGGCGAAGATCAATCTCACTCTCTCTAACGATGCAAGGAGATGAGATAGTCGAAATATATGAGTACTAGCATAGTTGGAACTACTAGCCATACAAATAACATATTTCTTTCTCTTTACAATTTATTGTTGTTATTTGCAATAAGTCCAACGTTTGCTTTGAATGATTATACGCATTTGACAATAAGAATCTAATCACAAACATACGAAAAGTGAACATGCAAAGTACTTACTACGAGTTCCGGGGTTGGGAACGATGAAAGTCACCAAAGCATTCCCCACAAGCACGATCCCCCAAAAGTGTCATCACCACAAACTTCCCAGTGGAGTACATGTTAATCCACAGCGGTGATTCCACTCGACTAAGTAATGTTACATGGTCTCCAGCGGTAACACCTCATCCCATCAAGGTATTCATCCCAGACGTCTCAATCCTCCCCTTCTCCCCGCAGCGATATCCGGACACAAGACTTGGTGGATAGTGCATCGGAGGAAACATACACCTTTCCCGGCCCGGAGGGTACAACGGACTCTGACTCTTCTAGCCCGGTCTCTCGGTAACCATCAAATGCTCTCAGCGAGATCTACACTCGGAATCCCGGTGCGCCTCTTAAATTTCCTCGGCAGGATCTACATACAAGGTCCCCAGCGGACCGCCTCCCGATTCTCCTCGTAGGGTCTATGAGATCTCCAACAATGAGCTTCTCAATCTCTACCTCCTCCAATATCTAGGCCCAGACTTGGTCGGATAGTGCATCGGAGGAATCCGGATATCTTTCTTCTCTTTCAAAGCGGGATCTCACCTATTCAATTCCCAAGAAGGAGTCGAAATCTTCAAGCAGAATATCCATCTTCTTCAAGATGGATATGTTTTGAAATATCATCATCATTCATACATTTCTCATAAAGTCATAATTCATGCATATCATTCATACCATCATGCATCATACTTTGCATAAAACTAACGAATATTCTATCAAAGTTTCTTTTGTTTTCTCCAAAGCAGTAATGATCCGCCATGCAAAGCAGGTCCGAGTTAAGCGGAAAACTATCGAAGACCGCCTTGGTTGTCCGACTGGTCGAGATTAAGCCCGAACCGGCGGAAAACTATCACGAAAGACCACCTCTGGTTATCCTCCGATAACAGCAATGGATCAACACCGATGCTGCAGAAGCTATCCGCATTCTTGCCAACTACTATCTCCTCGGAGTAATCGCGAAGATTTATTGATCCCATTATCAACGACAACTCTGAGTCTAGCGTGACTGGTTGCCTTGGATGGCATCTTAAGCCCATCTCGACTACTTGTCAACATTTCTTCACTTGAATCTGCATATATGGTTAAAAATCAATACAAACCAATAACTTCATTCAAAAATGAACACGAAGTCTAACGTCGACTCCTTCGGATGGCATCTTAAGCCCATCTCCTCCGTTAGAACATCTCTGAGTCTAACGTCACGACTCACTCCCCAGCATCAACCTTTCTAGATGGCATCTTAAGCATCTTCGTCGACTCTCCTATTGACAACCTCGAGTCTAGCGTCGACTCGTTCCCAGTAAGTCTCCAACTTCTCCAAATGGCATCAAAGCCCATTCCGCATCGCCACCAATGGCAGTGCAAATTTTCGGTGTACTCGGTGTTCAATCATCTTCACCTCCAGGTCACGAAAGACAAGCGTGTCAATCTAACCCTCGGTATAGAAGATTGAGAGCAGGGGACTGTCATACCCCAAAATTTGCCCTCCATCTACTCGAGATTTCATACATATATGCTCAGGGATTCCTCAAGAGTTGATCGGACAAACTCTCTCCTGACAATCAACCAAACTAGGGTTTGGTATCTCTCAAGTCAAGATGGATTTCCAACATCTCCAATGGCCTTCATGCCTCCTCATATGCTTCAAAGATTCTCCATGTCAAGTTTCAAGCTTCCAAGTCAAGTTTCCTCGACAATTGCTCGGATGGTTGAAAATCGGGTGTATGGACAAAAGTCAACTGTGGTCAACATGCAGTCAAAACTTCGATTTTTGGTCAACATCCTCATTTTGAAGTTACATTCATCATTTGATCAAGGGTTGATCATGATTCATCAAGAAAACTCAAGATTTGCTCAAAAGTCAAACTTTCTAAATTAGGGTTTCTAGATGAAAAGTCAACCTGAACTTTGGTGATCATAACTTTCTCTACTTTCTCAAATTTTCCACCACCTCTTGTTTTGAAGGAAATTCAATTCTCTACAACTTCATGTCTCACAAGAATGTCAAAAATGCTTCATTTGAGAGGTATAGCTCAAAACATTCAGGTCATTTTCAAAGTCAACAAAAGTCAACTTTTTGTTTTGAAGATATATTGAGCATGGTAACTCAATTGAGATGAGACCAAAGACATTGGTTAGAGGACTCTTAGAGCTTTCCAAAAGTCCAAGAACACTCAAAATGTGGAAAATTGAGCAAGTTACACCATCCACAAGTTGGGCAATTTTGGAAGAATGCACAAAGAGAGATACTTCAAAAATCAAATCTTTTGCAAATGGGCCTACTTTTCTTCATCTAACTTGTTCCTCAAGCAATTAGGAGTGTCAAGCCCAAAGCCACGAATTTTTGATTTATTTTTCTATTTAATTTGTAATTTATTCATTTAAATGCAAATTAAATCTTAAAATAAATTATAAAATTGAAATTAATGCAAAATTGATTTTATTCTTTCTTAAGGTCAATTAACTCACAAATGCCAGCAAATTGAAATTGGAGCAAGAAAGGCAAGATTGGATTGAAATTGATCAAGCTTTGAAGATTTGATTTTCATGGAAATATCAAATTTGATTTCCATTGAATATTGATTGATTCTTTCCAAATTCAATCCCAAATCCATCGATAAATACATGATGCATACCTATCAAGAAAAGGACGAAAAATTGCTCGAAACCTAATCCAAAGCTCAAACCGTGGTCTTGAAGAACTTGCAAAGTGGTTTTGGATTATTCGATCGATTCAAGCATCAAACATATTCCTTGACACCTCTTAATCGATCGGACCCTCACTGCCAAAAACATCAAGAATCAAGCAATCGTGTTTGGTTTGTTCTTGAATTTTCAAATTCGATTTCACATTCATGCATTATTAACTTGTTTTGATTGTTTGTTTGTGTTTAGCATCAAGTTTACAAAATTTCGGGCAAGCCAATTGGATTTTATGACCGGTCGTGTTCACCATGTTTAGGGTTTATGTGCGTTTAGGGTTTCTCTATACGGAAAAATTGGCCAACAAGACCTATACCATCGTGTTCGAATGAGTCCGACAATCGAACCATGGCTTTAGAATTAATTTATATTATGTATGCTTGCTTTTGATTTTGCGGGGCCTAGCGTCGAGCCAAGCCGCTAACTCAAATATTTGAATCGGAGAAGGCGATCGTTGGCGCGAAGGAGGAAACAATGAGAAGGCAGCGCGGTATTCCATTAACTCCGTTTCAAACGGTGCAACACGCCATTTCGATTGGTCAAGCATGTGGTTTTCAAGGTTTGAAGGGATGTCTCGATTCGATTCTGGTTCGACAATCCTTTTTTCACTTTTACAAAACTCTATTTTCATATTTTCACATTATTTCAATATTTTCATTCATTTTAATTAACTTTCATGATTTTATTTTGCATTAAAAATTACCAAAAACATTTTTTCTTTTACATTATTTTCATAAAATGTTTATTTAATTTAATAAATTAAAAAATATAATTTTGCATGCATATTTATTTTATTTTATTTTGCATTTAAATCATTATAAATTGCATTTTAATTATTAAATCTTTTCAAAAATCCCAAAAATTATTTTAATATATTTATCTTATTTCCAGCATATATTAATTTTCTCATATTAAAATTTGCATTTTTCTAACATTTTTCTCTTGTTAATTCATATTGCATTTCGATTTTCTTATTCTTTCACGGTTGCTCAGATTTTTTTTCTTTTATCGTTTATTTTTCCAATAATGTAATTGCTCATGGGTTGTAATAGTTTAATTAGGTTTTTTTTCCGCAAGTTTAAATTATGTATACGCCCCAAAGTGTAAAGCGTAGGTTTATTTTCGCACCTTTACATTCCGCATTTCCGCACCATCAATTGCTAGTAATTAGGCGTGTATGGCAAGATAATAATTGGACATAGCTCACACTAATCTTCAAGATAAAATATCTGAATTTGACACACTTCTCTCACACATACACCCTTAGGGTAATTCTCTCATTGCCTTCGATTCAAATGGTCATGTCCCTCGAGCGTGGGGTATTCTAGCACCGTGCCTTCAAAACAAATCATCATAGTCCCTTGATACAAAGATCATAAGACCCATGCGCCTCCGAATACATGATCTTGACCCTCGATTGTCGCCTGAAAATGATGATAGTCCCTTCGAATGTGCTAGGATACTTCCTACAAGTTGCCTTCTATGACCATCGATGTCCCCGAATGTCCGGCTTACATCCAGAATGGAGCTACCTACTAACTAATGGTAGGCTAGCGCTATTCTAAAGGAATGTAAAGTACAATAAGCGACCAAATTCGGTGGGTAAATAAGACTTTTAGTTGCTTGCTCTACAAATGCTTTTCACACCACACACTTTTTCAAAGTTCAAATTCTTTTCAAAACAAACATTTCCGAACACCTTGTATACACTCCTACATGAGTCATTACAAAGTCAAAGCGAAATGCCTTTTCAAAATTTTTGTCAAACACACGAAAAGCAATTTTAAAAAGTGATCTAGAGCAACTAAGAGCGTGGAATAACTACGGATGGAAAGAGGGTGCTACCTTCCTTTTCATAACCATTCTCCCGTCAGAATCTAACGAAGGTCTTTTTCTGTTACTTTTACCTTCCCTTAATTGGATAAAAATAAAAGTCGGTGGCGACTCTTGCTATCCGCATTTGGATACAAAATCCTACAAAGTCGGTTCACGTATTCTGCTCTCCACAAAGGACATTGCGACTCCGGCTCGCATTCCGGCTATTCAACGGTTCCGGGCTAGAGGAAAAGCCGATTAACTCATCCTGCTCCTACCGAAGTACCAAAGGAAGTTGCTGAAGATACCTCCAAACAAGAGATAGAGGAAATTCTGAAGATTATCAAGAAGAGTGACTACAATGTTGTAGAATAGTTGGGACAGACTCCGTCCAAAATCTCCATGCTTGCTCTGCTCTTGTGCTCTGAGGCTCATGCTAAGGCCTTGGTGAAGTTTCTGAAGAATGCTCACGTACCGTAAGACACTACTACCGATCAATTTGAAGTTTGTATTGCTATCCTGGCTGCCAACAGCTGAAGTTTCTCGATGTTGATTTGACTCCTGCAGGAAAGAAACACAACAAAGCCTTGCACATCTCTGTTGAATGCAAGGGCGTTACATTGTCTCATGTTTTGGTAGATACCGGTTCTGCTCTAAATATCCTACCGAAGAGTGCTTTCGACCGACTCGATGTTGAAGGATTGGTTTGGAAGCCCAGTGACATAATCGTAGGAAACTTTTGATGGTTCTAGCGAGCGATACTTGGAGAGCTCATTACGCTTGCTAAAGTCGGTTCCGGACTTTTGATTCCACTTTCTTTGTCATGGACATTCGTCCGCTTACTCTGCCTATTTGGGCGCCCTTGGATACAAGGGGCTACATACCTACCTTACATCAAAGTTGAAGTACCGGTGAAGGGAAGGTTATTGCGGTATGTGGTGAAGAGAATACATGGTCGATCATCTGATCATTACGATACCCGGATGGAAGGTGAATTCTTGAAACTCCTGCCGAGCTTTCGGTTCAAGAGTCATGCCTATTGACTCTCTGTCACTCCGGAAGTTACACAAGTTCCGCCTAGGATGGCCTCATTGAAGGATGCTCGAAGCTATAGTTGAAGGAGGTAGTACTATTTGGGGTCGACTCGATCTTCCTTTCAAATCTAACAAGACTGGTTTAGGCTTCACTATCAAAGGTCAAAAGATGATACAGCAAGGCGTGCGACTTCCTCCGCACCGGCAAAGATGGAGTCATGCTATAGAGACGGCAGCGGCGACTTCGACATCGACAAGTGGATCTTCCCACTCGGGACAACGAACTATCGATGGAAATTACGAAGGCGTCATACCAATCTCCTTAGACGAATGTGCTTTTTGTTTTGTTTTGCTTTTCGTTTTATGCTTTGAACAATAAACTTTAAAGCTAATGCCTTGCAAAGGCATCATGGCTCGTTTGTGAGGGTTATCATACATCATTTGCATATTTTCATTCAATAAAATCGTTGGACTTTTGCATTTAAATGTTGTTTCTTTCTTTTTCTTTACTACCCTTCAAAAGCTATGTGTTTCTTACACACACCCATGTGATACACTACGAATCACTCAGAATCGGTTGATACTTAATTATGCTATTGCTAAATATAACCGATAATCGATCTACCAAGCGAAGGCGAAGGTGAGGAAGATTGTGAAGTGCAGAGAACTTATCGGATGCTACAGCAAGAAGAAGCGAGTTATACAGCCACCACGAAGAGCCAGTTGAGGTTGTGAATTTGGAGTGCGACAAAGGCAGAAAAAGATCAAGATAGGAGCGGATCTTGGCGATTATTAAAGAAAAGATTGGTTCGGATGCTACGAGACTATATCGAGGTTTTGCTTGGTCCTGAAGATATGCCAGGTTTAGACATCGACATTGTGGTACACGGTTAACAACAAAGAAGGTTTTCTCGGTGAAACGAGAAGGTTCGCCCATGCGTCACGAGATGTCCGAGAAAATCAAAGCCGAGTCATGAAAGCGGTTCAGCGGTTTCTTAGCGATTTACTTCTTATCCACGATGGGTTGCTAATGTGGTACCCGTTACTAAGAAGGATGGTAAAGATACGAATGTGTGTGGATTACGAGACACTGACAAAGCAAGTCAGAAGAGCGATTTCCGCTTCCTCATATTGATGTTACGGTTGACAACGCTCAACATAAGGTCTTATCCTTCATGGATGGTTTCTCCGGTTACAATCAGATCAAAATGGCTCCGAAGACATGGAAAGACTACTTTCGTTACGGTGGGGCACTACGCTACAAGGTCATGGTTCGGACTAAAGAACGCGGCGCCCTTATCAGTGCTGGTGGCATTATTTCATGACATGATTCATCACGAGATAGAGATCTCGTCGATGACATGATAGCTCGATCCAGAGAAGAAGAACATCTCGATTATTTGCGAAGCTGTTTGAGGTGAAGAAGTACAAACTAGACTCAATCCTAACAAGTGCACCTTTAGTCGAGATCGGTAAACTCTAGGATTTGTTGTCGATGGTAAAGGTATTGAGGTTGACCCGCCAATGTTAAAGCTATCCAAGAAATGCCAACTCCCTTTGAGAAGGAAGTTAGAGGTTTCTTGGGACGATTGAACTACATTGCCGAGCTCATTGCACATGCCTGCTTGAGCGAATCTTGACTACGAAGAAAGATCAAGTAGTGGAATGGAATGATTGCGGATCGCTTTTGACAAAATCAAGGAGTACCTCTGAGTCCTCTTATCACGATGCCGCTTGCGAAGGAAGACCTCTTATCATGTACTTGAAAGTATTAGAGAACTCAATGGGGTGTGTGTTGGGGCAACATTACGAGTCGGTGAAAATAGTATGCAATATACTACCTTAAAAGTTTACCGATTGTGAAAAAAGATACTCACATTTCAGAAAACTTGGTAACGCAACAATTTGGCGCTGCCGACTAAGACAATATATGTTGACTCACACTACTTTGTTGATCTCAAGATGGATTCGATAAAATACGTATTCGAGAAACTCTCTCAGGAAGAATAGCAGATGGCAAATGATCTTGACCGAATACGACATCGAGTATACTTCTCAAAAAGCGATCAAAGGAAGTGTAGTAGCCGATCATTTGGCTCATCAAGCCATAGATGACTATCCGTCTATGCAGATTGAGTTTCCAGACGAAGATGTTTTGTTAGTTACTAATTGCGAAGAACCAGGACCGGACGAAGGACCTGAACAAGGATCCCGATGGACCATGGTCTTTGATGGAGCCTCAAACGCACTTGGCAATGGCATTGGCGCCATCATTACATCCCCTACAGGCGGGCACACGCCTTTCACCGCAAGATTATGTTTCAGCTGCACTAACAACATGGCTGAATATGAAGTGTGCATCATGGGTATTAAAGCTGCTATTGACTTAAGAATCAAGTTCTTGCAAGTGTATGGAGACTCAGCTTTAGTGATCAGTCAGATTAAAGGCGAGTGGGATACAAAGCATCTGAATCTCATTCCATACTGAGAGCATGTTCTGAGTTTGATCCCTTGCTTCGAAGAGATCACTTTCAATCACATTCCACGAGAAAAGAATTAGTTGGCAGACGCATTGGCTACTATGTCGTCTATGTTCAAGGTCAGATGGGACAACGAGACTCCCCAGATAATCATTGAAAGGTTTGACGAACTGTTGTGAGCTTGATACAGAAGAGAAACCTTGGTTCTGCGAAGTGAAAAGGTATCTTGAGACTCAGGAATATCTCGCAGGGGCATCAGTCAATGATAAGAAGTTCTTGAGAAGATTTGCATCCAAATTCTTCCTCAGTAGAAGCATCTTATACAAGCGCAATCACGACTTGTGCTTACTCTGTCGTGTAGACCAGAAAACAACAGAACGTATCATGGAAGAGTTACACGAAGGCGCATTTGGTACCCACTCTAGTGGACATACGATGGCTAAGAAGATTCTGAGAACAGGTTACTATTGGTCCACCATGGAAGCTGATTGTCACCGCTATGCTCGATCTTGTCACAAATTCTAGATATATGCAGACAAAGTGCACGTACCTCCAGTACCGTTGAATGTTCTGACTGCTCCTTGGCCTTTCGCAATGTGGGGCATTGACATGATCGGAGAAATCAAGCCCACCGCTTCCAACGGACATCGTTTCATCCTTGTAGCAATTGACTATTTCACCAAGTGGGTATATAAGACCTCATTCGCATCATTTACCAAGAATGTTGTGGCTCGATTCATCAAGCATAATCTTATCATCGGTGGCACTCCAGAAAGGATTATCACGAATATGCGGCTCTAATCTCAACAACAAAATGATCACGAATTCTACCTTGATTTAAGATCAAGCATCACAACTCTTCTCTTATCGGCCTAAGATGAATGGCCGCGATGGAAGCCGCCAACAAGAATATCAAGAAGATCATATAGAAGATGATTACTTACAAAGATTGGCATGAGATATTTGCCATTTTCTCTCATGGTTATCGCTTTTCTGATACGAACATCCAATGAGGCAACCCTCTTTTCTCTTGTATATGGTATGGGCGGTCCTGTCGAGTTGAGATACCCTCGACCAGTCCTCGGGCCTTGAGTTAAGCGAAGGCGATTGGATCCGGACTTCGCCTTGACCGGATCAACTTGATCGTGAGGAAAGCGGCTTCGCA